>CM065801.1:69694714-70134714 GCA_033398695.1 Orobanche coerulescens
ACCTGCAACTCTCGAGTGGTCTCACGAAATGAAAGCTTGGTTCCGAGATCTGGATGGAATATGGTTTCCGTTGGAGGCACCCTTCTGGTTTCTTCTGTAACACCCCAAACTAGGCGACTATTACAGTGCCGTAGACCCCCAACTGGGACCCACTAGGCGAATGAAAATTAATGACTTAAATAATATAATTGTAGTACCGAACCACACTATATCATAAATTACTCCGATGAGGAGTTGCAAGTACAACACACCCAAGATAATACAGATACATGTATATTTTATATGAAGATAAAATATACAACACTGAATGAAAATGAGTATCTAACGGAAATCTGCAGCAGAAATAAAATGAAGAAAAACGTGAATGACTGAAAGGACTAGGGCCCCCTACTAGTATCACTGGGACTCCTCGCCGTCAACGTTCTCTTCCCGTGCTTTAGCCTTGCCATGACCTGAAAACAACATCCCTCAACGGGGTCAGCTACACAAAACAACAATCATCAAGAGTTGAATAAACACAATCATGATATATTTTAATTATGAAATTAAGCTGAAGAGGAGCATCATAGTACACCCGTAATGGTATGTGCAAGTGCAGAAGACGAGTGTCCGGACACACCCGTCCTTGTACCTAATTATTCTCACGGAGGTACGTTACCGTGTGCACAGTCCATTGTGTCGATGAACCTGAACACATGACCATCATGTGCCCGACTAAAAATTCCACACATCCCCACCCGGCCACGCAATATGAACCCATAAGGTCATATGAACAAGAATGACCATGAAGAATATTAATGAATAACAATCCGACAAAGTCAAGAATGACTCACCAAGATGAAATAATAGTGAAGTGAATGATAGCTCAATGAAATGCTTGGAACCGTCGTTCCTCATGAATGAAGTGATTATTCGACAATTACAAGTCTCAATGCGGTTAATACATTATGAATGAGTTATGATTATGAATGAACAACAACGAAAGGAATGAATATCCTTTTAACCGAGTAAGAATTAACTTACTCAATACCGGTGAAGAAAGTCCTTCCTCGAACAACGTCCTAAAAAGAGATGTCGGTCGCTCGAACAACCTTGAATAACACAATTACCAATAATCCGCTTAATAAACGATTCAAATATGATCACAACCCACTTCAAAAGTCGATACAACAATATCCAAACTCATTGGGGCATTAAGACAAACACTTAGCAAACATTCATCCTTCGATTATAATCAACCCCAACTATATCGGAACCAAACTCCAAAATAAGTAGTTCAGTCCAACAAAACACCTCCGATGATATCAATAATCCAATAGGAATCCACAAATCGAGTTAACGACAACATCTAATCGAAAACCCCCAAATACCAAAGTCAACTCTAAAGTGTTCTCGATTAATTCTCCAAATATTCGTCAAATCCGAAAAACACATCAATAAATCCATAGGAATACATGTATCCAAGGGAGATAATCTATATCTAACACATTCCAACATAACAGCAAGCTTACATGAAGAGATCGGAAGGAAAATACTCAAAATCCGAAATTCTATATCCAAGAGATCATTAACTTGATTTGATATGTGGGATAGGATGATATGATGATTAATCCGAATGATAAGCTTGAAGATGATGATAGATGGATTCAGCTCGAAGAAATTTCTCCAAAACGTCCGAAATTGCCCAAAACCATCGAAGGAATGAAGAGAGAATGACAAATGACGAATCTGGACTGCACTGTCCAATATATACTGGTCCTAGCTTAGCGCACGCTATGACCTGATATGTAGCGTGCGCTAATGGGTTAACCGGACAGTCCAGTAAGCTCTGACTGCCTCGTTAGCGTACGCTAAAAACTTGGTAGCGTACGCTAACGTCCTCCCGATAGCGTGTGCTAACTGATATCTGATGCCCAGTGACTGAAGTCCAGAACCTCCTGTTCTCTGATCTGCTCACGATAGCTTACGTTACACCCAAAATTCAGTGTGCGCTACTACACCATTAGCATACGCTAATATCCACTCATAGCGTACGCTATGAATTATTCCAAATCAATCCAGTACCCACTGGACTCTACCTGATCGACCTTTGCGCATGCTACAGTGCTAGCATAGCGTGCGTTATCCGAACTCACTAGCGCATGCTACTTATCATTCGTAGTGTGCGCTACTACAACTCAACTGCAGTCCAGTGCCTTCTGGACTGTCTGCCTGAACCACGCTAGCGTGCGCTAATATTGAGAGGTAGCGTGCGCTACCCGTACTCAATTAGCACACGCTAAAGAGAGTACGTAGCGTGCGCTACTCCTCACACATAGCCCAATACGAAAAAGACAATGATGATAAACACAACTCGATCCTCCAACCAGGTAGAAAGACGAATAATAACGGATACACGATAGAAATTACTCTGCACGGTGAATACAATGATTGAATATGAATGGTGAATGATTATTAATGGGTGAAAATTATTGAGTGACAATTACTGAATGATAATGACTGAATTACAACCGGATATTACATACACCCCCCCTTAAAAGAGTTTCGTCCCCAAAACTAAGTGTCAAACAACTCGGGATAACTCTCCCGCATACTATCCTCGGTTTCCCAAGTAGCCTCTTCGACTCCGTGTCTAGACCACTGAATTTTAACCAAAGGAATCGTCTTGTTCCTCAATTGTTTGATTCGCCACTCTAAAACTCGTATATGACGCTCCTCATACGAATGATCATCCGCGATCTCAATTTCGTTGAACTGAAGTATGTGACTCGGGTCGGCAACATACTTCCGCAACTGAGAGACGTGAAACACATTATGAATTCGGCTCAACGCCGGAGGTAAGGCCAATCGATAAGCCAGATTGCCTACTCGATCCAAAATCTCAAACGGTCCAATGAATCTCGGACTCAACTTCCCCCGTTTCCCGAAATGGAAGATACCTCGACTCAGGGATACCTTGACCAAAATGTGGTCACCCGCCTCGAACTCTAATGGCCGATGATGGTTATCTGCATATTATTTCTGTCGACTCTGAGCGGTCAACAAACGACTCCCGATCAAAGCTACCTTCTCACGGGCGGCTATAAGCATATCGGGCTCGGTGTCGATTGATTCTGATAAGTCATCCCAACACAAAGGAGATCGACAACGACGACCGTACAAGGCCTCGTAAGGTGCCATCTTAATCGAAGCGTTCCAACTGTTATTGTACGTGAACTCGATCAATGGTAGTTGGGCTTCCCAATCATCTTTCCAATCGAGGACGCATGCCCTCAACATGTCCTCCAATGTCTGAATAGTCCTCTCTGATTGTCCATTGGACTGAGGATGAAAAGCTGTGCTGAGATTGAGCTGAGTTCCCATAGCACGATGAACTCATTTCCAGAAATGCGACACGAATCTCCCGTCACGATCAGAAACGATACTCTTAGGAGTACCGTGCAGTCTCACTATCTCTTTGATGAACAACTGGGCAAGTCTCTCACGACCCCACGTATCCTTAATCTCAAGGAAATGAGCTGACTTAGTTAGACGATTCACAATTACTCAAAATTTTATTCATGCCACGATGACTCGTCGACAAACTCATGATGAAGTCCATAGAAATCTTCCCACTTCCACTCTGGAATAGGGAGAGGTTTCAGCATACCTGCCGGTCGCTGATGTTCTATCTTGACTTGCTGATAGGTTAAACATCTTGAAACAAATTCTACGACTTCTCGCTTCATATTACTGCACCAGTAATTCTGTTTCAAGTCCTTGTACATCTTGCTAGACCCCAGATGAATGGAATAAGGGGTAGCATGAGCTTCTCTCAAAATCGAGTTTTACAACTCGTCATTCGCCGGAACGCATAAACGGTTCTGAAATCGCAAAAGTCCATCCTCGTGGACCACAAATCTAGGGGCTTTCCCCTGAGTCACATCATCTCAAATGCGCAACAAAGATGGGTCATAACCCTGATTCACCCTGATCGCCTCCTCAAGTGGCGATGAAATCTCTAACATAAAAAGTTGCCCTTATACTCATTGTAACCAAATCTCGATCTCGGATCCTAGGAATTCCTGTTGAAGTTCCTTCTGAACAGTCAAACGAGCAATTATTTGCTCCTGAATAGACTTACGACTCAAGGGGTCGGCAACAACGTTTGCCTTGCCCAGGTGGTATAGTATCTCAATATCATAATCTTTGATTAGTTCCAACCACCGCCTCTATCGCATATTTAACTCCTTCTGAGTAAATATATACTTCAAACTCTTATGATCGGTGAATATCTGACAGGTGACGCCATAAAGATAATGACGCCAAATCTTCAACGGGAAAACCACGGCTGCTAGCTCCAGGTCGTGGGTCGGATAATTAACCTTGTAAGGTCTCAATTGCAGTGAAGCATAAGCAATAACTTTACTGTTCTGTATTAATACACATCCAAGACCGTGTCCGGGTGTGTCACTATAAACCACAAATCCTTCCGTCCCTTGTGGCAAGGAAAGGACAAGTGCTGAAATTAACCGGCTCTTGAGTTCCTCAAAACTCCGCTGACACGTGTCGGACCACGTGTATTTCTTATCCTTCCGCAAAAGGTTCGTCATGGGATGAGCGATTTTAGAAAATCCTTCCACAAATCGCCGATAATAACCAGCTAATACAAGAAAACTTCAGATTTCCTTAACATTCTTCGGAGGTTGCCAATCTCGGATCGCCTCCGTCTTCTGAGGGTCAACATGAACTCTGTTTGATGAAATTACATGTCCGAGAAACGTCACCTCGGACATCCAGAACTCACATTTGGAAAATTTTCCATAAAGTTTCTCTCGTCTCAACACGTCGAGAACCTGATGAAGGTGAAATTCGTGCTCCTTACAGTCACGAGAATAAATCAAAATGTCATCAATGAAGACAATCACGAACTGATCCAAATAGTTGATGAAAACCCGATTCATTAATTCCATGAATACCACAGGTTCATTAGTTAACCCAAACGGCATTACCACAAACTCATAATGACCATAGCGTGTTCGAAACCCCGTCCTTGCGATATCCGACTCTCAAATTCGCAACTGATGATATCCAGATCTTAAGTCAATCTTGGAAAATACTGAAGCTCCCTGAAGTTGATCCAAAAGATCATCAATACGGGGTAGAGGATATTTATTCTTGATCGTAACAGTGTTCAACTACCGATAATCAATACACAAACGAAATGAACCGTCCTTCTTCTTGACAAATAACACTGGTGCTCCCCACGGGGACGCACTCGGTCGGATATAACCTTTCTCGGTCAAATCCTCCAATTTATCCTTCAGTTCTTGCATTTCGGTTGGGGCCATCAGATACGGTGCCTTACGCAGACTGAGTGGCCTGATTATGAATAGCTGATTGCTTCGGGGCGTGAGATGACGCCGGAGTAGGTTTGGAGTCCCTTCGGCAAAAACGGGCCTTATGCCCAGCAATCTCACAATATTGCACGTGATAGTCTGCCTCGGACAATTGGTGCTGAATGTAACACCACCCAAGTTATTCAGGGTATATTACAGCGCCGTGAGCCCCTCCGTGGGACCCACAAGGCTAATCATATGCGGAACAATAAAACTTGACCGAGAAGGTTCAAATACAATGAAATGAAGGACAATACAAAGGGTATTCAACCATATCCAATGTATTCAAATACATCCCAACACAAAATCAATACCTCGGCAACACATGCCGGAACATCAAGGAAACTGAAAAACAATACTCGAGTATTCAATAACCATTCCAGTACAACACTGAATGGAGGAACACAAAACATAACAGGAAATAAGACACAGTGTCACGCTTGCCCATCATCTTCATGCCAACCCGATACCTGCCTGTCCGCTCTCTTGGAACCTGAAATACATGAAAAGTATTTCCCCATAAAGGGGCTATCCGCGAATATCTAGTGCAAGTATATCAAGTATGAAATACAATACTTCTCGACAATAAAGTAAATGTAATCGTCAATTCAGAAATTTAAGATTAGTATTCCAGAATAACTAAATCTCATAACATCATATCAATACATACATGATCAACCGTGGAACCGCACCAGAGGCTACAGAACCCTCAGAGGACTCGTCGGTCCATCCTAGAGTGGTTAACTCATATGATCCGCGGAATCACACCAGAAGCTACGAAACCCTCAGAGGACTCGTACGCCCATCCCATAGTGGATATAAATAAACATGCCATTCATATATCTTACTTTCAAAATTGAGAACGTACAATCATAAATATATACTTGCCTTTGAGACATCGAAAAAACGAACGGAAAAGAGTATGAGTTCGGTAGGTCCAAGAACGCTCTCCCGGTACCTAAAAGATTCATAAGAGATATGATTATCAATAATCCATACTCATAATTCACGAAGAAACTCCTGAAACCCGTCTACGATTTACAAAAAATATAAGGGTAAACAACTAGAGGTTGGAAAATCACCCAAACCCTCACGCGTCCGAACAGGGCACAAACCAATCCGTAAATTCATAGGCAAAGCGTGTACACGGGGTAGATATACCATAATCTCAAGATTCTCAAGCTTCAAACTAGATGAATTGAACGAATCTAAGAAAAACTCCAAAATTCCCAAAAAATAGGGTTCTAAGGATTTGTACCTTGATTTGGATAATAGAATGGATTAGATGTTGTTAAATCCTTGTTCTTCAACCAAAGATGTTGATATCTGAAGAAAGATCGCCTTCGAACTCTCCAATATATACTCGCCCAGTGTAGCGCACGCTACTCCTCCAATATTAGCGTGCGCTAGCGAGGTCACCGGGTAGTCCAGTGCCTTTTGTCGACCCCGTTCGCGTGCGCTAATCGCCTTCCTTTAGCGTGTGCTAGATGAAAATGGTGTCCAGAAATTGGAGTCCAGAACCTACTGTCCTCTGCCTGCTCAAGTCTTAGCGTGCGCTACCGCGATAGCATAGCATGCGCTATGCTGACCTCATAGCGTGCGCTAGCCGAAGCCTAGCGTACGTTATCTGATAGTCCAGAAAACCTGACAACTTCATTGCCTCTGTCGACTCAGCCCGTTAGCGCGCGCTACGGAAGTATTAGCGGGCCCTACTACCCATGAATAGCGTGCGCTAGCTAACTCCTAGCGTGCGCTAATTGCTAGTCTAGAGAGCAGAACAAGTTACTGGTTCCGACCTGACTGGTCCCTTAGCGCGCGCTACGCACTACACCATATATGGGTTTCAGCAACACCAGAAAAACTGTGTTCAAAAGTCCAAAAAGTGAGGCTGAAGGCAAGAAAATTGGCTACGGCTACACTTTGACCAAATTTGAAGGTGTTACAAAAACGGCCGCAACCATAGGGGTCTAAGGTAACACTTTTCTTATTTTTGGTAACATGTGAAAAAAGTGTAACAGTAGACCCCTGTGCCAACACTTGTCTTGTCTTTACCTACACTAGATTCTGTGTTGCTGTATACTTAAGGCCACATTTTATATATTTAGTGACACAAATGTTTGTGTACCTGTAGACCTATGCTAACACTCATGAGGTCTAATGTAACATTATATTGTGAAACACTTTGACATCTTTACCAACAACATTAACACTATGGCTACACTTATATATGAACAATTCTAACTTTTGCCAACACACTTTTAATCTTTGCCAGCACAACTTTTATATTTTGCAAACAGTAAGAATTATAAATTAGAGTCTATGGCTACATTTTTTCAGTTTTTTATCATCATTTTTCAGGGTAAAAAGCAACATGTTATATTGAAAAATAGATATTACCATAAAACAGATAATACCATTTAAACACTGTCAACCATAACAACATCCAAAATACATGACTGCCAAATATTCAATACATAATCAAACAGCCAAATGCACTTACATAACCCAACATCCAAAATCTAACTTAAAATGCCATTCAACAGGTAACTTGTACTTCCCATTCTATTTTCGTTTGCGAGTCGCTAAATATATATCAGCATCAGAGATTACAACCGGCTCTTCCTCGCGATCACTATCACCATCGACATCGACATGCATTTCTTCAAGTTTTTTAAGCCACTGAATTCAATAAATTTTACATGTTACCGATAATACTACATTTGCAGTTTATTATTAAAAGATGATCAAATATACATTACCAACTTGTTAGCAACTTGGGCGAAACTTTTGGGCCCAGTAGTATGCGTCTCTGTTATCTTTTTTCGTGCATCGGCATTCTTTTCCGCGGTTCTCCATAAAATAAAGGAACATTTATCGTCATTATTTTTCATACTAAATTGCCAATGAAATAATGAATAAAAAGGAAAATTGTATTTAAATTATTACCTTAACTTTTTCATCACCCCAATAGTTTAAAAGAATCTTCCGGTCTGAAAGAGGAGCCTCTTAGGGCCTTTTTTTCACCCGCTCCTCATATGTAGGATAAGGATAGTAACGGTCTCGCTTAATCCTACTTTTGAAGCTCCTAAACTGATCATTCAACGATTTTAGAACCCAGTTTTTAGCATCTTCCAAAATGATGTACTTGTCCTACAAAAAAAATCACAAAGTACTGCGTAAATAGGTCATCTGCTTTGTGCCTGATAACCATCAATAAATGGTGGAACAACAAATTCTCCTTATTAGCTAGCTAATAATGGATTTGGCCTAATTTTAATATTTTAACTATGTTTCCTGTCTCATGAAGCTAAATATATGCAATAACTAAACAAAAACAAAAGGTCCACAAGTGCTTATATACTTTTATTTTACGAAACAAGGAAACTAACTACAATGCACGCGTTATGCAGTCTATCAAGGTATATGAGTTCTTCAGCAATTCAAATATAAATCAAATAAATTCAAATAAATACAACGATTAAATTCACTATGACACTGAGAGTTGTAACATCTACAATAGTTTGCTATGTACTATAGATCTGGTGCCGCATAAACTACTATGCTCCACAGTGATAAAACAATAAACCTGATCACCATCCAAAAAAGCTGCTCAAAGTTCTTAAACAGGTCAGATACTCACATCTTCTGTTTTCAACATAGAGTCACGTATGCTTCCCATTGCAGTCTTAGAGCCAACACCAATGAGGACAGCTCTTGCTCTTCCAACAACCACAACTGTTCCCTGGACACCAATTGAAGGCAAATATAAATGCCAAGTGCTCACAACGAGCAATTTCCTAGCATATCAATGTATTCATCAGGAACCGCAATTTTTTAACATATCAACAATGACGGAATTGGTGGACAACTGGACTCAGACTAGAAAATTTCAAAATCAATTCATCAATGATTGCCCATCGCTGACAGCCTGACACTAGTCATCCACGTAATTTATAATAAACCCTATAACAAATCTACTTGTGCAAATCTAGTGGGTAGAATAATGGAATTTACGCAGACTTCAGGTTGCGGTCGTGCGCAAGTCTTAAAGGTGCAAAAACAAATCGTTACTCCTTTAACATGTTAATATTTTTTTAATCTTATCTGCAGCCACTTTGTTTTTAAATGCTGATCATTCACTCATTATAATCAAAAGTACCACAAACACAGACCCACCTTCCTATGTACTTTATGATAAAACATCTACTCCAAAAGATTGTGAAACCTAATATTCTTGGTAAATAATAAATCATAACAACAAATATAACTCATAAATCAAGATATCAAAACCTTAACTGGTTGTGCAAAAAGTAATCTAACAGAAGGTAGAATAAAACACATCCATATACCTTGAAGTAATGTATTGCACCTCACAGGAAGCCACCGTGCGCGGGATCTCGAAAATGACCAATGTTAACAACCCAAACCAAAATGCATATGCCAGCAATAATCTAGCTTGAGCAAAAAATCTCGGAAGAACGACATAGCTGATGATTTAAGTTATAACATTAAAAATGCAAAACAAAGCATCAGATACGGGTTGAACATAAAAATTAGGCATTTAAAAAAATCAGTTTACCCATTCACCTTAGCTAAAAAAGTACCAAATTCATCCAGCTTCTTCTTTAGTGGTGTCACTTCCTGCAACACATAATAGACAATTGAGGAAAGTCCAGATTCTAATTGCAAGTTCATATTTGCTAATAGCAATATCTAGTGCATATTCACTGGAAAAAAATAACAATAAAGGTAAATGGAAAAATACTATATATAAGATCTTGACCACATCTCCAAAATGTAATGTCAAATATCAACATGTGTCTATCCAGTTTGTAAGGAGGTGACGTTCTCGCAATACATCATTTAGCGTGTGCTACTCGCCCTATCCTGACCGGAGTCCAGAAACTCAACCTACTGCATCTGATGCTCGGACGATTAGCGTGCGTTACCAAACACTAGTAGCATGCGCTACGCCAATCTCTTTAGCATATGCTATCCAAGACCTTGGCGTGCGCTAGCTCTTCTTCCCGCAACAAAATTATCAAAAATCAACGAAAGTGAGTATGTCCCGAATATGAATGATGCTGAACCTGAACGACAAAGTGATAATGAGGATGATAATGTAACTTCAAAGGTAATTTTTTTGCTTAATCTATGCATCAATTCATGTTTATAGTGGTGCGGGTGATTGAAAAATATAAATTTTTTGTAGAGAACAAAAAAGGTCAAAAGACAGAGAGTTGACACCGATGCTGGCCCAAGAACTCATTCTCAAGCAAATAAATTGCCAGATTCATCTGAAAAGAAGGAAGCAACTGACGACGCAGCTTCACTTCCTTTAGAGGTATTAATTTTGGCAATATAATACTGTTATGTTGCCAATCATATAGGTAGAAAATTTCGACATTTGTGTCTCTTTATATTTTGGTTATCAGCTGAGTTTTAATCGTTATGTTTTTTTATTATTGAAATTCAGTTTATGATCTGTTGATATTATGTAGATACCTTTACACTGAGATTGGGGTAACTAAGCTTCTCTTGAAATTTTGGTGACAAGAATTTATATTGCAGTGGAGTACTGAGAAGGCCATTATTGGATGCACTCCAGGGTGAATTTTCTGGAAAATTAAATGGATTAAAGGGTGTTGTTTTGGCAGTACTCGTCAAGGTTTGAGTAATGAAGAAGAAAGAAAGCCATTTAACTTTTCTTGACAAAGAGTACTTGTATCCGGATAATCCATTGATCGATTACCAAATATCGAATCTTGATCAGAATCGTATCAAAATAGAGTAAAAACATATCAGAGTATTTTTAACATCAATGTGAGTAAACTTACAATCATAGGGCAAATACCCCAAAGGAACCAGATACAAGCAGTTCCTTAAAGCCATTAAAGCTGTTCTGTGGCCTGAGGCATCAGCAAGTGAAAACATCCTAAACCTGTAAATGAAAAAAAAAATCATAAAACCACGAGTTCGAAAAACCAAATACAGTACATGTATTGTCAGATAGCGGTAGAGTTGCGTTAACGATAAGAAAATCTAAAACCGAATTTCCATATTTTTAACGCGGATTCGTCCAACATAATCAGCTCGCTCTTCTTCAGTCTGCATCTCATTGTCTTTTTTTGGGGTGCTTTTTCCGACGGGGTTTCAGGTGACTTCCTCAATCTGTCTAGCCTGCACAGCAACAACAAACGGGTGAGGACTCAGCTCATCAAAAGCCGCGCCTTTATATCGCGCCATCATAAATTTAATTGATATCATATCTAGATTTTAAATTACTCAGAACCTCTAGTTTATGCAAATGAGCAAGTTTAGAGAGGGTAAATTTAGAAAAGCTTGTTCCATGCAAGCAAAACAACAAATCAAGAAATTTATCTAAGTACATCCATTAAAATGACAAAACTTCCTGCTTTAATTACAGGATAAAATCATCTAATAGCATATTATAAGTCCCTATATTGATCTGTCACTGTCAGCTCAGTCTTCTCTTCTGATTCCCAACTTTTGGTTTTAGGAAAGATTCAAGCCTTAATAAATTGTAAAGGGCCTTACTAAATACACAAATGGATAACACCAGAAACTTCAATACGGCACACATAATCATATAGTATCGTTTTAGTTTCATCCATTTACATCATATAATATTTACAGAATTTTTCAATACTCCTTTTAATTAGAACATACAAAGTGACATGCATATAAGTATGTTGACAACTCTACAAATGTTCATTATATATACTTTATTTCATTCCACAAGTAGATCTCCTTACTACCAAATTAACCAATAGATACTTAATTTTTCCTCATATCTTTCACATTACTTATGGGGCAAGAAAATCACACTCATTTTTTTTTTCCTGTTCTCCGTTACTCTCCCCCTTTTATTTTCTCTATATTTTAAGTCCACCCCCCACCCAAACCATATGAACCGTCAATGCTTATTCAAAGTATTGCATACCAAATCTAATTCTAAGTTTTCATCTTTTGGCTTTTTTTCAATCTCTCTCTACACACATATATGCACGTATATTATCGTATATGGCAAGGTCAACTAGCAAAAAAAATTAGAATTCCCCAAAGAGCTCAGAATATTGAATAGATCATAAAAACACTACAAAAATCAATAAAAAACCACCAAAAAATCAATACCAAATTTTTAGAAAAATCAAGAATTAGGGGGAAATAAAAAATGTACCTATTCGGGCTGATGGTTGTTCTGGGAAGGCTCGTGAGTGGACATAGCAACCACATTTTTGGTGGAAATCGTAGCCACAAAAGCTACACCTGGTAAAATCAAATGAGGGTAAAATCAAATAAGGTTAAAAAATTCAACAATTATCGACGCAACCACTCAAAAATGAGATACTTCTGTATATAGTATTACACTTCATTTAGTTTGATCCAAGGAAGTGTTTGTCAATTTCTTGTGCAGTTAATGGCCTTACTTTTTACCTCAATCAGTATGGAAGCCCCAATCGATACCTTGTGTATGGAAGCCCCAATAGATACCTTGTGTGGAGGCCCCAATTCGAACCCGACTGCGACGACTGTACAACCCAACTGCTACAACCCTAATTACTCATGATTGTTAAGTGAAGACCCATAATAAATCATGCACAAGATGTTAAACAAGTTCTAAAGATGAAGAAGCACAAACTCTAATAAGCCGTGAGAGAGAGAGAGAGTTTTGAGCGAGTGAGTTAGTGAGTGAGAGAGATTTTTAGTTTTTAGTATTTGGTTCTAGAGAATGAACGGGTTGGTTTTGGAGAAATTAATTGAGCCACTCAAATAATTTGAGTCTTTTAATTTGACCCGCCCAATTTTTTGCACCAAGCCCGACTATTTTTCATTTTTAGTAACATTTTTTTAATGATCAACAGCAACACACATTCTAGTGTTACCATATATACCGATTCATATCTATTGTAACACTGATAGATATCAATGGTAATACCAAAAAAAAGTATTGCTTTAGATCAATTTTAAGACATAAAAGGCAACACTTTTGCTGGTAACACCAAAAAAAATGTCGTGGAAAGCACGGCTCAAGGCTAGCATGCGCTACTCAAGTAGAATTAGCGTGCGTTAGCCTAGGCCTAGCGTGCGTTATTTCTCTGACCCATAACAGTTCCGCAAGGTCCAAAAAACACGATCAAGATCCAAAAAAGGTACGAAACTCTATAACAATATCGACAACATCACAAAGAGTTCACAGAGCGACAAAATAGGAAGAACCGCAAAGTCAAACAATCAATAAAAAGTACGGGTATTACATTCTCCCCCTCTAAAAAGAAGTTTCGTCCTGAAACTTAAGAAATAAAGAGTTCGGGGTACTCCGACCGCATCTTCTCTTCTGTTTCCCAAGTCGCCTCCTCGACTCCATGTCTCGACCATTGCACTTTAACCAGTGGAATGGTCTTATGTCGAAGTTGTTTCTCACGACGCTCAAGGATCTTCACGGGTCTCTCCGGAAAAGTAATATCCTCGGCCACATCAATCTCACTATAGTCGATAGCATGGCTTGGATCCGGCACGTACTTTCTCAGCTGGGACACATGAAAAAGACTATGGACGTGACTCAAAGCTGGAGGCAACGCCAAGCGATAAGCTAAATCTCCAACCCTGTCCAAAATCTCGAAAGGCCCGATATACCTCGGACTAAGTTTCCCCTTTTTTCCAAAGCATAAAACCCCTCTGGTCGGCGACACCTTGAGTAAGACATGATCCCCCACTTCGAATTCCAAGGGTCGACGACGAGTATCAGCATAAGATTTCTGACGCCTCTGGGCAGTCCGCTTACCGGTCCAGGATGATAGAAATCTTTTCCTTAGTCTCCATCAACATGTCCGGTTCCGTTCTGATTAGTTCCGAAGCTTCGTCCCAACATAATGGCGACCTACATCGCCTACCATAAAGTGCCTCAAAAGGTGCCATTTTGATCGACGCATGCCAACTATTATTGTAGACAAACTCGATCAACGACAAGTGAAGCTCCCAATCATTACTCCAATCTAGGGCACAAGCCCGCAATATGTCCTCCAATATCTGAATCGCCCTCTCCGTCTGACCGTCTGACTGAGGGTGAAAGGACGTACTCAATTTCAACTCAGTTCCCAAAGCCTGATGAACGGCCTGCCAAAAATGCGATACGAAATGACCATCTCGATCAGAAATAATGATCTTGGGGGCCCCGTGCAATCTTACTATCTCAGCTATAAAGGTTCGAGCCAACCTCTCCAGTCCCCAAGTATCCTTAGTACCCAAGAAGTGTGCAGACTTGGTGAACCGGTCGACGATTACTCAAATCATATTCATTCCGGCCCTAGTCCTCGGCATGCCAGTGATAAAGTCCATAGATATGTCTTCTCACTTTCACTCGGGAATGGGAATCTGCTTCAACAACCCCACTGGTCGTTGGTGTTCTATCTTGACTTGCTGACACGTCAAGCACTGTAATACAAATTCCGTGACATCCTTCTTCATGTTATTCCACCAAAAATTGCGCTTCAAGTCTTTGTACATCTTACTCGTTCCGGGGTGGATTGAGTAAGATGTAGCATGAGCTTCTCGGAGAATTCTCCGCCTCAGCTCTAGATCATTCGGAACACAAAGCCTGCCTTGAAATCTCAAGATGCTATCCTAGTGAACCATAAAGTCAGTAGCTTTTCCTTTAATTACATCTTCCTTCAGTTGAGCGATCATCGGGTCACTCCACTGTTTCCCTTTGATGTCGTCAACCAAGGACGAAGTAATTTCGAGAGTACACAACTGTCATTGTACTCGTTGAAGCCAAACTTCTATTCCTTGCTCGATTAAATCCTGCCAAATCTTTGTCTGAGAAGTAAGAACTTCGAGCATCTGGAGAGATGCCGATTTGCAGCTCAAAGCATCCGCGACAACATTGGCTTTACCCGGGTGGTAAAGAATTTCTAAATCGTAATCCTTTATCAACTCTAACCAACGTCTCTGTCTCATGTTCAACTCTTTCTGACTGAAAATATACTTCAGGCTCTTGTGATCGGTATAAATACGACACGGAGAACCATACAAATAATGCCGCCAAATCTTGAGTGCGAAGACAATTGCAGCCAACTCCAAATCGTGAGTAGGATAATTCATATCGTACGGCCTCAGTTGTCGTGATGCAAAAGCTATCGTCTTATCATGCTGTATAAGCACACAACCAAGACCTTGACCCAAAGCGTCACTATAAACCGCAAAGCCCTCACTACCATGTGGTAAAGTTAAAATCGGCGTTGAAGTCAAACGTCTCTTCAGCTCCTCGAAGCTCTGTTGTCTCTCATCCATCCAAACAAACTTTTCTGTCTTCTAGAGTAATTTCGTAAGTGGCCAAGAGAGTTTAGAGAACCCCTCGATGAACCGACGGTAATACCCAGCAAGGCCCAAAAAGCTACAAACTTCCTTAACATTTTTAGGCGGTGCCCAATCTAGCACTGCCTCAAACTTCTGCGGGTCTACACGAACCCCTTAGGCCTAGATCACATGGCCGAGAAACATAACTTCCTCCAACCAGAATTCACATTTCGAGAATTTTGCATAGAGGTGCTCGGTCCTCAAAATATCTAGTACCAAATGTAGGTGTCGGGCATGTTCCTTTTTATCTCGAGAATAGATCAAAATGTCGTCAATAAAGACGACTACACACCTGTCGAGGTACTCGATGAATATCTTGTTCATTAACTGCATGAATATAGCAGGTGCAGTAGTCAGACCAAAAGGCATAACTACAAATTCATAATGCCCATATCTCGTCCGAAATGCAGTCTTCGGAACGTCGGACTCTTTCACCCTGAGTTGATAGTACCCTGATCTCAAATCAATTTTTGAGAAAACTGCAGCCCCTGCAACTGATCAAATAAATCATCTATACGAGGCAAAGGATACTTGTTCTTGATGGTCACTTTGTTCAGCTCATGGTAGTCGATGCACAAACGTAGTGAACCATCTTTCTTTCTCACAAAAAAACAGGCGCGCCCCAAGGCGAAGCGCTCGGTTGGATGTATCCTTTTTCCAATAATTCTCCCAGCTGATTCTTTAATTCTTGCATCTCGGAAGGTGCCATCCGATAAGGTGTCTTAGAAATCGAGGCCACATCAGGCTCTAAATCCACAAAGAATTCTATTTCTCGATCTGGTAGCAATCCCGGGAGGTCATCCGGAAAAACATCGGGATACTCATTAACAACCGGAATCGAAGAGAATTCGACTTCGTTCCCTTCCGTCTTCAAGGCATAACACCAATAGCCCGTACAACCTTTATTCAAAAGTTTTACGGCCTTCATGGCACTAATAAGTAACTTGGATTGGCCCAACTTACGTCCCAAGAATGAATACTCAGATCCGTCTTTAGTCATCATGGTGATAACCTTAGTACGGTAATTCATAATCGCTTGGTGACTATCAAGCCAATCCTCACCGAGGATCACATCCTCGCCTTCCATATCAACTACAATCAGATTCGATAACCAATCCATACCGGATATAATCACCGGAAAATATTTAATCTCCCGGTTCCCCATAATTCTATCCCCGCTAGGTAGCTTCACACTGAAGGGATCACAAGCAGTCATACAAGTTATATTCAAACGGCGTACACACTCCAAGGAAATGAAAGAATGGGCAGCACCCGAATCAAAAAGTACACGAACTGGATGAGATAAAATATGAATGGTAGCTGAGGCCACCGCTGCATCGGGTTTGTCTGTTCGACGCATCTCGTACACTCATGGTTATACCGAACCGACGCTAGAGTTTCCTCCTCCAGCGTTCTGACCCTGCCACCGACCCCTGCCGTAATTCTGTTGAGACTGACCAAAAGATTCCCGCTGATTCACGCCTTGATCAAGTGGCACTGGGGCAGAAGCCCGAGTGTCCAAAGTCTGATTTGGTTCGGAACAATAAGCTGCCCTATGTCCCATCTGCCCGCAAGTGTGACACTTCAATGGTGGGAAATTGCATTCCAAATTAACGTGGCCTGGACGACCACAATTATAGCAAGTCACCGTGCGGGTTGTGGTGCCCAGTGCAGAATGAAAACCCCTCTTTCCTTTAGCAGAATGTGACGGCTGTCTGGCGGAACGGTTAGTCATCTGTGGCTTATGGAAGTTGCTGCTTTTAGAGCCAGAGAAATTTCCCGCGATCTTCTGCTTCTTTGGTTCTTCATTGTTGTCATTGTCGAGGCTTAACAAATCATGGGCTAAAGCTATGTCTTGATATTCCTTCAACGTGGTACAAGAAAATCCGGCCATGTACCGCCGTAAGTCCATATTCATCCGCATATCAAAATAACGGATCTTATCACGCTCGTTTCGCACTTGGTCCTTCACGTGGATCAATTGTTGATTGTACTCCACGATTGCCTGCGAAACAAGAATATTCTGCGGTTTAGCCTCAAAAAAGGCTTGAATTCGGTCTTCTCGCACCGGCCAAGGACAAAACTCGGCCTCCTAAAGTTCTTTAAACTCATCCCATGAAGCAACACGATCTTGTGGCTTGATGACTTTCCACCACGTAACAGCCTCCTTGGTGAGGAAATACTGAGCAATCGGTACTTTCCTCACTTCGGGACAATCAACCGCTTCAAAAATTTTCTCCAACTCCGCTAGCCAATCTTCCCAACCTAACGGGTCTGTGGCACCGCCAAACTGTGGAGGGTGCATACGGATTACATTCTGAAGCAAGGCATCCGTGTTCGGGTTCGGGTTATTCAGCTGAACGGTTTGGGCTAAAATGGTCATCTGGTTACCCAATTATTGAAGTACGTTCGCAACTCCAACATCTGTGCTATTCCCCTATCCAGTCGACTGGTCGTGCTGACTTTCAGTTTCAGGATGCACCGAGTTAGATAGGTTAGGGTTGGTCGATCCCGCAATGGAACTGAGGGAAGAGGCCACGCCACGTCCTCGTCTACGTCCACGGCCACGACCACAGCCTCGTTCCCTACCAGCTGACATGCTGAAGAACACACAAGGCACGTAAGTACAATTCAATCGCACATCATCCAAGTGACCGATTCTCAAAATACCAAAGCAGAAGCAAAACGATAAAGGAAACGTCAGAAGAGTAAGAGGTCTTACAAGTACCGGTCGCACTGTGATGATGGCAAAGTAGTGATACTGTAGACAAACGATGACTCAATCGGCCCAAAAGACCGACAACCTAGGTATCCATAGACCTAAGCTCTCTGATACCATATTTTGTAACACCCCAAAGTTATTCAGGGTATATTACAACGCCGTGAGCCCCTCCGTGGGACCCACAAGGCTAATCATACGCAGAACTATTAAACTTGACTGAGAAGGTCCAAATACAATGAAATGAAGGACAATACAAAGGGTATTCAAGCATATCTAATGTATTCAAATACATCCCAACACAAAATCAATACCTCGGCAACACAGGCCGGAACATCAAGAAAAATGAAAAACAATACTCGAGTATTCAATAACCATTCCAGTACAATACTGAATGGAGGAACACAAAACATAACCGAAAACAAGACACAATATCATGCTTGCCCATCATCTTCATGCCGACCCGATACCTGCCTGTCCGCTCTCTTGGAACCTGAAATACATGAAAAGTATTTCCCCCATAAAGGGGTTAGCCGTCGAATAGCTAGTGCAAGTATATCAAGTATGAAATACAATACTCCTCGACAATAAAGTAAAGGTAATCGTCAATTCATAAATTCAAGATTAATATTCCGGAATAACTAAATCTCATAGCATCACATCAATACATACATGATCAACCATGGAACCGCACCAGAGGCTACAGAACCATCAGAGGACTCGTCGGTCCATCCCAGAGTGGTTAACTCATATGATCCGTGGAATCGCACCAGAGGCTATGAAACCCTCAGAGGACTCGTCGGCCCATCCCATAGTGGATGTAAATAAACATGTCATTCATATATCTTACTTTCAAAGTCCAAAACGTACAATCATAAATATATACTTTCCTTTGAGACATCGGAAAAACGAACGGAAAAGAGTATGAGTTCGGTAGGTCCAAGAACGCTCTCTCAGTACCTAAACAATTCATAAGGGATATGATTATCAATAATTGATACTCATAATTCACGAAGAAACTCCTGAAACCCGTCTACGATTCACAAAAAATATAAGGGTAAACAACTAGAGGTTGGAAAATCACCCAAACCCTCACGCGTCCGAACAGGGCACAAACCAATCCGTAAATTCATAGGCAAAGCATGTACACGGGGTAGATATACCATAATCTCAAGATTCTCAAGCTTCAAATCGGATAAATCGAACGAATCTAAGAAAAACCCCAAAATTCCCAAAAAATAGGGTTCTAAGGATTTTTACCTTGATTTGGATGATAGAATGGATTAGATGTTGTTAAATCCTTGTTCTTTAACCAAAGATGTTGATATCTGAAGAAATATCGCCTTCGAACTCTCCAAATCACCGAAACTCGCTGCTCTCGATTGGTATAATGAGAAGAATGGGAAAAATGATGAAATGGAAGTCAATTGTCCAATATATACTCGCCCAGTCTAGCGCACGCTACGCCTCCAATATTAGCGTGCGCTAGCGAGGTCACCGGGTAGTCCAGTGGCTTCTGTCGGCCCCGTTAGTATGCGTTAGCCGCCTTCCTTTAGCGTGCGCTAGCCGAAAATGGTGTCCAGAAATCGGAGTCCAGAACCTACTGTCCTCTGCCCTGCTCAAGTCTTAGCGTATGCTACCGTATAGCATAGCGTGCGCTACGCTGCCCTCATAGCGTGCGCTAGCCGAAGCCTATCGTACGTTACCTGATAGTCTAGAAAACCTAACAACTTCACTGCCTCTGCCTACTCAGCCCGTTAGCGTGCGCTACGGAAGTATTAGCGCGCGCTACTACCCATGAATAGCGTGCGCTAGCTAACTCCTAGCATGTGCTAATTGCTAGTCCAGAGAGCAGAACAAGTTACTGGTTCCGACCTGACTGGTCCCTTAGCACGCGCTACGGCTCAAGGCTAGCGTGCGCTACTCAAGGAGAATTAGCGTGCGTTAGCCTAGGCCTAGCGTGCGTTATTTCTCTGACCCAGAACACTTTCGCAAGGTCCAAACAACACGATCAAGATCCAAACAATGTACGAAACTCTATAACAATATCGACAACATCACAAAGAGTTCACAGAGCGACAAAATAGGAAGAACGGCAAAGTCAAACAGTCAATAAAAAGTACGGGTATTACACTGAAATTACCAAGTTTTCCAGAGTTGAAACAGGTGATGGCCGAACGGGCCGCTCGCAAATGAGATTCTGCGGGTCTGGGCGCCACAGGAGGTCGCTCAGAGAAAGTAGAGCCCGCACGAATCTTCTTGAAAGTTTCCTGACTACCTTCAGACTGATTATGATTCTTAGACTTCTTGCTAGCAGATGAAGGTTGCTGCTTAGCAATCTCCTTAGCAGTAAGCTCGTAGGTAAGAGCTTTCTCAATGAATTCGGCCAACGTGGTGCAATTATGACTAAGCAACTGCATCCGCATACGAGGCTTCAACCTCTTGCTGAAATACTTGATCTTGCCCACCTCTGAGTGAATAATAGATGAGGCGAAAGGAAGTAGCTCCTGAAATTTCTCGGCGATGGCGAGAACATCATCTTCCGCCGAGGGGTTGGGAGTGAGTAATTCTGATAACTTGGCCTCTCTGAGTGGGGCCGGATAATACCTCTCCATCATGAGAGTCTTGAATTGATCCCAGGTACAAGATCCGTCGGTGGGTTTCAACGATAACCACAATGAATGAGCGTTCTTACCCAGATAGTAAGCCGCAACTGAAACTTTGTGTCCTTCGGGACACTCCACCATAGCGAACAACTTCTCGAAAGGCTCAAGCCAGTGAAAAATATCCACCGGCTCGGAAGAGCCCTCAAAAGTAGGTGGTCTCTGGCGAGAGATGTCACCAATGATACTGCTTACGCCCCTCTCCTGCCCCTGAGGTGGCGGCGGAGGAGCCTGCTGATTCTGAGCGGTTGAGTTCTGCATCGTCTGCATGAGGCGTGCCATCTGAGTCATTTGGGCCATCATGCCCTGCATAAAAGCGAGTGGATCAACCCGAACACCTTCTGATTGAGCTGTGTCCCGGGTACGACTCCCTGACAGTGAATGATCATTTCCGGGTGAATGAGTGGCAGCGTCGCTGCTCGATGAATTAGCATTATTCCTCGCGTTCACACGCGTATTCACACGAGCTCTCGGATTTCGGCCCGCACCGCGGCCTCTTAGCCTATGTCCTCTACCTTCTCTCTCCATACTGAAGTAGGAAAGTCACATGATAGTTATAGATCTCGCATGAATACCACATTATGATTACGTCATGAAATGATGAAAACGAGCATACACGCTCTAACACAATGATTACATGAATGATCCACCGAGGTGACATTATTATCTGATGAAATTCTTGAAATGATTATCTTGGACAACTTAACAAGATTAATGATACGATCCTTAAGATCAACAACTGAGTAATGAAATGAACTGAGTGATTAATGTGTTAACATGATCGACATGATCAAAAATGAAAATGATGATTGAGGATTGTTGACTGTAGAATGATGAATGAGTGATTCTTACTGCCAGAAATTATACCATGACGTCAGAAATCCTACTGTTGTTTGGTCTGAGGGGCTCGACTCTTGCACAGGTCACACGTGACGCGAAAGTCCAATGATACTAGTCTAATGAACGATGATTTCAATGAGACATGACTCGGAAGGTAGTAAACAAAACCAGGCTCCGATACCAACTCTGTAACACCCCAAACTAGGCGACTATTACAGTGCCGTTGACCCCCAACTGGGACCCACCAGGCAAATGAAAATTAATGACTTAAATAATATAATTGTAGTATTGAACCACGTTATATCATCAATTACTCCGATGAGGAGTTTCAAGTACAACACACCCAAGATAATACAAAATACATGTATATTTTATATGAAGATAAAATATACAACACTGAATGAAAATGACTAAAAGGACTGGGGCCTCCTACTAGTATCACTGGGACTCCTCGCCGTCAGCGTTCTCTTCCCGTGCTTTAGCCTTTCCATGGCCTGAAAACAACATCCCCCAACGGGGTCAGTTACACAGAACAACAATCCTCAAGAGTTGAATAAACACAATCATGATATATTTTAATTATGAAATTAAGCTGAAGAGGAGCATCATAGTACGCCCGTAATGGTATGTGCAAGTGCACAAGACGAGTGCCCGGACACACCCGTCCTTGTACCTAATTAGTCTCACGGAGGTACGTTGCCGCGTGCACAGTCCATTGTGTCGATGAACCCGAACACATGACCATTATGTGCCCGACTAAAAATTCCACACATCCCACCCGGCCACGCAATATGGACCCAGAAGGTCATATGAACAAGAATGACCATGAAAAATATTAATGAATAACAATCCGACAAGGTCAAGAATGACTCACCGAGATGAAATAATAGTGAAGTGAATGATAGCTCAATGAAATAATTGGAACCGTCGTTCCTCGTGAATGAAGTGATTATTCGACAATTACAAGTCTGAATACAGTTATTACATTATGAATGAGTTATGATTATGAATTAACAACAACGAAAGGAATGAATATCCTTTTAACCGAGTAGGATTTAACTTACTCAACATCGGTGAAGAAAGTCCTTCCTCGAACAACATCCTAAAAAGAGATGTCGATCGCTCGAACAACCTTGAATAACAGAATTACCAATAATCCGCTTAATAAATGATCCAAACATGATCACAACCCACTTCAAAAGTCGATACAACAATATCCAAACTCATTGGGGCATTAAGACAAACACTTAGCAAACATTCATCCTTTGATTATAATCAACCCCAACTATATCAGAACCAAACTCCAAAATGAGTAGTTCAATCCAACAAAACACCTCCGATGATATCAATAATCCAATAGGAATCCACATATCGAGTTAACGACAACATCTAATCAAAAACCCCCAAATACCAAAGTCAACTCTAAAGTGTTCTCGATTAATTCTCCAAATATTTGTCAAATCCGAAAAACATATCAATAAATCCATAGGAATACATGTATCCAAGGTAGATAATCTATATCTAATACATTCCAACATAATAGCAAGCTTACACGAAGAGATCGGAAGGAAAATACTCAAAATCCGAAATTCTAGATCCAAGAGATCATTACCTTGATTTGATGTGTGGGAGAGGATGAAATGATGATTAATCCGAATGATAAGCTTGAAGATGATGATAGATGGACTCAGCTCGAAGAAATCTCTCTAAAACGTCCGAAATCGCCCAAAACCGTCGAAGGAATGAAGAGAGAATGACAAATGATGAATCTGGACTGCACTCTCCAATATATACTGGTCCCAGCTTAGCGCACGCTATGACCTGATATGTAGCGTGCGCTAACGGGTTAACCGGATAGTCCAGTAAGCTCTGACTGCCTCGTTAGCGTACGCTACGAACTTGGTAGCCTGCGCTAACGTCCTCCCGATAGCGTGCACTAACTGATATCTGATGCCCATTGACTGAAGTCCAAAACCTCCTATTCTCTGATCTGCTCGCGATAGCGTACGCTACACCCAAAACTCAGTGTGCGCTACTACACCATTAGCGTACGATAATATCCACTCATAGCGTATGCTATAAATTACTCCAAATCAGTCCAGTACCCACTGGACTCTGCATGATCGACCTTAGCGCGCGCTACACTGCTAGCATAGCGTGCGCTATCCGAACTCACTAGTGCGCGGTACTTACCATTCGTAGCGTGCGCTACTACAACTCAACTACAGTCCAGTGCCTTCTGGACTGTCTGCCTGAACCACGCTAGCGTGCGCTAATGTTGAGAGGTAGCGTGCGCTACCCGTACCCAATTAGCGCGCGCTAAAGAGAGTATGTAGCGTGTGCTACTCCTCACACACAGCCCACTACGAAAAAGACAATGAGGATAAACACGGCTCGGTCCTCCAACCAGGTAGAAAGACAAATAATAACGGATACACGATTCAAATTACTCTGAACGGTGAATACAATGATTGAATATGAATGATGAATGATTATTAATGAGTGAAAATTACTGAGTGACAATTACTGAATTATAATTACTGAATGATAATGACTGAATTACAACCGGGTATTACATCTTCACCATGACGAAGGTCTTCGTTTCTTGTTGAAAGATCTTATGATGTGTAACATGTGATTATATGATTTGTGGGCATAGTTGGCCCGTTGATTATCTAATTTGTGGGCGTAGTTGGCCATTGATTTGTTCATGTTGGAGGTTTCTGTTCATATTGGAACTTATCTTGTGATTTATGTGATTATTAGCCACGGTGATGATACTCATCACTACAAGACTATTCTTAGTTTAAAGCCACCACTATGAATCTCAATTAATAGTTTTGGAGGGTTTTTACTTGGAAACCTTATGTAATTATGCACTTAATAGCTGAACACGGTCTATGATGCAAAAATCATTGAGTCTGAGACCTAAAGCCACCACGGTGAATCTGCATTCATAGTATTGGAGGTTTTTGTGCATTAGTAGAAGGTGTTTTGGTAGGAAAGTTAGAAGTGTAATTTTCCTCCTTTTTTTTAGGTCATATCAATTATTGAACATTGCTTGAATCAATGAAATTTGATTCAGTAAAAGTTAATCACTGTGAGTTAGTATTGCTTTCGATTACTATTACTTTTTGTTTTTATAATGTCAAATTTTAATTAATCAGATATTTTAATTAATCATTTTAATTAACTCAGTCCATTAATCAACTTATTATAGGTCATTACTTTATCTATATTAAATCACTAACAAACACAACCAAGTGGGACTCAAACTCCACTCACCACATATCTCTATTCAAAGTCAATACATCTTATTAAAACCTGTGCCGAGTCAAACTGTAAAGGAAATTTATGGGCGGAGGGAGTAACATTTACCGAAAAAAAGTGAGAATATGTACCAAAATGGACGCAATATATTGTTTGTGGACGGTTCGTTTGGGTAATAAGACCATACTCTTTGAGGACGGGGTATTTAAAGTATTTTTCTTTTTTCAAAAGATAATATTTTATATTTTAATATTCGTAAAACTTGTTAGAGGACTAATTTTTAATCATCTTTTCATGCACTAAAATCTCGTGCATCATTAACACCTGCATTAGAGATGGATGCGGGTTCGTTCCATACGGTTTAGGACAATCATATTCACATTACATTAAGTGGTTTGAAATTTTTCAACATTAAAATGGATTTAATTTTGGTCTAAATCGCATTAACAGTTTGAATTACATTTTGATGCGGTTTGAGTCCACTTCATGTGAGATGGAGTTTCAACATATCATATAAATTAACTAATTCAAGTATCAACAATCAATCAAATATTAAGCATCCAGAAAATCAAAAAGTGAAAAGTTCAAACATTTTCTATTTCTCATAATAAGTTAAATCTTACACACAGTTCGCATCAACAAAAATAAGTCCAATTATTTTTCTATTATTTAAAAATTCTTGTTGCGTCTAACCATTGGTGCCCGTAGTATTAATTTTCAAATGCATCAATGGTGGAGGCACATGGAAGAGATTAAGATGGAGTCATCAATATGGTTCATGGAGCAGCCCATAATTCTCGTCGGAGGCCCTTATGCAGGCAGGGGAAAGACGAGCCCGACGAAGATTACATTGATCGAGTGGATGAAATAATTCTCGTCGGCGAGCCCATAAGCGACGAGATCGCCCTCTACTCGGTCCTAGGGGGATTCGATGGTCTTTCGCCCATGTTCAGGCACCTTACGAAGGACATCCCCCCAACCTATGCGATCTTCCGTGCCAAGGCCGCAGACTTTATGGCCAGGCAGAGGTTGCTCACCCTTCGCCTAGGCGAGGGGACAGAGAAGGCAATCGCCAAGCCCGGAAAGGCGGTCGCCAAATCACACGGTGATTTTAAGACCTTCGAGGATGTGGAAGCCCATCTCCTCCACAACCTCAATCTATCTCCGACCCATATTTATTACGCCATCAAGGGGCGCGAACGTCTAAGCAAGCCAAAAGCCATAAGGGACAATGATCATCTGGACCGCGATAAATTTTGTGATTCCCACAAAAGTCCCGGCCACAACACCAACCAATCCCGCGACCTCCTCAGACAACTCTGGAGATTGTTCGAGGAGGGCATACTGGACAGTTTAGTAACTTAGCCGGAGCCCCAGGCAGTAAGGACCAAGGGCCGCGATCAGCGATAGAACGACGACCGTCAATCTCCAAATCCGATCGCCAGAATCAAACACGACGAGCCAAAGGATTCGTACGAGTCAATTCCCCCGATCAACCTCGGCGGCAGAATCTATATGCTTCAACCGAGAGGTGGAAACTTTGGAGGTCTTTCCCTAGTTTCCACCATGTCAAACCAAAGGCTACTGCCTGAGCAACGCCTCCAAAACGATGATGACTCGCTCACCCTCTAAAGTTCGTCATCTAACATGATGGACCCAGACAAGCGATCGTCTCCCCCAACACAACGTATACCGTCGAGGACCACCATCTAACATGACAATCCGAGGTAGAAAAGTGCAGACATGGTTCTCGAGGTCGATGGAACCGACAACCCGTCTATGCAAGGTTCCTTTGGGCAGAGATCGCTCGCTCTTCGTTTAAATACGAGGCGAGCGTAGCCGAAGGACCTTCCAAAACAAATCTGAGGACACGCTCTCCCGCCCTCAAGGATCCATCATCGAACATGGTGGGCCCGGACAATGCGATGCATCTCACCCCCGTCACAACGTATGCCCTCAAAGGTCCGTCATCTAACATGTCGGTCCCAGGCAGTAAAGTGCTAACAAGCCACGGTCACGAAGTCGATTCATCCGACGGTGCCGCATGCAAGGACTCCTCCAGGCTAAGATCGTCGGCCCTATCACTACATTGCGAGGCAGAACGTAGCCACCGGAGGACCCTCACAATAAAATGAGTCGCGAGACAGACCTACAGGTGGAATGTCGCTCGCGCACAAGACATGGTCACGGAGGTCGATTCCATCGAACTCCGCGACCGTTCACGGTTCCTCTAGGCCAAGACGGTCGGCCTTCCTCAAGGAATCTGCAAAATTGAAGATCGCAAGAACTAAACTGGAGCAACCGAGTAGGTCGTCCAAATTCAAAATCAGTCCGCTCGATGAGTCGCTCGTCATTATCTGAAACGATCGCCAGTGGAAACACCTCACCCCACGTCTCTGACATCAGAGTGAGCTGGGGGACAATAATTATTGTGCGGCAATTTATACGCCTCGACGGTGATCAGCATAAGGGCCGAGCGACCAAGCCAGCATCAGATGAACCAAGGCAGACTAATCGGACGAGGGTTCCAGATCAAGGTCAAGTACCGAGCGATCGACATCTAGGGAGATCGTCTCTTGACACATAGCGATCGTCTCTAGTGCCCGACCAAGACGACCGTCTTATGCCACATGTAAAGCCAAACATCCATCAAAGTCTACGAAGATCGAATCTCGGGATGAAGGCCCACGTACAGATCCGCAAACAGCGCCGCAGAATAAAGCTTTTTGACTCCAGCCCATCACCAGCTATAGGTGATAAGGACTGTCTCTCACCTACCGACAGACCCGCCGAATGGTCCTAGGTCGGACCTCCTAAGACTGCGACATGAGGCACGTGTTGTCTTTCCATTGGTTTGCACATCTGGCTGCCAGCAGCGACCGCGGACTTTAAGAAAACTGGCCCATGTGCTGAGACGATCGCCCGCTTAGTTTAATACAGGAAAGACGATCGCCCGCTTGGGATTAAGACATCTCAACTACCTCCTCTTCTATAAGTAGGAGACTTCCATCATTTGGAAAGGGACTTTTGAGGCCTCTCTCTCTCTGGGATCTCTCTCGCTCATTCTCGGAACCTCTTAACCGAAAGACGGTCGGCAGTAACGAGAACTCCCTACATTTCAAGAACTCACAGAGCATCAACTCTGGTTCTTCCGGCAATCATCAACACTCAAGAGATAGATACCTAGGGTTATTACACTCATTGTAATTGTACTCTTACATTAATATCTGTACTCCCAAGCGGAATTCTTATTAATAATATCTCGCGAGAGCATTCAAGCCCGGGGCTAACAACCCCGGCAAATCTTGTGTTATTTACACTCCTCGTACGTACTCTTGCATTTTGTTTGTTACTCACCCGTAGCCATATCCAGCAAACCATTACGTATAATATTTTGGGTAACAACACACTTGTGGCTGGAAATAGCAAATAATTAGTTTGGCTTCAATTACACGGAGCAAAATACATTTAACAATATTAGGGGATGAACGACGTGAACAGCATGTCGAAGAATATCAATGTGGGTCTACAACTGCGGGAAATGAGTATATATGGTGTTGAATACAATGTTTAATAGAAAATATTAAATCTTTGTAGCTTGCCCATGTATGATTGCCCATGTAAGATATTAAATCTGTAGCTTGCCCATGTAAGATTTATGCTATCAACAATAAAAATTACAAATATTTTGGTGACATGAAAACCTTGGAGATGCAATGAACAAGTTATGCGTACAAGGAATGTCAAAAATAGTACTTTTGTCTGCTTTCAGGTACCAGAACTCCCTTTTTAGCTCTGCGTACAGCTCTACATTTTTCCTATAATTCAATACAGCTTTGCGAGTCATTTTTGGAGTGATTGCGGATATTTGGACTCATTATGTGAAGAACTACAGGAGTTTATTTGATTGGAGAAGGCATATAAGCAGACTGTTAATAAAGTAAAAGCTAAATAAAAGCTAAGATAGCTGGAGCTGATAGTAAGCAAATCCTCAAGGCAAAGACGACTATAACATAGATGAAAATTTAAAAAACGTCATAAAAAAGGAATATATTAAAGAATCATGTTTGTATAAAGAGCAACCTAAATATTTTTCAAGAAATAAAAATATAAACATATAATTAACAGAAAGCCCAATCAGTTGAAAGAAAAGCCCGACGACAAAGAGAGAGAGAGCGTTGAAATTCGTGTAGGTAGTCAGAAATATAGTTTATTAGCGGTTGCACAAGGGCATCTAATTTCATAAGGAAAATAAACAAGCAAGATAGACAAATAGGTAACGCGATACAAATTCCACAGAAACTTAACATATAGACATTTGAAAGCAAATATATGCCTGTATGCCAGATTTATTAGAGAATGGCATCAAATGTGGCGCTGAACTTACATTGAGGCATCATTTGACCAAATTTATACTACACTCTGTGAAAAAGCAAATACAATTTATCGAATGCAGCACCCTAACATGTTGTTGTAGTCCACATCATATAGTCTACATAAATCTTGATATGATTTGAAATGGGGCATTTTATGGGAAAGTTTTTTCAAAATAGACATCATCAAACGGACAGACATATCACAAACTAGTATACTAAGTCAGGTAGAAAGAATTGTAGAGCAATTTTTTGACAGTAAGTTAGACCATAAGTAAAAAGATCGGTAAATAAGAAGCGTACCATAACTGATAGCATTAAGCTACAATATGAAGATCCTAGTTTAAAATTTTTGAGACAAAGCAAAACTGATAACTGTAACTCCGCAGTCGAGGTAGTAGAAAGAACTTAAGATCATAATTATTACTTTTATGAAGCAAAAAACAATTAACTAAATATCTTTCAAGCTTCAATTGGAAGATCACAACGATTACACATGAATATAAACATATAAAACAGACATATTACTAAAATCTACCTGAAGTTATTTCTTATAAAATCAAATGAAAATAACTCAAGATACAAATAAAACTCGAGTCATATACATCCATCTTTTACATTTTATTATATATCTCAGCAAAATTTTCATAACAACCATTTGAATTAGAACGAAATGATAGAACAAATCAATAAGTCTTGAAAGAAAATATTTATAATTATACCTACAAGGGAAGTCACCAAAATGGTGTGGGTAACTTCAGAAATTTAGGATGACCTTCATATTGTAACTGCATCTACTGTTGGGAAAATTAATACCCTGTATTTTGATAAATACATCATACAGCCTGTCCCTACAGCGCAAAATCATACAGCACCTCAAGAAGACAAGTCCTACAACTAATCCTTCAGAATACAGCAAAAGGAGACGTTGGCTACAACAAATAATGCTGTAGGTGTTTTAGTGAGGAAAAGTAAAACACAAAACCAACAAGACTGAGAAGGAACTTTAAATTGTTGTCAAATAAACTTTCTTTATTCATAAAGTAATCACGGTTTAAAGTAGCATTAATGCTGACAGGACATCATTTAATGCGATCGAAAAGACTACAGACATAAGAATATTTAATGCGGATCAAAGAGAATGTCTGAAGCATTAAATGCGAAACACCTTTTTTCAAATATTCTGAAGCCGCCAATCAAATCTGTCTAAATCTCACCAATCGGCCAATGGCTACATTTATAACGGACCTATTTCTAAAGTTATAATTAGCCCAAGCAAGAGGACATTGCTCAAACGACACGATCATTCTACTGAATGACTGAAAATTGAAAATGAGCTTAAACAGCAATACATTTCTCCAAGAATACAACGTATATCTTGAGTGAAGAAATGTACAAGTCCTCAACAGAGAACGTCACACCTATAACAAAGCGTACCAAGACTACAACTGTTGTTCAATTCGTGACAATCCAAATACCTACTCTTAAGATGTAACACCCTCAAGACGTTCAGGGCATATTACAGCACCGTGGACCCAACCCTTTGGAATCCACCAGGCTAACACACAAACTCGACATCACGACTGATAACAAACATCATCCACATACAAACGATTCCATAATTTTAAGACATTCGAAGACATTCGAAACATATAGACCGAACCCAACATTAATAAATAAAACCTTTCCCAAACCGGGTCCACAAATAAATACAAGTCTAAAAGAAGAAAATACACGAGCACTGAAACAAATGACATAATCAATAAAACCAAAAGACAAAACGCCAAGCAAACAACCACTGAACAGAATCACACTTGCCCATCATCCTCGTACTGTCCGCATGCTCGTTCGCCTCCATGACCTGTACCTGAAATACAAAAGTATTTCCCCCATTTAAGAGGTTAGCGACAACAGCTAGTGCAAGTACAATCCATTTGAACTACAATTCTAATCAGATGAATTATGCGCCAAAAAATCATTTTAAAAAATATTTATATTCCGGAATATGAAGGTGTAAATGCACAAAACATAGTTCTCCATCAAAACATTTCAAAGGTTAACCGTTGGTACGAGATTCACGGCCATCGCACCCTGCAGAGGCCCCGTCGGACCATCCCCGGGTGGTTAACCCCAGTTCATGATATGCATACACACGGCACTACGTATCCCCAGAGGCCCCGTCAGACCATCCCTGGGTGAACATACGCATTCACATCCACAACATACACGGGAAGCTATAAATCAAATACTATAATATGCATACAAATATAAAGTACTTGCTTTTGAGACATCTTCGACGAGACGACAAATAAACGACAATTAGGAATGACCCAGAGTGAACACATCCACTCCTAAATGAGAGATTAACACGAATCAATCCTAAACGACATCAATAACCGAACGGAATATGCCCACAACCCTGATTACCAACCATAACAATACACGTACGGTCAACACGGGGGAGAGTTTTCACAAAACCTCCCTGAATCGATAGCTCACGGATCAAAACACCCATGGAAACAGATTTTGAACCACTCGATAACAATAATCGATAAGAAATATAACAATATAAACGAACAATTCGAGTTTGTAATATCCGGATTTATTACGGTGTATTTCATCTGTATTCAAACCCTGTATTATTCGGATTGGTGGTTTTGATTATTGGAGTATGATATTTCTTGCATTGATATCATTGTACATAAGTATAGAAGCATGCAAAATTTCTCATGCAAACTCGTGATAGCGCACGCTAAGAATGTATCTTAACGCGCGCTATCGGGCTACTATTAGCGCACGCTATGAAGGTAGGAGTTGCGTGCGCTAAGAACTCAATTATTGAGCGGGACGACTAGCACATGCGCCAGCCGGGACATGGGTCCGGGTAAGATTCCCGCGGACGAACCTGGATAGTTCTGAAGTCAACTCTTATTAGCGCACGCTAAGGAAAGCTTAGTAGCGTGCGCTAACTTGTTAAAATACAGAATATTATAAATGGGACAACAACCCATTTTGGCTTACATTTTTCTCGTCCATTCTTCATTCCTGAGAGACCAGAGAGCTGTAATAATACTTCTATACACTTAGAACACATCTTGTTGGTGTTTATATATTGGTTATCACTTGGGAGTAATCATTGAAGTGGAATAGCACCTTGGAGTGGCATACAACCAACCGGAGTCAGATTCTACCTTACGGTTCAGTGATTTCATCATATTGAGGTATGTTCAATCTATCTCCAGACTTAGAGTTGGATTCTAACGAATTGCATGATCATGTTAACGAGATATTGATTTTCATAGATGAATTATCCAAAGTATATCATGTTTGGAATATTGAGATGATTAAGTCTTAAGTGCCTTGATTATGATCATCATAATTCGAATCTTATTACATTGAACAAGTAAAGGAAGCTTCTATGATTGGTGATCCAAATCTAGTAGATGACTTCATAATAATCTTGGACTTGACTTTAACATCCTTATTGTTAGATAAATCTAAAGGATTGATCATGGAAGGATTTATCTAGTATAGATGGAATGTTAAACAACTACAGCATGATAATTTCGATGGATATAAGGTGTTGATATCAACCGTTAAGCTTTTCGAATCGTCATATGAAGAATTGTAGTCGAAATGGAATATGGTTTATATGGTATGCATATCCTTGAATCCGAAGTTTTTGCTATCCGTAAGATCATTCAGAATCGATTGAACATGATATTCATGGAGGTAACATGAATTATCACGGAAGATTTCATTGTTTTGATCATGATGAGAACAGTTTACTGCCCAGCAGTAAACGGCCATGCATAGATAGCGCACGCTAAGCTATGAAGATTAACGTGCGCTATCGAGCACGAGTTAGCGTACGCTACGTTTGGTACGTAACGTACGCTAGACCATCAGACGAGTCAGTCGACTGATCAGTGAAGTACTGACCATGCATAGTTAGCATACGTTAGGCTTTGTTGTTTGCGTGCGCTATCGAGCAGACTTAACACACGCTACACAGAGTACTTAGCGTGCGCTAAGCAGTTCAGGCAGATTGCATTTTATGAACTTTTGGCCGTAAATCGAATTGTTAAACATTCGTACGACGTGAGATAAATCCTATATCATTTCTTTTGTTAAGGTTTGGTCTCGTTACGTGATTGATTGAGGAGGACGACCTTCGAGTGTTCATTTTCGTGGAAGTGTTGTTCTTATCTTCAAATCAAGGCAAGTACTTTAATTGTTTTATGTATTGATGTTATACATATTGTCGTGCATGTATGTCGTTGTTGTATGTCCACCTCGTGTTGGTCCGACGGGATCATCGGGGAATCTATGCTAGCGTGCGCTGGATCATCGGACGGGTTTTTCCACCACGGGTTTGTCTGACGGGATCATCGTAGGTTCTAGGCAGTGAATGCTGGATCGACGGAACTACCATGTGTATGTTATGATATCATGTTTTGATTATCAGTTGTGTATGTCATTTATGAGTTTCTCGTAGGAGAAGACTCGTTGGTATTATGTCGTTTATGTTATTATTCTTCGTGAGATATGAATAATATGTTGTGGTACTTGTACTAGCATCGTTGTGCTAACCCCTTCGGGGGTGAACATTTTGTTTATGTTCAGGATCCAGGAGAGTGGGAAAAGAACCATTGGAGCTGCATGACGATGACGGTGCAGAGTGATGTTTCGGCCGGGTTCATTTGTCTGTTGTTTATTGGTTATTTCAATAAGTACTCGAGTACGAAGTCATTTGTGATGAATTTGAATTTGGTGATGTATTATTGAGTTCTGTTGAACAATTGTACTATTTTTGTATTTGGTCAGAATTGTTGTATCGTAATTCCGTTATTTCCATTCGTTAGTACCTTTTAATGCCTGTTCAATTCTTCAGCCTTGTAAATCCTTATGTAAAGGATATACGGCGCTGTAATATTCCTGAATATATCGGGGGTGTTACAGAATATGGTATCGGAGCTAAGATTATGGATATCTTGGCCGTTGGGTTAAAATAGGGGTCATTTATGTCTTTTGAAGTAACCGGCCGTGAATGACATCACTGCACTGCCTACGTGCTTTTCATATTGTGTCTCTTTATACTCGAATATTAGAACGATGCTGTTTCCTGTATATTGAGTATTTATGCTTACAGTATGTTGAGAGGCGGACGTGGACGTGGTCGCGGTCGTGGATGCGGACGAAGAAATGCTGAAAGGGAAGCGTCGCCTTCTAATCGAGCCGCCATAGCTCAAAGTAGCCGCAACAATCTATTAATAACGAACCAGATCCTGCTGTACCAGAGATCCTTCGTCAAGTGGTGAATCAGATGACTCAGTTCGCCCAGGTCGTGGACCGAATGCAAGTGGCGGTGGGACTACAGCAGGGAGAAAGACAGCAAGGGATCCCAGACATGGGAAATCGAGGTGACCGGTGGCTGCAAGAGGTGGTGAAGATGCAACCACCCAAATTCGATGGTATTTCTAAGACTCCCACCTGGGACCATTGGTTGAAGGAACTAGAGAAAATATTTGCCGGAATTAACTGCCCAGATGACCGGAGAGCCTCTATCGCGCAATATTTTCTGATAGGGGAAGCGTCCGAATGGTGGGAAGCCATCCGGCTTGTAGACCATGATGCTGATTGGACAGAGTTTAGATTGATGATGGAAGCTCAGTATTGCCCTCGTCCTGTGAGGGAAGCTAAAGTTCGGGAGTTTTTCTCCGCTCAGCCTTCTGATGTGCCAGTATCCCAGGCGATTAAGACGTTTAACCAACAGCTGGCATTTGTTCGACATCTAGTCAGAACAGATGCAGAAATGATGATCCATTTCGATATGAGAATGAAACTAGAAATCCAGAGGTACATGTCCGGATTTGAATGTACCACACTCCGTCAATACCAGGATAAGGCGTTGGCATATGAGATCAAGGAAGCAGCCATGGAGAAATTTTCGGAATCCAAGAAACAGAAAGTCTCTGGTACATTTACAGAGCACAAGAACAGCGGGGCCCGTAAGGCCCAGTCATCCTTTCACTCTTTCAAGAAACCTCCGCACCCAGTTAGGAGCGGAAAGAACTTCGGAGCGACATCGGCTATTACTGATGTTACCAGGAAATGCTTTAATCGCGCCTGACGGGGCACTATCGACTAATTGCCCCCTTCCCGCCGTGACTTGTTTTGATTGTGACGAGAGGGACATCGGGCGTGTTTTGTGAAGAGGTCGCAAATGTCTTTTAGAGCCCGTACACCACAAATACCCGTAAGGAAGCCGATTCAACAGACGCAAAGAAAGTGTTCGAGATGCCTCTAATTTTGGCCGCGGACGAGGCAGAGGACAATGGGACCGAAAGGGTACATCGAGTGCCGGATCTGCTCCCCACGCCTCATACGAGATGAGGAGGACAGACGATCGTGATGCCGCCGCCGCATCGTGCATCGGCCCGCATCTTTTCCCAGCCAGTTAGCGTTTTATTCGATACAGGAGCTACACATTCTTTTATATCCTTGTCCTGTGTAAATCGTTTGAATATTTCCGGTTTTCATACTTGTGAACCTTATGTTGTTGGTTTACCGAGTGGAGAGAGAATTGTCAGAAACTTAGAAACTAGAAATTTCCCTGTATCATTTGGAGGCAGAGAGTGGCTCTCAAATCTGATCGTGATAGAAATGCAAGGAGACGATCTGATACCCGGAGACGATTGGCTTAATCGATATGGAGCAATTGTAAACTACCGAAGGAGGAATATCTCGCTGATCGCTGATGATGGTTCCGAAATATTGTTCGAGGGGTGGAAACCGGGAAGCTCAGGGAAACTGATCAAGGCGATGAAAGCTATCAAATTGTTGAAACAGGGCTGTATCGGGTACTGGTGTTATGCAATGAGGAAAGAAGACGAAATTGTGGAACTTTCATCCATTCCTATTGTGAACGAATTTCCAGATGTATTTCCTGACGAGTTACCTGGACTACCTCCACGAAGGGATGTAGAATTTACCATTGAGCTGGAACCCGGAGCTACACCAATTTCTAAGGCGCCGTATCGTATGGCACCTACTGAGATGTTCGAACTGAAGAAACAACTGGAGGAGTTACTGGACAAAGGCTATATTCAGCCAAGCGTTTCACCCTGGGGAGCGCCAGTTCTTTTTGTCCGAAAGAAGGATGGATCGCTTCGACTGTGTATTGACTATCGAGAGCTGAACAAGATGACGATTAAGAACAAGTATCCGTTGCCACGGATTGATGATCTGTTTGACCAGTTGCAAGGGGCAACAGTATTTTCTAAAATCGATCTGAGATCAGGATATCATCAGCTGAGGATTAAGGAATCTGATGTTCCGAAATCAGCGTTCAGAACTCGCTACGGACATTATGAGTTTGTAGTGATGCCGTTTGGTCTCACTAACGCACCTGCTGTATTTATGCAATTGATGAACCATGTGTTCATTGAATTTTTGGATAAATTTGTGGTCGTGTTCATTGATGACATTCTGGTGTATTCTAAGAGCCCGAAAGAATATGCGCAGCATTTGCGGATTGTATTGGAACTTTTGAGAAACGAGCAATTGTATGCCAAACTTTCTAAGTGTGAATTCTGGCTAAAGGAAGTAATGTTCCTCGGCCATGTGGTGTCAGCTGAAGGAGTCCGAGTAGATCCTCAGAAGATCGAAGCAATTATGGATTGGAAGCCTCCAAAGAACGTGAAAGAAGTCCGAAGCTTCTTAGGACTTGCTGGATATTATCGTCGATTCGTGGAAGGATTTTCTAAAATTTCCCACCCACTTACTCGACTCCTGCAGAAAACTCAAAAGTTTGAGTGGAACGAGTCGTGTCAGACTAGTTTTGATGAGTTAAACAAGAGATTGACGACGGCACCAATTCTATCACTTCCACAGGGAACTGAAGGATTTATAGTTTACAGTGATGCTTCGAACCAAGGACTCGGGTGCGTATTGATGCAGGATGATAAGGTGATCGCTTATGCGTCGCGACAGCTGAAACCTTATGAAGTGAATTACCCAACACATGATTTGGAGCTAGCAGCAGTGGTTTTTGCTTTGAAGATCTGGAGGCATTATCTGTACGGGACTCACTGTCAGATCTTTACGGATCACAAGAGTCTCAAGTACATATTCAGTCAGAAAGAATTGAACATGCGGCAAAGAAGATGGTTAGAGCTGATCAAGGACTATGGCTTGGAGATTTTGTATCATCCAGGCAAAGCAAATGTAGTGGCCGATGCACTTAGCCGCAAGCCTGTTTCTATTCAGATGCTGGAGACGCTGACCTCCCAACTTAGCCTTCAACGAGAGATGATTCGTGAAGGAATTGAAGTGTGGTTACAAAGAGTCCAAGGACAATTGTGCGTGATGGAGATAACTTCATCATTAACCGAAGGAATCAAATCTAGACAGGCAGATGATCCTCTGATGATTCGGTTACGTGATGAAGTGATCAAAGGAAAGTCCCCCGGATTCATAATTCATGATGATGGAGTTTTGAGATTTCAGAACCGACTCTGTGTTCCCGATGATGATGTTCTGAAACAGACAATTATGAAGGAAGCTCACAGTTCGCCCTATTCTATCCACCCGGGCACCAGTAAAATGTATAAGGACTTGATGCAGAATTTCTGGTGGGGCAACATGAAGAAAGATGTAGCGGACTATGTTTCTAAATGCTTGACGTGTCAGCAGGTTAAGATCGAGCATCAACGGCCTGCTGGAATGTTGAAGCCGCTCCCAATTCCTGAATGTAAGTGGGAGGACATATCGATGGATTTTATCACTAATATGCCGAGAACCAGGACATGAATGAACATGATTTGGGTGATAGTTGATCGTTTAACCAAATCAGCTCATTTTCTAGGCATTAAGGATACGTGGGGACCAGAGAGGTTGGCACAAGTATTTATTTCGGAGATAGTTCGATTGCATGGTACGCCGAAGACCATTGTTTCTGATCGAGACGGCCGTTTTGTGTCTCACTTTTGGAAAGCAGTTCATAAGGCCTTGGGGACCGAATTGAACTTCAGTACAGCTTATCACCCGCAGACTGACGGACAATCTAAGAGAACTATACAAACAGTGGAAGACATGCTAAGGGCCTGTGCCTTAGATTGGTCAAACGATTGGGAAGTTCATCTACCGTTGATTGAATTTACCTACAACAATAGTTGGCATGCTTCCATTAAGATGGCACCGTTTGAGGCATTATACGGAAGGAGATGCAGATCGTCCCTATGCTGGGATGATTCGTCAGACTTGATCGGAACAGAACCAGAGTTGATCGTGCAGACTCGAGAGAAGATAGCCTTGATTCGTGAAAGGCTGTTGACCGCTCAGAGTCGCCAGAAATCTTACGCAGACGTACGCCGTCGCCCATTGGAGTTCAGTACTGGAGATCACGTACTTTTGAAGGTTTCTCCTACTCGGGGAATCTTTCATTTCGGAAGGAAAGGAAAGCTGAGTCCGAGATATATCGGACCATTTGAGATCCTTGAGAGAGTTGGGGAGTTGGCATACAGATTGGCATTGCCGCCGTCATTGTGCCATGTTCATAACGTGTTCCACGTATCCCAGTTATGGAGGTATATACCAGATCCCAGTCATATCATTGATTTCGGCGAGATCGAAGTCGCGCAGGATGGGACGTTTGAAGAAAGACCGATCAAGATACTCGAGAGTCGAGTTAAGCAGCTGAGGAACAAACCAATTGTTTTGGTCAAAGTTCAATGGTCACGTCACGGAATGGAAGAAGCCACCTGGGAAACGGAAGCTGATATGAAGTCTAGATATCCCGAGTTATTTTCGTCTTGAGTTTCGGGACGAAACTCCTTTTTAGTAGGAGAGTATGTAATATCCGGATTTATTACGGTGTATTTCATTTGTATTCAAACCCTGTATTATTCGGATTGGTGGTTTTGATTATTGGAGTATGATATTTCTTGCATTGATATCATTGTACATAAGTATAGAAGCATGCAAAATTTCTCATGCAAACTCGTGATAGCGCACGCTAAGAATGTATCTTAACGCGCGTTATCGGGCTACTATTAGCGCACGCTATGCAGGTAGGAGTTGCGTGCGCTAAGAACTCAATTATTGAGCGGGACGACTAGCACATGCGCCACTGACATGGGTCCGGGTAAGATTCCCGCGGACGAACCTGGACAGTTCTGAAGTCAACTCTTATTAGCGCACACTAAGGAAAGCTTAGTAGCGTGCGCTAACTTGTTAAAATGCAGAATATTATAAATGGGACAACAACCCGTTTTAGCTTACATTTTTCTCGTCCATTCTTCATTCCTGAGAGACCAGAGAGCTGTAATAATACTTCTATACACTTAAAACACATCTTGTTGGTGTTTATATATTGGTTATCACTTGGGAGTAATCATTGAAGTGGAATAGCACCTTGGAGTGGCATACAACCAACCGGAGTCAGATTCTACCTTACGGTTTAGTGATTTCATCATATTGAGGTATGTTCAATCTATCTCCAGACTTAGAGTTGGATTCTAACGAATTGGATGATCATGTTAACGAGATATTGATTTTCATAGATGAATTATCCAAAGTATATCATGTTTGGAATATTGAGATGATTAAGTCTTAAGTGCCTTGATTATGATCATCATAATTCGAATCTTATTACATTGAACAAGTAAAGGAAGCTTCTATCATTGGTGATCCGAATCTAGTAGATGACTTCATAATAATCTTGGACTTGACTTTAACATCATTATTGTTAGATAAATCTAAAGGATTGATCATGGAAGGATTTATCTAGTATAGATGGAATGTTAAACAACTACAGCATGATAATTTCGATGGATATAAGGTGTTGATATCAACCGTTAAGCTTTTCGAATCGTCATATGAAGAATTTTAGTCGAAATGGAATATGGTTTATATGGTATGCATATCCTTGAATCCGAAGTTGTTGCTATCCGTAAGATCATTCAGAATCGATTGAACATGATATTCATGGAGGTAACATGAATTATCACGGAAGATTTCATTGTTTTGATCATGATGAGAATAGTTTACTGCCCAGCAGTAAACTGCCATGCATAGATAGCGCACGCTAAGCTATGAAGATTAACGTGCGCTATCGAGCACGAGTTAGCGTACGCTACGTTTGGTACGTAACGTACGCTAGACCATCAGACGAGTCAGTCGACTGATCAGTGAAGTATTGACCATGCATAGTTAGCGTACGCTAGGCTTTGTTGTTTGTGTGCGCTATCGAGCAGACATAACGCACGCTACACAGAGTACTTAGCGTGTGCTAAGCAGTTCAGGCAGATTGCATTTTATGAACTTTTGGACGTAAATCGAATTGTTAAACATTCGTACGACGTGAGATAAATCCTATATCATTTCTTTTGTTAAGGTTTGGTCTCGTTACGTGATTGATTGAGGAGGACGACCTTCGAGTGTTCATTTTCGTGGAAGTGTTGTTCTTATCTTCAAATCGAGGCAAGTACTTTAATTGTTTTATGTATTGATGTTATACATATTGTCGTGCATGTATGTCGTTGTTGTATGTCCACCTCGTGTTGGTCCGACGGGATCATCGGGGGATTTATGCTAGCGTGCGCTGGATCATCGGACGGGTTTTTCCACCACGGGTTGGTCTGACGGGATCATCGTGGGTTCTCGGAAGTGAACGCTGGATCGACGGAACTACCATGTGTATGTTATGATATAATGTTGTGATTATCAGTTGTGTATGTCATTTATGAGTTTCTCGTAGGAGAAGACTCGTTGGTATTTTGTCGTTTATGTTATTATTCTTCATGAGATATGAATAATATGTTGTGGTACTTGTACTAGCATCGTTGTGCTAGCCCCTTCGGGGGTGAACATTTTGTTTATGTTCAGGATCCAGGAGAGCGGGAAAACAACCACTGGAGCTGCATGACGATGAGGGTGCAGAGTGATGTTTCGGCCGGGTTCATTTGTCTGTTGTTTATTGGTTATTTCAATAAGTACTCGAGTACGAATTCATATGTGATGAATTTGAATTTGGTGATGTATTATTGAGTTCTGTTGAACAATTGTACTATTTTTGTATTTGGTCAGAATTGTTGTATCGTGATTCCGTTATTTCCATTCGTTAGTACCTTTTAATGCCTGTTCAATTCTTCAGCCTTGTAAATCCTTATGTAAAGGACATACGGCGCTGTAATATTCCTGAATATATTGGGGGTGTTACAGAATATGGTATCGGAGCTAAGATTATGGATATCTTGGCCGTTGGGTTAAAATAGGGGTCATTTATGTCTTTTGAAGTAACCGGCCGTGAATGACATCACTGCACTGCCTACGTGCTTTTCATATTGTGTCTCTTTATACTCGAATATTAGAACGATACTGTTTCCTGTATATTGAGTATTTATGCTTACAGTATGTTGAGAGGCGGACGTGGACGTGGTCGCGGTCGTGGATGCGGACGAAGAAATGCTGAAAGGGAAGCGTCGCCTTCTAATCAGGCCAGTCATAGCTCAGGCGAGCCGCAACAATCTATTAATAACGAACCAGATCCTGCTGTACCAGAGATCCTTCGTCAAGTGGTGAATCAGATGACTCAGTTCGCCCAGGTCGTGGACCGAATGCAAGTGGCGGTGGGACTACAGCAGGGAGAAAGACAGCAAGGGATCCCAGACATGGGAAATCGAGGTGACCGGTGGCTGCAAGAGGTGGCGAAGATGCAACCACCCAAATTCGATGGTATTTCTGAGACTCCCACCTGGGACCATTGGTTGAAGGAACTGGAGAAAATATTTGCCGGAATTAACTGCCCAGATGACCGGAGAGCCTCTATCGCGCAATATTTTCTGATAGGGGAAGCGTCCGAATGGTGGGAAGCCATCCGGCCTGTAGACCATGATGCTGATTGGACAGAGTTTAGATTGATGATGGAAGCTCAGTATTGCCCTCGTCCTGTGAGGGAAGCCAAAGTTCGGGAGTTTTTCTCCGCCGCCTTTCCGATGTGCCGTATCCTGGCGATTAAGACGTTTAACCAACGGTGGCATTTGTTCGACATCCGGTCGTAATGATGCAGAAATGATGATCCATTTCGATATGAGAATGAAACTAGAAATCCAGAGGTACATGTCCGGATTTGAATGTACCACACTCCGTCAATACCAGGATAAGGCGTTGGCATATGAGATCAAGGAAGCAGCCATGGAGAAATTTTCGGAATCCAAGAAACAGAAAGTCTCTGGTACATTTACAGAGCACAAGAACAGCGGGGCCCGTAAGGCCCAGTCATCCTTTCACTCTTTCAAGAAACCTCCGCACCCAGTTAGGAGCGGAAAGAACTTCGGAGCGACATCGGCTATTACTGATGTTACCAGGAAATGCTTTAACTGCGCCCAGACGGGGGCACTATCGACGGAATTGCCCCCTTCCTGCCGTGACTTGTTTTGATTGTGGATGAGAGAGACATCGGGCAGTGTTTTATGAAGAGGCTGCAAATGTCTTTTAGAGCCCGTACACCACAGCCTACCCGTAAGGAAGCCAAGATTCAAATGTGACGCGCAGCAAAGTGTTCAGATGCCTCAGAATTTTGGCCGCGGACGAGGCAGAGGACAATGGGACCGAAAGTGTACATCGAGTGCCGGATCTGCTCCCCCACGTCTGTACGAGATGAGGAGGACAGACGATCGTGATGTCAGCCGCATCGTGCATCGCCCGCATCTTTTCCCAGCCAGTTAGCGTTTTATTCGATACAGGAGCTACACATTCTTTTATATCCTTGTCCTGTGTAAATCGTTTGAATATTTCCGGTTTTCATACTTGTGAACCTTATGTTGTTGGTTTACCGAGTGGAGAGAGAATTGTCGGAAACTTAGAAACTAGAAATTTCCCTGTATCATTTGGAGGCAGAGAGTGGCTCTCAAATCTGATCGTGATAGAAATGCAAGGAGACGATCTGATACCCGGAGACGATTGGCTTAATCGATATGGAGCAATTGTAAACTACCGAAGGAGGAATATCTCGCTGATTGCTGATGATGGTTCCGAAATATTGTTCGAGGGGTGGAAACCGGGAAGCTCAGGGAAACTGATCAATGCGATGAAAGCTATCAAATTGTTGAAACAGGGCTGTATCGGGTACTGGTGTTATGCAATGAGGAAAGAAGACGAAATTGTGGAACTTTCATCCATTCCTGTTGTGAACGAATTTCCAGATGTATTTCCTGACGAGTTACCTGGACTACCTCCACGAAGGGATGTAGAATTTACCATTGAGCTGGAACCCGGAGCTACACCAATTTCTAAGGCGCCGTATCGTATGGCACCTACTGAGATGTTCGAACTGAAGAAACAACTGGAGGAGTTACTGGACAAAGGCTATATTCAGCCAAGCGTTTCACCCTGGGGAGCGCAAGTTCTTTTTGTCCGAAAGAAGGATGGATCGCTTCGACTGTGTATTGACTATCGAGAGCTAAACAAGATGACGATTAAGAACAAGTATCCGTTGCCACGGATTGATGATCTGTTTGACCAGTTGCAAGGGGCAAAAGTATTTTCTAAAATCGATCTGAGATCAGGATATCATCAGCTGAGGATTAAGGAATCTGATGTTCCGAAATCAGCGTTCAGAACTCGCTACGGACATTATGAGTTTGTAGTGATGCCGTTTGGTCTCACTAACGCACCTGCTGTATTTATGCAATTGATGAACCATGTGTTCATTGAATTTTTGGATAAATTTGTGGTCGTGTTCATTGATGACATTCTGGTGTATTCTAAGAGCCCGGAAGAACATGCGCAGCATTTGCGGATTGTATTGGAACTTTTGAGAAACGAGCAATTGTATGCCAAACTTTCTAAGTGTGAATTCTGGCTAAAGGAAGTAATGTTCCTCGGCCATGTGGTGTCAGCTGAAGGAGTCCGAGTAGATCCTCAGAAGATCGAAGCAATTATGGATTAGAAGCCTCCAAAGAACGTGAAAGAAGTCCGAAGCTTCTTAGGACTTGCTGGATATTATCGTCGATTCGTGGAAGGATTTTCTAAAATTTCCCACCCACTTACTCGACTCCTGCAGAAAACTCAAAAGTTTGAGTGGAACGAGTCGTGTCAGACTAGTTTTGATGAGTTAAAGAAGAGATTGACGACGGCACCAATTCTATCACTTCCACAGGGAACTGAAGGATTTATAGTTTACAGTGATGCTTCGAACCAAGGACTCGGGTGCGTATTGATGCAGGATGATAAGGTGATCGCTTATGCGTCGGGACAGCTGAAACCTTATGAAGTGAATTACCCAACACATGATTTGGAGCTAGCAGCAGTGGTTTTTGCTTTGAAGATCTGGAGGCATTATCTCAGACGGACTCACCGCCGATCTTTACGGATCACAAGAGTCTCAAGTACATATTCAGTCAGAAAGAATTGAACATGCGGCAAAGAAGATGGTTAGAGCTGATCAAGGACTATGGCTTGGAGATTTTGTATCATCCAGGCAAAGCAAATGTAGTGGCCGATGCACTTAGCCGCAAGCCTGTTTCTATTCAGATGCTGGAGACGCTGACCTCCCAACTTAGCCTTCAACGAGAGATGATTCGTGAAGGAATTGAAGTGTGGTTACAAAGAGTCCAAGGACAATTGTGCGTGATGGAGATAACTTCATCATTAACCGAAGGAATCAAATCTAGACAGGCAGATGATCCTCTGATGATTCGGTTACGTGATGAAGTGATCAAAGGAAAGGCCCCCGGATTCATAATTCATGATGATGGAGTTTTGAGATTTCAGAACCGACTCTGTGTTCCCGATGATGATGTTCTGAAACAGATAATTATGAAGGAAGCTCACAGTTCGCCCTATTCTATCCACCCGGCACCAAGAAATGTATAAGGACTTGATGCAGAATTTCTGGTGGGGCAACATGAAGAAAGATGTAGCGGACTATGTTTCTAAATGCTTGACGTGTCAGCAGGTTAAGATCGAGCATCAACGGCCTGCTGGAATGTTGAAGCCGCTCCCAATTCCTGAATGTAAGTGGGAGGACATATCGATGGATTTTATCACTAATATGCCGAGAACCAGGACATGAATGAACATGATTTGGGTGATAGTTGATCGTTTAACCAAATCAGCTCATTTTCTAGGCATTAAGGATACGTGGGGACCAGAGAGGTTGGCACAAGTATTTATTTCGGAGATAGTTCGATTGCATGGTACGCCGAAGACCATTGTTTCTGATCGAGACGGCCGTTTTGTGTCTCACTTTTGGAAAGCAGTTCATAAGGCCTTGGGGACCGAATTGAACTTCAGTACAGCTTATCACCCGCAGACTGACGGACAATCTAAGAGAACTATACAAACAGTGGAAGACATGCTAAGGGCCTGTGCCTTAGATTGGTCAAACGATTGGGAAGTTCATCTACCGTTGATTGAATTTACCTACAACAATAGTTGGCATGCTTCCATTAAGATGGCACCGTTTGAGGCATTATACGGAAGGAGATGCGAGATCGCCCCTATCTTTGGGATGATTAAATCGAGACTTGATCGGAGCAGAACTGAGTTGATCGTGCACTCGGCGAGAAGATAGCCTTGATTCGTGAAAAGGCATTGTGCTCGAGTCGCGAAATCTTACGCAGACGTACGCCGTCGCCCATTGGAGTTCGATCGAGATCACGTACTTTTGAAGGTTTCTCCTACTCGGGGAATCTTTCATTTCGGAAGGAAAGGAAAGCTGAGTCCGAGATATATCGGACCATTTGAGATCCTTGAGAGAGTTGGGGAGTTGGCATACAGATTGGCATTGCTGCCGTCATTGTGCCATGTTCATAACGTGTTCCACGTATCCCAGTTATGGAGGTATATACCAGATCCCAGTCATATCATTGATTTCGGCGAGATTGAAGTCGCGCAGGATGGGACGTTTGAAGAAAGACCGATCAAGATACTCGAGAGTCGAGTTAAGCAGCTGAGGAACAAACCAATTGTTTTGGTCAAAGTTCAATGGTCACGTCACGGAATGGAAGAAGCCACCTGGGAAACGGAAGCTGATATAAAGTCTAGATATCCCGAGTTATTTTCGTCTTGAGTTTCGGGACGAAACTCCTTTTTAGTAGGAGAGTATGTAATATCCGGATTTATTACGGTGTATTTCATCTGTATTCAAACCCTGTATTATTCGGATTGGTGGTTTTGATTATTGGAGTATGATATTTCTTGCATTGATATCATTGTACATAAGTATAGAAGCATGCAAAATTTCTCATGCAAACTCGTGATAGCGCACGCTAAGAATGTATCTTAACGCGCGCTATCGGGCTACTATTAGCGCACGCTATGCAGGTAGGAGTTGCGTGCGCTAAGAACTCAATTATTGAGCGGGACGACTAGCACATGCGCCAGCCGGGACATGGGTCCGGGTAAGATTCCCGCGGACGAACCTGGACAGTTCTGAAGTCAACTCTTATTAGCGCACACTAAGGAAAGCTTTGTAGCGTGCGCTAACTTGTTAAAATGCAGAATATTATAAATGGGACAACAACCCGTTTTAGCTTACATTTTTCTCGTCCATTCTTCATTCCTGAGAGACCAGAGAGCTGTAATAATACTTCTATACACTTAAAACACATCTTGTTGGTGTTTATATATTGGTTATCACTTGGGAGTAATCATTGAAGTGGAATAGCACCTTGGAGTGGCATACAACCAACCGGAGTCGGATTCTACCTTACGGTTCAGTGATTTCATCATATTGAGGTATGTTCAATCTATCTCCAGACTTAGAGTTGGATTCTAACGAATTGGATGATCATGTTAACGAGATATTGATTTTCATAGATGAATTATCCAAAGTATATCATGTTTGGAATATTGAGATGATTAAGTCTTAAGTGCCTTGATTATGATCATCATAATTCGAATCTTATTACATTGAACAAGTAAAGGAAGCTTCTATCATTGGTGATCCGAATCTAGTAGATGACTTCATAATAATCTTGGACTTGACTTTAACATCATTATTGTTAGATAAATCTAAAGGATTGATCATGGAAGGATTTATCTAGTATAGATGGAATGTTAAACAACTACAGCATGATAATTTCGATGGATATAAGGTGTTGATATCAACCGTTAAGCTTTTCGAATCGTCATATGAAGAATTGTAGTCGAAATGGAATATGGTTTATATGGTATGCATATCCTTGAATCCGAAGTTGTTGCTATCCGTAAGATCATTCAGAATCGATTGAACATGATATTCATGGAGGTAACATGAATTATCACGGAAGATTTCATTGTTTTGATCATGATGAGAATAGTTTACTGCCCAGCAGTAAACTGCCATGCATAGATAGCGCACGCTAAGCTATGAAGATTAACGTGCGCTATCGAGCACGAGTTAGCGTACGCTACGTTTGGTACGTAACATACGCTAGACCATCAGACGAGTCAGTCGACTGATCAGTGAAGTATTGACCATGCATAGTTAGCGTACGCTAGGCTTTGTTGTTTGTGTGCGCTATCGAGCAGACATAACGCACGCTACACAGAGTACTTAGCGTGTGCTAAGCAGTTCAGGCAGATTGCATTTTATGAACTTTTGGCCGTAAATCGAATTGTTAAACATTCGTACGACGTGAGATAAATCCTATATCATTTCTTTTGTTAAGGTTTGGTCTCGTTACGTGATTGATTGAGGAGGACGACCTTCGAGTGTTCATTTTCGTGGAAGTGTTGTTCTTATCTTCAAATCGAGGCAAGTACTTTAATTGTTTTATGTATTGATGTTATACATATTGTCGTGCATGTATGTCGTTGTTGTATGTCCACCTCGTGTTGGTCCGACGGGATCATCGGGTTATTTATGCTAGCGTCTTACCGGATCATCGGACGGGTTTTTCCACCACGGGTTGGTCTGACGGGATCATCGTGGGTTCTCGGCAGTGAACGCTGGATCGACGGAACTACCATGTGTATGTTATGATATAATGTTGTGATTATCAGTTGTGTATGTCATTTATGAGTTTCTCGTAGGAGAAGACTCGTTGGTATTTTGTCGTTTATGTTATTATTCTTCATGAGATATGAATAATATGTTGTGGTACTTGTACTAGCATCGTTGTGCTAGCCCCTTCGGGGGTGAACATTTTGTTTATGTTCAGGATCCAGGAGAGCGGGAAAACAACCACTGGAGCTGCATGACGATGAGGGTGCAGAGTGATGTTTCGGCCGGGTTCATTTGTCTGTTGTTTATTGGTTATTTCAATAAGTACTCGAGTACGAAGTCATTTGTGATGAATTTGAATTTGGTGATGTATTATTGAGTTCTGTTGAACAATTGTACTATTTTTGTATTTGGTCAGAATTGTTGTATCGTAATTCCGTTATTTCCATTCGTTAGTACCCTTTAATGCCTGTTTAATTCTTCAGCCTTGTAAATCCTTATGTAAAGGATTTACAGTGCTGTAATATTCCTGAATATATCGGGGGTGTTACAGAGTTTAAGTAGACAAATCCCAAAAATCCCCCAAAATGGACAAGGTCAGGGTTATGAGCCAAAATACCTTGAATTCAGACGAAGTAGGGTGATTTCGTTGATGATAATATGCTACCACGATACCATGGTGATGAAAGATGATGAACACATGGATTAGAAGTAGTAAAATCACCCAAATCACCGGAAATCGCCCAAAGGAGGAGAAGAGATGAAAAAATGACGAATATTGTATTGCTGGGTCCTATTTATACTAAGTATAATTAGCGTGCGCTAATCCTTGAAAATAATGCGCGTTAACGGTAGTCCAAGTGTCCAATAGCTTCTGCACGGTATCGATAGCGTGCGCTACGAAGAGCTTAGCGCGCGCTACCTGCTCATTAGTGTATGCTAGGAAGACTACTAGCGTGTGCTGCCTGCTAGGCAGAAGCCAGAATTCAGAGTCCAGAACCTACTGCCCAAATCGCTGAAGATGTTTAACGTACGATATGACTAAGAGTTAACGTACATTATCGGTTCTCAGATAGCGTACGGAATGGATCAAAAATAGCATACGCTATGTAACACCCCCAGAATACGACCGGGAATGTCACACGCCGTAGACCCTTATCACAAGGATCTACCAGGCTAAACTCCAAAAGACTACTCAATGATTGACCGACCGGGGTCAAAATTAAATACAAAGCAGACCGACAAGGTCATTAACCAATTCAGAACTAACGACATTCATATTGCAATGACAATAATAAACTTGAACACCAAAAAGAATGACAACTCAAATTAATAAATGAAATCTACACCTATGCAAGGGTGAATACTCGAACGACAGAGAAATACCGACCAGAATTAAACAAAAGAAAAGACTCTGACTCTGGTGTGATTAGTATCATTGTCCTCCATCTCCTTCCAAGCCAATCCGTGTTGCTCATTTGCCAAAACTGAGCGCATAAGCACCCACCCCGAAACTCGGGGTTAGCAACCGGAATTTTGCTAGTGCAAGTACATAATATACAAGATATACGAATAATAACAACACAAATCTCAACAGTCGTGAAGCCGTAACACAAACCACACATTCCCATAGTCCACACAGAATAGCATTACATACACAAAGTGAAAGATAACCACATAGTCATATTCTCTGTACGGAACATAACACCAATGAAACTTTAAACGAGCCCAAGGAGTCAGAAAAATCCCTTTTTATAAAAGGAAAAGTATTTTGATAAGAAAGTTTGAAAACATTATTATTGACTCAGGCCATCATGGGGTTTTGAAAATCAAATGGGAATACTTTTAGAAAATACTTCAAAACTCTCGGATCCTCGACCCAACATGTGGAAAACAATTTGCAAGAAAACCATTACAACGTTATTCGGGGTCCTCGACCCAATGCACGAGAATAATCATCACAAGATAATCAAAGGCACAACCTCTCATTCGACAATTCTGCTCAAGACCCTTGATTAATTAACCCTGAGATTTCACAAACATCCTTGGTTAATTAACCCCGATACCAACGTTTTAAAAAAATTTTGAAACAAGCTTTCAAAAACACGAATCACATCTATATCGAGACCAAGTATTTGAAAAGAGTTGAAAGAACTTTGAAATACGAGGATTGTTCGTAACGGGTCTTAGCTATCACTCGAATATCCGTTACCAATAAGCCTTTGCCAGCGCCTCCCTTACACACTGTGCACCGGCGTTCACTCCACTATGTTGGCCGCCCCTTGAACATGTCACCGCGCCGCGATCACTCCTATGAGCCGCCCCTTGCACGCGCATTAGGTAACACCGGTGTTCACCAAACATATGGAGCCGCACATTGCAGTACACCAGCCGGAGTACACACCCGCCCTCGAGGTTCCCTTGATACGACGTCTCTCACAACAAGTATTCACATTATTACAAACATTAAGTACACAATCAATCATTTCAACAATTATCAAATCAATACACCAATTCACACAATTTATCCGCCAGTCCATAACCACACAATAAACAATAACACGCACGTTATCAATCAAGACCCAACACAATAAGCCTTCGGCACAACCAATCAACGCTACACATATATCCTTGTATTGCGACTCAACCGAATATATATAGATAGATATATAGATATATATATATATATATATACATACATATAACCTTACTATATTATATGAATAACTATAGTTCATCCATCAATCCAAGTTGAGTACGTCAACTAGTGTTAGCATTCACCACCCGTAGTTCACCGACATAGGCATATATATCAATATACGTATATACATACATATATTTAACATATAAATATATATAAATATATATATATATATACACACACATATATATATATATATACACACACACACACACACACATATATATATATATATATATATATATATATATATATATATATATATATATATATATATATATATATATATATATATATGTATCCGTATAAATTCATACACTTCGACAACGATGATTTCACGCAGTTACAATTCGTATATCAAGGTACTTGCCTTGGTAATCTCTTGCGGATACTCCGAAAGTACGGTCGGTTGGCCAAATCCGGAACTCCAACGAAAACAACGATCGGAAGGGCTCAACACCAGATTTTTTGTAGGGAAATAGTCCCTAATATCCTATCATCGAATAAACAATCAATCATAAAAGGAAAAACATCACAAAACGACCAAATTCCTCTCTGGGGCATTTCCCCGAACACTTTGAAGGCGTCAAACGGAAGTTCATATAGTCGACGAATCGGAAATGGTAAAACCGTGGAAAGATGATGAAAATGATAAAATACAACTTAATCTACAATTAACCATCAGTAATTTAAGTTCATAAGGCTCAAACGACGAAATCTACCAAGATCCCCAAATTTCCCAAAGTTTGGATTTTAGGAAAAACTAACCTTGATTCGGTCGATTGAAGGATGTTATGGATTGATCGATCAATGATATGGACTCAGGATCTTCGTGGATTTGTTGTTCAATAACATGTCTCCTATCTCTCAAAAGATCCAGCCGCGGACATGAAGGAAGGGAAGTGAAAAATGGGTGAAAACAGGGTTGCTCGGTCATATATATACTGGCAACTGACTAGCGTGCGCTAGGTTGTCCGGGTAGCGTGCGCTATCGGCCGGCCCTCAGTCCGAATCTTGGGTCCGAGAAGGCGTCGCAAGACATCGGCAAAGGCGGCGCAATCGCCCGCCCAGACCTCTTGGACTAATTCGTCCGGCCAGTAGCGTGCGCCGGCCGAGCCGATAGCGTGCGCTAGCTCGCTGAAAGTTAGCGCGCGCATTGTCTCGTCAGAAGCGTGCGCTACTCGCCGGTTCGGCCGAAGTCCACTTACCGCCTAGATCGCCGGCCGATTAGCGTGCGTTACCTGCGCGATGGCGTGCGCTACTCGCGGTTAGCGCGCGCACTGTCCGGCCGTAGTGTACGCTAGGCCGGTCTCGCCGCAATCGTCCGACAAGGCCAAAGATCCGTGCTTCCTCCCGCAACCGTCTCCGGCCGCCCATTGCCGTGGGCTCGACGACTCGATTCCTAAAAACGCACGAACGAACACGGCGAAACGCCGCGGACAACAACATCGATCCGAAATGAAATTAACATACAACAAATCACCACCTATGGCCATAAACACAAAATCGATTGTCGAGAAAAATAATACCAACGCTCGGAAACCGAGAAATTTCCGGTCTAAGAAAAAGAAAAATTCGAATAAATCAGAATAAAAATCTCGGATATTACATTCTACCCCCCTTAAAATAAGTTTCGTCCCGAAACTTAAAATAGAGAGCGGCGGAACAATCAAGGAAATAACTACTTGCTCAGCCCCAAATCATCACGAGCAAAGCGCGAGTGTAAGGTTCCAGAAATACGATGAACTGACCTAGCAAGTACAAGGCAGTTTAAAATGGTCGAAAGGTTCACAGATGAATTGCCAACAATGAAAGTCATCCCATACCGAAAATACTAAGAAGAGTACGGGTAATACATTCCCCCGTACTAAGAGGACATTATGATCCCGAAACTTAGAACAACAAGAGTTGGAAACGTAAAGTAATGAAACGAAATACGATCGAAGTCACGATTGTTGAAAAAAAAGACATAGCGTAAAATCTTCATCCTGCTGTGCTAGCCTCTCCAGAAGGAGACATAGGGTTTTGGGGCACTCCCCGGTCGTTCGCTCTACTTGCCGAAAGGGCATCTTTCCTTGCCAATTCGGAAACTCTCTCGCAGTGTTTCTCCCGATGACCTTCACACCCGCACCGGTAACAAGTCAAGAGTGGAGAGGGACAATTTGCACGATCATGTCCCTGACGATTGCAGTTGAAGCACCTTCTCTTCTTACCGAGAGTCACCGATGCAGGCTTGGGATTCCCAGCGCTCACCCTCGACCGCGAAGACGATACGTTCGAACGACATGGGGGTTTGGGAGCCTTAAACTCTTCACCGCCCAAAAATTTTCCCGATGTCCTCGGTCTCTTTGCTTCGCTCGTGGGCTCGATCACTGAGGATATTTCATAGGATATCGTTTGATCTTGATACTCCTTCACTGTAGCATGAATAGTTGTCGTACGAACCACCTTGTCGCTTCCACTTCCGTCATCACACTTACGTCCACCAAGGCTCGACATACTAATACAGATAGTACCGTTCAGCGTTATCAAATAATCAGTTGCACAGTATACCACAATTATCAACACAAGGTTTAGTTAACATCTATAGAATAACGTAAAGCGTTAAGTTTTATGAAGTCAATTTCGAGTCCTTCGACGAGGACGATCATTATATGTATGCACTTAATGAAAATATATTTTTGGAAAAGAGGGCTAGTCACGTTGCGCCCAAGACTCATAAATACTGTTTTTTATTTCGGAAGAGGAAGTTTATATAACGACTCTAAAAATTATTTTCGAGTAATGTAAAAAAAAAAAATTCAAAATTGAATTGTAGTTAATTTGAAATATTTCAAAAGTGTTAGATTCCCAAATACCACAATTTTGAAAATCTTTCCTCTTCTACCAAAATGTTTATTCGAAAGAATTTTCCACCGAGATACGTGATCATTTAACATGACGACATTAAATCATGGCTTTTCACAATGTTAGAAAATTTCAAAGCACCACTTTAAAATATTCGTGATACTACAGCGTCGTGGGCCCCGTGCCGGAACCCACCAGGCTAAAAATCATTTTAAAAAAATGTTCAAATTGCCAAAAAGGCCGATGTTGGTAATATTCTCAAATACTCACTAAAGTCATTTATAAAAATATCAAATACCGTCATAAGAATACTATCAAAACGTGCAAGACCAAAATATCAAAACTCAACTTGCAAGATACCAAAAGCTATTTCAAAATACTCACGCAGTGGATAAAATTAACACTCATAAATTTATTCTAATAAAGTGCAGAAATAGATAAATATGCTCGACTTACGAAGTATATTACATAACCATTTTTGCTCGGACCGCATACGCATGTTATATCCTAAAACAATAATATCACCAACAAGTTCCAATCCCTAGTTCACATTAAACACATTAGCAAAAATATAATCAAATACGTATATAAGGGGACTTACGATCGGGAGGCTTACCATCACAGATTGCCGGAAGATGATGTCGGAACCACGATACTAATCACAACTCTGATGCGCGCGACTTACACAAGACATGGACTTGACCCAACGGCCTAGGTTTTTCGCAAACCTAAGCTCCGATACCATATATGTAACAACCCCAGAATACAACAGGGAATGTCACACGCCGTAGACCCTTATCACAAGGATCTACCAGGGTAAACTCCAAAAGACTACTCAATGATTGACCGACCGGGGTCAAAATTAAATACAAAGCAGACCGACAAGGTCATTAACCAATTCAGAACTAACGACATTCATATTGCAATGACAATAATAAACTTGAACACCAAAAAGAATGACAACTGAATTTAATAAATGAAAACTACACCCATGCAAGGGTGAATACTCGAACGACAGAGAAATACCGACCAGAATGAAACAAAAGAAAAGACTCTGACTCTGGTGTGATTAGTATCATTGTCCTCCGTCTCCTTCCAAGCCAATCCTGTGACTGCTCCCGAGCTGCCAAAACCTGAGCGCATAACAGGCACCCACCCCCCGAAAACTCGGGGGTTAGCAAACTGGGATTTTGCTAGTGCAAGTACATAATATACAAGATATACGAATAATAACAACACAAATCTCAACAGTCGTGAAGCCGTAACACAAACCACACATTCCCATAGTCCACACAGAATAGCATTACATACACAAAGTGAAAGATAACCACATAGTCATATTCTCTGTACGGAACATAACACCAATGAAACTTTAAACGAGCCCAAGGAGTCAGAAAAATCCCTTTTTATAAAAGGAAAAGTATTTTGATAAGAAAGTTTGAAAACATTATTATTGACTCAGGCCATCATGGGGTTTTGAAAATCAAATGGGAATACTTTTAGAAAATACTTCAAAAACTCTCGGATCCTCGACCCAACATGTGGAAAACAATTTGCAAGAAAACCATTACAATGTTATTCGGGGTCCTCGACTCAATGCACAGAATAATCATCACAGTACAATCAAAGGCACAACCTCTCATTCGACAATTCCTGCTCAAGACCCTTGATTAATTAACCCTCGGAGATTTCGTCAAACATCCTTGGTTAATTAACCCTGATACCAACGTTTTAAAAACAATTTGAAACAAGCTTTCAAAAATACGAATCACAGCCTATATCGAGACCAGTATTTGAAAAGAGTTGAAAGAACTTTGAAATATGAGGATTGTTCGGTAACGGGGTCTTAGCTATCACTCGAATATCCGTTACCAATAAGCCTGCCAGGAGCCTCCCTTGCACACCTGTGCACCGGCGTTCACTCCACTATGTTGGTCGCCCCTTGAACATGTCACCGCGCCGGCGATCACTCCTAACAGAGCCGCCCCTTGCACGCGCATTAGGTAACACCGGTGTTCACCAAACATATGGAGCCGCACATTGCAGCGTACACCAGGCCGGAGTACACACCCCGCCCTCAGAGGTTCCCGGATACGACATCTCTCACAACAAGTATACACATTATTACAAACATTAAGTACACAATCAATCATTTCAACAATTATCAAACCAATACACCAATTCACACAATTTATCCGCCAGTCCATAACCACACAATAAACAATAACACGCACGTTATCAATCAAGACCCAACACAATAAGCCTTCGGCACAACCAACCAACGCTACACATATATCCTTGTATTGCGACTCAACCGAATATATATATATATATATATATATATATATATATATATATATACATATAACCTTACTATATTATATGAATAACTATAGTTCATCCATCAATCCAAGTTGAGTACGTCAACTAGTGTTAGCATTCACCACTCGTCGTTCACCGACATAGGCATATATATCAATATACGTATATACATACATATATTTAACATATAAATATATATAAATATATATATATATATACATATATATATACACACACACACACACATATATATATATATATATATATCCGTATAAATTCATACACTTCGACAACGATGATTTCACGCAGTTACAATTCGTATATCAAGGTACTTGCCTTGGTAATCTCTCGCGATACTCCGAAAGTACGGTCGGTTGGCAAAATCCGGAACTCCAACGAAAACAACGATCGGAAGGGCTCAACACCAGATTTTTTGTAGGGAAATCGTCCCTAATATCCTATCATCGAATAAACAATCAATCATACGAGGAAAAACATCACAAAACGACCAAATTCCTCTCTGCGGCATTTCCCCGGACACTTTGAAGGCGCCAAACGGAAGTTCATATAATCGACGAATCGGAAATGGTAAAACCGTGGAAAGATGATGAAAATGATAGAATACAACTTAATCTACAATTAACCATCAGTAATTTAAGTTCATAAGGCTCAAACGGACGAAATCTACCAAGATCCCCAAATTTCCCAAAGTTTGGATTTTAGGAAAAACTAACCTTGATTCGGTCGATTGAAGGATGTTATGGATTGATCGATCAATGATATGGACTCAGGATCTTCGTGGATTTGTTGTTCAATAACATGTCTCCTATCTCTCAAAATATCCAGCCGCGGACGTGAAGGAAGGGAAGTGAAAAATGGGTGAAAACAGTGGTCGCTTGGTCATATATATATCGGGCAATCGACTAGCGTGCGCTAGGTTGTCCGGTAGCGCGGCGCTATCGGCCGCCCCTGGTCCGTAACCTTCGGCCGGGTCCGATAGCGCGTCGCAAGACATCGGCGCAGCGTGCGCAATCGCCCGCCCAGACCTATGGACTAATCTGTCCGGCCAGTAGCGTGGCGCTGGCCGAGCCAGAAGCGTGCGCTAACTGCCGAAAGAAGCGCGGCACTGTCCACAGAAGGCGTCGCTACCCGATGGTCCGGCCAAGTCCGCACTCCTACCGCTAGATCGCCCGGCCGATTAGCGTGTGTTACCTCCCGGCGATGGCGTGCGCTACTCTGCGGGTTAGCGCGCACTGTCCGGCCGTAGCGTCGCTAGCCGGCCATCGCCGCAATCGTCCGGTAGTTCCCAGATCCGTGCGGTTCCTCCCGCAACCGTCCGCCGCCGATCAAGCCGTGGCTCGACGACTCGATTCCTAAAAACGCACTGAACGAACACGACGAAACGCTCGCGGACAACAACATCGATCCGAAATGAAATTAACATACAACAAATCACCACCTATGGCCATAAACACAAAATCGATTGTCAAGAAAAATAATACCAATGCTCGGAAACCGAGAAATTTCCTGTCTAAGAAAAAGAAAAATTCGAATAAATCAGAATAAAAATCTCGGATATTACACGCTATTCATGCAGCAGTTCAGTACTGCTGAGTACAGTTCACTGTTCAATAAGGCACGAACCCGAAATGCAACAGAAGATGGAATCGGAAGACAAAATTACGAAGTATTCGCGACAACGAACCTAAGCTCTAAAAGGAAACACCATTCCGACTATCCGGAGGTTCGAAATTCTACGACGGAAGTAAATTTCCTTCAAACTTTAAGAAAAACATTCGAAAATTACGATACGATGTTGGATTATGAAACCGAAACTCACAAAAACGAATGACTCAATCATACAGACTCATGGGAATAAAGAAATAACGAAATCAAATGAGTTTTACGAGAATCGAACATACATGCGACAAGATCATAACACAAAGCATATTACGTAAAAACACCTCCGAAACTCGCCCAAATGAAAAAATACCAAGAACAAAATAGATTCAAAATGTCGAAACGGTTAAAAGTGAGTCGTTAAAATAGACATGCACCCAAAAATAGAAACTTCTGAAAATAGAAAGACTATAATAATTGAATTGAAAGTTCAATTAGGGCCCAATTATTAAAGGATAACCCATACACCTTTAACTTTAACCCAACCCAATAAATAACTAACCCAAACCACATGACCCAACATACACCATTTAAACAAAATAAAAAATAATAATAATAAATAAATAAAAATCAGCCATGATGAGTAAGGGGATCAAGTGTCCCTTGTCCCTTCCACTTGTTACCTATACACACACATGTCTTCACCTCTTCATTCACCAAGCCTCAACCCCCCTTCCTATAAATACCTTCATGCACACTGTGTCTTCCTTTACACAAAAATAAATTTGCACAATCTAGAGAGAGGGAGAGGCCAAGAGCTAGAAAAAAAAAGAGGAAGAGAAGAGAAGAAGAGAAAAGAGGAGGAAGAAGAAAGTTAGGAGGAAACAAGGTAATGTAGTTACTTACCTTAAGCACTTATAGGTTTATATAGTTATATATATATATATATATATATATATATATGTATATAACTTAGCTAACCAGTGCATGAATTTCTTATGTTGGTTGAATGTAGTAAAGAGGGAAAAATAACTCTCAATATCTTACAAAGACCCAATTTCCATCCCAACATCAAAAATCAAGGTGGGTGTAAAAATTATTTTCAAATTTATATGTAAAATTATTTCAAATGAAGATACATGTTCTCTTTATGTGGTTTATATATTCTGCACATCATAAGTTATAAGCATGCATGATGTTTTATAACTTATTTATGTTGAGAAATTAACAAATATTTATGATTAAAATGACGTGGTTAAATTTCTTACAAAATGATAAAAAAGGATCATGCATGATTTGTTGAATATTCTAGAAATTTTAACCTTGAAGTGATTTATGTGTAATATATAATTATGCATGTGAGGTTGGATGTCTAAATTGTGGCCTAACAAAAGTTGAATTGACAAAACGATTATAAAACGTAATTATGTAAAATTAAAAAAACAATTATGGACATTTTTGATATAAGTGTGTAACTTAACTTGGGGACAGAACATATAACTCAATTATATGATAAATAATCTACCTTCAATATGTTACGAAAATCGTGTTTCCTAAGTCTACGAGTCAAAAATCGCCATAAGGTAAAATTGTGTAATTTCTTAAAAAAATTATGGGCCTAATAGGTAATTTTGTATATTTTCGGTTTAAAATATAAAATTAGACTTAAGAACATGTTTAGTCTCTCTCCATAAAGTTTTGTAAAAATCGAAACTCGTTTCCGACGTCTACGGGTTAAAAATCGTAATTTAGATAAAATTTGGGGTCAAAACATAAATTCTTTAATATTTCGGGACCAAGAGAAATTTTCACCTTTCTGACCGAATATATAATTCATCTAAAAATTAATGATATGCCTTTAAAATTTCATAAAGTTCGGAAGTCATTTTAGCTTTGGAGCTAAAATGACATATTAACTAAAGCTGGAATCAAATAGTAAACTCTTGAAATATTAAAGCCTATGACAAAATTTTAAGACTCTGGACTAAAAATATTGATTACTAAAGTATATATTATGTCCGTAAAATTTTATAAAAATCGGAGCTAATTTTAATTTAGGGGTCAAAATGACATTTTAAATAAATTCGGGATAAAATTGAAAATTTTGGAATTTTGGTCGGAAATTGAAAGTTCTGAAAATCCACTCAACTTCCATATTCAATATGAACTCTCTCGTAAGTTTTCGTCACCATCCGTGTTGAAATCCAAACCTTATAGTCATAAAAATCAATTTTGTCAAATTTCGAGGTATAACCGTCATTTCGAAAATATCAGTTTCGAAACTGAAAATTTAAAAACTCTCCTAATGATGGGATAAGATAATCATACTTATGCCGCATGAAATCCCATGACCGTTCGAACTCGGTTCGGAACGACACAATATAATATTTCCGAAAACTTCAAAATTAAATTTAGGGAAAGATTCTCCTCCATTAAAATATTTAATCCAAACAATATGCCTTCAACCAAGTCCATAATATCGTAAATACTCGTGCCACAAATAAACTCCAATCCCATCGTATAATCAAATTACACTAAGGGCTACTACTAATTGACTATGTAACCATCGTTAGTGTATACACCGTGATGCGGTTAACTGATAATTGTTACTGTCCGGTAACTAAGTGTTATATAAGTAAAGTGACACGGACGGGACTGCCCTCGAACTCGATCGGGACAAAGTGCCACGTCAATGGACGGGGGCCACCTCTTGAATTGTAGGAGCCACCTCTAGAATCCAAAATCGAGTCGGGACGGTTAGACCGAGTCTTGGATCGAGCAGCACGACTGAGGTTCATGAGCGAGGCTACCGTTGTTGCTTATTCCCATAACCGAGGAACAGAATGTTCTGAGGGACCTCAATCGTAGACTGCGGGATAATCGCGATTATGACATGATCCGGGAGAAAGACCCACGATCAGGACATGTCTTACCCTGATAAGAGATAAGGAAGCAAGGGCAACGTGAAGAGCACAATCTCGATAAAGTTAGGCTAAGGCCAACGTTGGGAGTCACAAGGAAGAGCTGGGTTCCTAGTCTAATTCGGCGGGTTCCGAGGCTAACTGATTGATTGATTGATTATTTGATTGCTAGCATGATTGAATATTTGGAAAGTTAATTTTATCTACGGGGTCGGATAATTATTGTTATTAAGTAAATGATTAAGACTTATTTCTAAAATCGTACATATTATTTTGATAAACTAAGACAAATGTTATTTCATCATTAACAAATCGTTGGACATGCATCACTCAAAGCTTTGAAAGAAAACAAGTTGCAATTCACACGATCAACCACTCACTGAGACCTTTTGTCTCACCCCACCTTCTTCCCTTTTAAACCAGACGGTGAGTAGACTGACGCAGGAGAAGAAGACCTTGCGGGAGAGACTAATTAGATCATCCCGCTGCCAAGACTTAGATTTATGTCATTATTTTGAATGTAATAAGCAAGTTGTATTACACATTTTAAATTGTTGTTCTATTTTCGCTGCAACTTTATAATTCGGATGTTATCCTTCTGTATTAACGAATCTTAGAATTGTCTGGCTAAGATCGTTACCTTGAATTTTATCTTGTCTTTATTGAGCTTCCGCTATGTATTCCATGTATTTATTCCAATTAATCAAATGATCGACCGATGCGTCCGCCCTCGTCCTTCCTGATTTTTGGGGGCATGATAGCTTGAATCTCTCCCAATATTCATGCAGACTCTCCCCTGTCATTTGTCTCGCACCACATATTTCCTTTTTTAGATTGACTGCCCGAGAGGCCGGAAAATATTTCTGCGAAAACAAGATCTCCACTTTGTTCCATGTTGTGATAGTGACCGATGGTAAGTAGAATAACAAACCATATAAATGGGAAGGCTCTAATCTTGATTTGTTCTTCGGTGACATCATTGGGCTTCATGCTTGAACAAACCATATGGAATTCCTTAAGAATATTGTGCGGATCCTCTCCAGATAAACCATGGAATGAAGGAAGCAAGTCAATCAATCCCGACTTCAATTCAAAGGTATTATTGTTGTCAATAGCCGGAATTATGATGTGTGGTTGTTGCCGTAGTTCCAGGTTAGCTAATTGCTTCAATGCATTTTCGGTGTTAAGGGCCATGATTTCACTCTCGTTTTCCAACTCACTGGGTGACGTCTCGAGAGAAAACGGTAAGTGTTTGAGTGCTTCTCTGCTTTCTTATGTTCTTCGCCTGAAAATTTGATCTCGTTTGGTAATTTCTGGAAAATACTGCAAGTTTTTATCTCCATGTGACCTTGTAATCATGCAAAACTAAAAAAATAGATTAGTGCACAACTGACAATTTTTCTGAATTTTCAGGACTGACACTGGGTGACCCAGTGTCCAAAAACTGCTTGGAATAATAAGAAGAAAAAAATTGTTATTACCAAAAAAAAAGAATTAGAACAAAAACGAACTGCTTTTAGAAAATAAAAACATAAAAATAAAAACTCAACTTAGAAAATAAAATTAATTTCGCACTGTTCCCCGGCAATGGCACCAAAATTTTGACCGCGCTGTCGAGGCACTTCAAAATTAAATACTTATAAAGATTCCCTGACTAACTTATACAAAATAGTAGTATTGATAAGTAAGGGCCGAACTTACGAGGAACGGTTGAATTAATTGAACTTATAGAGTTGAATATTTTTGGAAAACAAAAGTAGTAATACTAAATAAATAATAGTACGAAAAATAGTAATACTAGATATACTAAGGGGGTTTGATCGATTTAAAGTAAACAAGATAAAACAAAGTAACACGTAGACAAATAAAAGGAGAAAGTAAAAGTTGTTGTGTCAAGAATTAACACCTTCCGACCGGCGATCGCCTAGGAGGACGGGCGACCGGGTCACTGCCGAGCGACCAAGGCAAGTCTGCCGATCAGCGGACATGTTAGACTGGCCAACCGAAGGTCCCAGGATGGATCCCGGTGCCGAGCGATCTACATCAAGACGATCGCCTCTCGGTACTCGGCGACCGACTCCTGGGGACGATCGCCTCTCGGTGCTCGGCGACCTACTCCTGACGATCGACTGCAGGCGACCATCCCTCGGCACTTGCCGACCTACCCTTGGAGACCGACCGTCTCTCGGCACCTGGCGACCTACCCTTGGTGACCGACCATTGGCGACCTCCATCCACTGGCCGATGGCGACCTCGGATGATCAGCTAGAGACGACCGCTCATGTCGATCACCACCGATGGCCATCCAGTCGGCGAAGGCCGAGCCTCAAGACTGGCACCACGTGCAAGGGCCGAGACAAGATCCGCGAATCTCGGGCCATTGACCAAAGCCTGACAGAATCTCTCCACCAGCCGACAAGCCGCCGAAAGCTTGTCAGTAGGGCCACATGTTGACTGGCTCCGGACACGTGATGGCTCCTTATTGGACCGCCCAGCTGTGGCAGCCTCTTCCTTGGACTTTAGCCCGACAGCCAGCAGCCTCTTCCTTGGACTTTAGCCCGACAACCAGCATCTTCCTTGGACTTTAGCCCGACAGCCCAAGAGATCGCCCCATTAAAGTATTGGCCGGCAGACGATCGGCAGATTATAATATTGGCCGGCAGGCGATCGGCCACAAAAGGACAGGACCCGGCTACCCCTATATATACAAGGCTACCTGCACTTGTATTCACTCTCTGCATTCTCGCATTTCACACCATACAGAAGCAAAATACATAACACTTGGCTAACATCCAACTCTTGGCAATAGCTATCTTTCGGTCTTACTTCTCCCGGCCTATCTCATACAGCAGATTATCGGAAGGGACGAAGAACACCAAGCTTTGCTCAAGAGCCGGATTAACAGAGTCTTTTTACACTCATTGTATTTAGATTTCTCTCATTAATACTTGTATCCACGAATATTCGTATTAATAACATCTCGCGAGAGCATTCAAGCCCGGGCCTAACAAACCCGGCAAATCTTGTATTATTTATCTTCTCTCGGAAGTGCTCCCGCAATTGTTGTTTGTTGTCCGTCTTCCAGCAGTATTAATCTTCGGATAAATATTTTGGGCAACAACAATTGGCGCTAGAAGAAGGGCCCCCCAACCCTCGATTTTTTACACCTACCGTCCCGAAAGAACACTCACTGTTCTCGGGGCAGATACTTGAAGTGACACTTACTGCACTTCAAAGGAATCCTTCAGAAATCATGTCTTCCGCCTCCGCGTCGAAGAAATCCGCTGACCAGCCGGCCAAACCCCCTGTTCCGTCCCAGTCCGAGCCACAGCTGATGGTGGAAGGTAGCCGCCGCGGTCAGAGACGCTCGATCCCGTCCCTGGACGGCGGCCCAAGCCTCTCGCTCGATCGGTTCCGAACCAAGGAACAGATCGAAGGGGCCCTGGCCGTCCTACAGGAGCGACGGAGTGCTCTCAACGCGCCTCCTGCTATCGCCCCCTCGGCCGTCCGCCGGAAGTCCAAGCGGAAGCTCAAGGCGTCGCTGGCCGAGCGATCGCCAGGAGGCTCCCGTCCGCAGGAAGAGGCGCTCGCCAGCCGGGGCACCTCTGTCTTCGATCGCCTGGGCAGTGACCCGACCTGGCTACCGGGGCAGTCCGGCCCCAGCTACGAGACGACGGAGTTTGAGTCCGTCACCAGGAGCTCGGCCTACCCGACTCCCAGAAGGCAGCCTAGCCGTCTGGCTCCCCCTCGCCGAATTGCCGAGGCCGGCGGCAGCGGAGCCCGGAGATCGGTGCACGATCGCCTCGGCTCCTGCTCCCAAAGCCGATCTGCAAGCGACCAAGCCACGGCGATGGCTGCGATGCAACGTCAACTCAACGACATGAAGGCGCTCCTGGAATCCAGGGCAGGCGCCAAGAAGACGATCGCCGGGCCAAGCGAGCCGCTCACGATCGACATCGAGCTCGCCCCCGTGCAGCATAAGATCGCTCCCCCGCCAACACCCATGTACGAGGGGCGATCGGACCCCCAAGTGCACCTGAGGAAGTTCAACATCTACATGACCGGGTGCGGGGCATCTGACGCGACCAGGTGCCGAATGTTCCCTCTGACGCTGGACGACCTCGCCCACCGGTGGTACACTTCATTGCCACCTCGGTCCATTGGCTCCTTTAACGGTGGCGCACGTCTTCACGGAGTACTTCGCCACTGTGGTCGTCGGCCCAAGGTCCCTCCGCATGATGCAAATCAAGCGGGGAGAAGAAGAGTCCGACTCGGACTACATAGTCCGTGTAGACGTAATCATCGTCAATGGCGAGCCCATAAGCGATGAGACCGCCTCTACGCGGTCCTAGGAGGATTTCGTGGTTTTTCGCCTATGTTCGGGCATCTCACGAAGACCCAACCTACAACCTACGCAGCCTTCCGGCTAGAGCCGCAGATTTTCTAGCCAGCAAAGGTTCCTTCTTATCCTGTGAAGCGCGATCGGCGCCGGACGACGATCTCCCGCCCGATCGCCGACATCGACCTACGAATAAAGCGATCGGCCGAGCGACGATCGCCAGTCTTCCAGCCGATCGCCGATCATCACGCTACATCATCAGCAACCCGGTGGACACGATCGCCATCTACAGTCCAGCATATAACATGACGGACTAAGGCATAAGATCGCCTCCACCGCACATCATAAAGCCATGGCCCTGGCAGTCGATGGAACCGCCGCCGGTCATGCAAGGTCCCTTTCGGCCAAGATCGCCCGCCCTTCGTTTAAATACGAGGCCGGCGTAGTCTGAGGGCTCTCCAACATTAATCAGTGGACACATGCCACAACCCCGTCTCAACGTACACCGTCGAGGTCGGCCATCTCCATGGCTGGCCGAGGTGGAAGCAGAGCTAACAAGCCGCGGGCGTGGAGTTGATTCATCCGACGCTGCCCCGCGCAAGGACTCCTCTAGACCAAGACCGCACGCCCTTCGTTTAAATACGAGGCGAGGCGCAGCCTAACAGAGGACCCTCATAATAAAGTGAGTCACGAGACACTCAATGTCTTCGCACACCAAGACACGGTCATGGAGTCGGTCCATCGATCTCCGCGACTGTGCACGATTCCTCAAACAAGCGAAACCACCAAGTTTCCGTGGGGGATCGGCCAATGTTGTTTTTGCAGGTACAAGACCGAAAGATAGCTAAGCCAATCGACTATGATAGCCCAAGTCCGAGTCCTAAGTCAGCTCAGGTCGCCCATCCTCATCCTTACACGATCACCAGCAAGAACCACCTCGCCCCATGTCTTCAACATAGGAGCAAGCTGGGGGGCAATTGTTGTGTCAAGAATTAACACCTTCCGACCGGCGATCGCCTAGGAGGACGGGCGACTGGGTCACTGCCGAGCGACCAAGGCAAGTCTGCCGATCAGCGGACATGTTAGACTGGCCAACCGAAGGTCCCAGGATGGATCCCGGTGCCGAGCGATCTACATCAAGACGATCGCCTCTCGGTACTCGGCGACCGACTCCTGGGGACGATCGCCTCTCGGTGCTCGGCGACCTACTCCTGACGATCGACTGCAGGCGACCATCCCTCGGCACTTGCCGACCTACCCTTGGAGACCGACCGTCTCTCGGCACCTGGCGACCTACCCTTGGTGACCAACCATTGGCGACCTCCATCCACTGGCCGATGGCGACCTCGGATGATCAGCTAGAGACGACCGCTCATGTCGATCACCACCGATGGCCATCCAGTCGGCGAAGGCCGAGCCTCAAGACTGGCACCACGTGCAAGGGCCGAGACAAGATCCGCGAATCTCGGGCCATTGACCAAAGCCTGACAGAATCTCTCCACCAGCCGACAAGCCGCCGAAAGCTTGTAAGTAGGGCCACATGTTGACTGGCTCCGGACACGTGATGGCTCCTTATTGGACCGCCCAGCTGTGGCAGCCTCTTCCTTGGACTTTAGCCCGACAGCCAGCAGCCTCTTCCTTGGACTTTAGCCCGACAGCCCAGGAGATCGCCCCATTAAAGTATTGGCCGGCAGACGATCGGCAGATTATAATATTGGCCGGCAGGCGATCGGCCACAAAAGGACAGGACCCGGCTACTCCTATATATACAAGGCTCCCTGCACTTGTATTCACTCTCTGCATTCTCGCATTTCACACCATACAGAAGCAAAATACATAACACTTGGCTAACATCCAACTCTTGGCAACAGCTATCTTTCGGTCTTACTTCTCCCGGCCTATCTCATACAGCAGATTATCGGCAGGGACGAAGAACACCAAGCTTCGCTCAAGAGCCGGATTAACAGAGTCTTTTTACACTCATTGTATTTAGATTTCTCTCATTAATACTTGTATCCACGAATATTCGTATTAATAACATCTCGCGAGAGCATTCAAGCCCGGGCCTAACAAACCCGGCAAATCTTGTATTATTTATCTTATCTCGGAAGTGCTCCCGCAATTGTTGTTTGTTGTCCGTCTTCCAGCAGTATTAATCTTCGGATAAATATTTTGGGCAACAACAAAAGTTAATAAGGAAAACGATTGTGATTGATATCCAGTTCTTAGTTCCATTATCCTCCGTTCTAATTTAATTTATGAATTAATGCAACACTTTATCTTTCCTTAATTCCTAATGAACTCCTACTCCGAAGTCAACAACAAACTCTGTTAACTCCAATCATTTCTTAAGTTTATTTAATCAAGACAAGATCTTCAATTAAACCTATATAGAAAAAGAATTCAAAACAAACTCTTCAAATCTTGTTCGGTATATGCATTAAGAACCAAAACGATGTAAATACACAAGATATTGAGTTCATAAGCTAGACCTACGGGATCTTGATTTTGTGTTACCCAACTGATAAAAATCAGTTGTTGCTACTTATGATTTGGAATTATAACGAATACGTATTATAACCCTAAATCTAGCAATAGATATAAAACCTCAATTAAGTTGGCCAAACTAATCAAAGTGAATTATAGCATAAATAATTTTGCTCAATAACAAAAAGATAATCCAAGCAAAATAAGTCAAGAATAAGCTACTGGATTAAAACATAAATAATATAGATACAGGGTCAACTTTCCTAAGAACCTGAATAAAAAATTTATCCGGATATAGTGGCTAAGAAAGATATGAAATAATATTTAGGGAAAACAATGATTTTCGTCCCTGTAATTTGCACGATTTTTGCTTTTAGTCCCTACGAAAATTAAAATATTATTTAAACGAAGGTTTACGGCAGGGACGAAAAGCATTGTTTTTCTTTAAAAATAAACGGAGGTTAACGGAAGGGACTAAAAAAGACGTTTTATAAATTACAGGGATAAAAATAATATTTTAATTTTTGTAGGGACTAAAAGCAAAAATCGTGCAAATTACAGGGACGAAAATCATTGTTTTCCCAAAATAATATTTCATATATTTCTTAGCCACTATATCCGGATAAATTTTTTATTCAGGTTCTTAGGAAAGTTGACCCTGTATCTATATTATTTATGTTTTAATCCAGTAGCTTATTCTTGACTTATTTTGCTTGGATTATCTTTTTGTTATTGAGCAAAATTATTTATGATATAATTTACTTTGATTAGTTTGGCCAACTTAATTGAGGTTTTATATCTATTGCTAGATTTAGGGTTATAATACGTATTCGTTATAATTCCAAATCATAAGTAGCAACAACTGATTTTTATCAGTTGGGTTACACAAAATCAAGATCCCGTAGGTCTAGCTTATGAACTCAATATCTTGTGTATTTACATCGTTTTGGTTCTTAATGCATATACCGAACAAGATTTGAAGAGTTTGTTTTGAATTCTTTTTCTATATAGGTTTAATTGAAGATATTGTCTTGATTAAATAAACTTAAGAAATGATTGGAGTTAACAGAGTTTGTTGTTGACTTCGGAGTAGGAGCTCATTAGGAATTAAGGAAAGATAAAGTGTTGCATTAATTCATAAATTAAATTATAACGGAGGATAATGGAACTAAGAACTGGATATCAATCACAATCGTTTTCCTTATTAACTTTTACTTTCTCCTTTTATTTGTCTACGTGTTACATTGTTTTATCTTGTTTACTTTAAATCGATCAAACCCCCTTAGTATATCTAGTATTACTATTTTTAGTACTATTATTTATTTAGTATTACTACTTTTGTTTTCCAAAAATATTCAACTCTATAAGCAATTATAGCTCATTTGGTGTAGATCGGCCTTATTATTCACACTAGGGTCCGATCTTTATTGATAACCATTTTGTTTTTTGTTGTATTCCATTTATTCCTTTTAGGCCTAGGACTTTTCGGTTTCAGAGATAAAAATACAAGAACCGGAACTGAACCGCATAGTTTTTTCGCGGTTTGGGTTTGCCAATTTTTTTTTTTTGTCCGAACCGACACGCGTAGGAACCGAACCGAACCGAAACCGAACTGGAATCGATTTCATGTGGTTCGGGCGGAATATATTATATTATTTTTATTTTATTAAGAATATATGGTATTATATTATGTTATCTATACTATATAAAACTTATCCCCCTTAATTTAATGTGGAAGGGGGATTTATGTCACTTATTCATGTTAAAGGATTACATATGAAGAGACTATTTTAATTGTAATTTTAAATGTAAATAAACTAATTTAAATACAAAAGTTATGATAAATTTCCCAATGCAAATGCACCTTCTAATACAAAAGGTGATTAAAATGAACTTTTAAATGATAGTATAAATTAGAAGATGGTTAAATTTTAGCTATGAAATCTTAGATACAATCGGTGCATCGCACGGGTTGAATAAACCAAAAACAACCCCGGAGCGACATACGGGTTAGTAAAGCCTCATTTCATATAACTAATTACATAGACTAAAATAAAAGGACAATAACAATAAAAAAACATATAAACTTCTCTAAAAGTCATTTAAATGCTGCCATCTGCTTATTCAACCGTCTGCCCCAACATTACGTACAAAATACGTAGATATTCAACCAAAGACCGTGCATCGCACGGGTTGGATAATGCCTCATATTAATTATGTTTAATAAGAATATATTGTATTATATTTTATTCAGACGGGTCAGTTTCCCGGTTCGGTGCGGTTCGAACGGTTCCTTGCGGTTTAGACGGTTCCTCTTTAAAATGGACAGGAACCGTGAACCGAACCGATTACTAATAGTACGAACTGAACCGACAAAAAAAATTGTTGCTAAGAACCGAACTGAACCGTCGGTTCCAATTCAGTTCGGATTGGTTCTGCAGATCTCGGTTTCAAAAGTCCCAGCCTTAATTCCTTCATTTGTTGATTGTTCTCACAAGAGGTCATTGATTGGTTTGTCAAAAAAGAAAAAAACATGTTTTAACAAACTGAATTACTAAACACCGCCCTAAATTACTAGTCACCGCCCTATAATATTACTTTTTTTACCCTTACTTCATATTCAGCATATTTATAATCCTACCTTCTCAATACTTTTCTCTCTCGACCTATTCGAAATAAGCCACCAGCCGCCTCTGCACAGTCGCCGCACCGTCGCCGTCCGCCGCCATGACAGGAAAAGGAAAGGCTCCGGTAAATAATTTTTTTCGGGTTACTGCTACTTTGGCTGCGGCCGTCGTGTCGGAGTGCACGACGGAGGCCGCTGTTGATTTTTTGTCACAGGCGTCCGTCGATGATGCCTGGCCATGGCACAGGCGTCCGCCGATCCCGCCTGTCCATGGCGCAGGCGTCCAGGGCGGACGCGCAACCATCAGTATAGAAGTCCAGGTCGGATGTCTGAACCGTGTACAGGCGTCCAGATCGGATGCCTATGCGCTGGATAGGCGTCTGAAACGGACGCCCGAACCATGGTAGTGGCGTCCAGACCAGATGCCCCTGCCTTGGTGCAGGCGTCCTGGCCGGACGCCCCAGTCATTTTTCGAATTTTTTTTTCAATCAATAATTAATAATGTGTATTGTTTGTATGATTATTACTCATTAGTTGTATTGTTTGCTAAATGCAGATGAGAGGAGGAGCGGGCAAATCTATGCCGCTAGTCACAGAGTTGATGGATTCTGGAGCACGTCACACCAGTGCTCGTGGTGTTGATGCTTCCGTTCGTAGATAGCGGGAGGCAGAGCGTAGGGGATTCGAGGACGTACCTTATACTGACTTTGGTACTGAGGATTCGAGCGAGTATTATTCGTACGATGAGGACGACGATCAGGAAGGCGGTGATGATTCTTCTTCCTTTTCGTGCCGGGTTCGGAAGGGGAGAGGGGGGAGGTTTGTCACTTCTGGGTCTACCAGTAGTAAACGACGTAGGGCAGAGGATGACACATCATGGATGGTTAGTGAGGAGATGCCTGGTGGACCTATCGACGGCAGCGTTATCCCGAGTTTCGATGGGCATGTCGCCGCGCATATCTGGACTGGAGAGATGAGAGGTTTGCTGAAGTGTCACACCAGGACTGCTGCTTGTCAGAGCTTGAGTCAGTGGCGCTCAGTGATGTCACCCTCTTTAGTGAGCCGGATCAGTGGGACTGGGTTATCCAACCTAACGGATGCCATGTTCAGACAAATTGACTCCCAATTGATTTCTGCGTTCGTTGAGCGGTGGCAGCCCGATACGAACTCTTTTCACATGCCGTTCGGAGAGATAACCATCATGTTGCATGATGTGTGGCAGATCCTTCGCATTCCTATCGAGGGGCGATTGGTTGATGCCGATAGAACATCTACACAGTTGCAGGTGGATGTGATGGAGGTTCTTGGAGTATCGCGGTCGGAGCTACTGAGTACTCACTGGGGGTGGCGGTGTAGTTATAGACTCGATTTTCAGGTCATGCCGTGATGGATGTCGAGTGGAGGGCAACCAGGCTGTAGCTTGGATGTGGTTGTTATTTGGATCCACCTTGTTTGTTGACAAGAGTGGTAACCGGATTAGGCCGTCCTGCTTATTAGAGGTGAGGGACGGTATGGATACGACTGGTCAGTATTCATGGGGTTCGGCCGCATTGGCTTTCATGTACCATCAGCTCGGTATTGCTAGTCGCGGTGACTCCATGGATATTTGTGGATGTCTTACCCTCGTTCATGATTGGATTTATGAGTATTTTCCCTGCTTCCGAACTCATCGAGAGCGCATGATTATTGACTCCACGCAGCCTCGAGCTTCTACATGGAGTATCCAGCCTGAGGGTAAGGACGAGCACCGACTCCAGTCTTTGCGTGGCCGATTGACTCAGTCCACTCATTTGACGATGCCCCTCCAGATATACAATAAATGAGTGATTGTGCATACCCTTACTCCCAGGCATCGGTCTGATTATCCAACCACTCAAGTCATGCAATTGTTCGGCCTTTATCTGAAATGTACACTTGCATGCTTTCGTCTTTGTGTCCTTTCGAGGAGCAACATCCAAATCTCTTAATACCCCTCTGTACCGTTCACCACGGTTACATCTCAATGGCTTTATCTTTCCTTTATTCTTGTACGACGAAATGATCAACTCGAAACCAATTTGAAGAGCAATTTTTTTCGCTCAACCAATCGCATCACAATCACTATCGAATATTCCGTCATTGACGAAATAACCACTATAATCAACGCCGTCACCTTCAAATTCTTCCAATATAACCTGAAATTTTTAATTGACAGAATGTTAATAATAATACCAATAATATTAGCACTAGAATTTAAAAATCATGCAAAAAAAGCGTCCAGGCATCCAGAAATTGCCCCTGGACCATGGCAGACGCCTTTGGCAAGTACAGCGTCGAATCGACGCCTGTGCCATGGTACAGCGTCTGAATCGGGCCTGCACCATGGTTCAGGCGTCTCGTCTAGATGCCTAGACCATGGACCGAGCGTCCGTTGCAGATGTTTGTACCATGGTCCAGGCGGAATCTGTGGACGCCCGTGCCATGGTTCAGGCGGAATATTCAGACGCCTGCATCATTTTCTCCGAAAAATTACCTCCAAATATGAATTCTCGCCCATTTTCGTGGTTGTCGATGATATTGACGATATATATTTGATTATGTGTTGGGTAGAATAAATGAAATCTAGATTTCAATTCGAAAAACTTGTTTGTTGGTAAAGAATTGTGTGTTGAGTACAAATACTGAAAAATTGTCAAATGGGCAAAAAGGTAATGTTTAAGGGCGGCGTCTAGTAATTTAGGGCGATGTTTAGTAATACTCTTTAACAAAACATGTTTATACTTTTCATCTAAAATATAATTATAATTTTTCATCTGAAAAACATGGTCCATAAAAATTTGTTTAGTTTCTTCATTTAAAATATAATTATATTAAAATATTTTTATTAAAAACATTGATTGGTTTGTCAAAAAAAATATGCCACTAATATGTAAAATTTTCATAAATCCGTGCCCACTTTTTATAAAAATGGCCAAACTTCCGAGTCAACAACAATTTAATGTTATTGTTGCTGAATTATTTAAGGAATAATTTAATTGGGGATGACTATCCCATTTGCATAGCCAATTGCGCTTTCTTAATGATATTTGCTATCCAATCTTTTTAAGATTATAACGAAAGTTGATCCAACTCGTGCAATGCACGGTCTTTGGTTGCAGACGCGTGAATGAGCATTGGTTGCAGACGCTTGAATGACATATGACGGTATTTAGATGCCTATTAGAGAATTTGTATTGTATTTATTTTAGAGGATTCAATTGTGATGTTATCATAACTTTTGTATTTAAATTAGTTTATTTACATTAAAAGTTACAATTAAAATAGTCTTTTCACATGTAGTCTTTTAATATGAATAAGGACTCATCCGTAACGCTTTTTCCGTGTAGAATTCTTTTAATTTATGTAATTAGTTATATGTAATGTATTATATTTATTTTAAATGTTCATAGTGTAATGTTTTATCAACCCGTGCGTTGCACCCATTGCATCTAAATATTCATAGTGTAATGGCCGGTACTAATTAGGTTTCCAGTACTTAAAATAGTTTATTCACATTAAAAGAGTACATGTAAAAAGACTTTTTCTAAGATATTACATTTAAAAGAGTCTCTTCACATGTAATCTTTAAATACTAACACCTTTTGTTTTAACATTCTACAATTTTATGCAATCTTGAAACTACGATATGATTTCGTTTTTAATTCACAACGGTTACCAACTTACCATCCCCCCAAGTAAAAAGTAAAAGTGAATAATACAAAAGGAACGGACATGATGAGTCTCCATTATATTATAGGAGACTATTAGTAGCATCATCATGAGATAGAAAGCAAGCGTGCATATTGATTATATAAATCATTAATATGAGGTAAATTTCCAATGAAGAATGCCACCTATGAAGCAAAATACCCATGCAGCCATACTGTATCTATAATATTTTCAGCTTCTTTATTCAATGTATACCAATATCTTACCTATGTGTCTGCATACATACGTGATACGTGTTTATGTATGCATTGATGAATGTATGCATGTGTCAAATTTACCAACCGCTGTGTAACACCCCCAAGATATTCGAGGTGTATTACAGCGCCGTGGACCCCTACATGGGATCCACCAGGCTAACACAAGAAAACACCTCTCGACTAACCGTCTCGGTTAGCAAGGAAACAATTGTTAACAACAAGAACATAAAACAACACGTCCGGTACAACCGGCATAATAAACATCAACCGACAAATACAGTAACTCCAACAAAGACCAATCACAATCTGAGAGGAAAAGCCTAAGTACTCGCGAGTACAACCTATAAGTTTACAATTTGGAAAACATCCACATCAAAAGAGACAGTAGGAAATAACAAGACTCAATTGCACATGTCAACAACCTTGGCCGACATCCTGGTACCATCCCAGCGCCCGCTCGTCTGCCTGAACATAACCTGAAATCCATAACAAGAATTTCCCCGGCAACGGGTCCCCAAAGGGGTTAGCAATTACGCTAGTACAAGTATTCAAGGCAAACCAATCGCTTACACATTTCATAGTACATGCACCAATATCATTTCAAAACCAAAACTAGACATGTCTTTTCCGGAAATAAACAGTCAAACAATTTGCCTTGGGAACAGAGTAATACCATAGATTCCCGCACGAGGCCTCTAAGGACCCTCCCGCGCTGGCTATATTATAAAACAAAACACGCACATGCATCGCCTTGGGAACAAAGTAATATCATAGATTCCCGCACGAGGCCTCTAAGGACCCTCCCGCACTGGCTAGCTAAACAAACTCATGAATCGAGGACTCAACCCTTTCGATTCCCTCCTTGATCCCGTCGGACCAACACGAGGTGAGCAAATCACACACATAATACATTACCATTCCACGTTAAGCATAAAGGTTCCCAAAAAATACTTGCCTTGAATTATTGACGACGCAACGAACGGAAAGGAAAGTCACCGATGAACGCTAGGAACCAACGAAACCGAACCTAATGATTCGAAGAATACAATCACAACCATTTCTAAATGAATACGGAATTGGAATACACCCGAAAACCCGCCTACGATTCATGTATATTCGTATATAAACAACAACGAGGGCGGACCACAACCAAACCCTCTCGATTCCGTAAAAATCACGAAATATACCATGAATCCGTAGGGAAACTAAGAATACCAACAAGATTAATCATATTCATCATGAATTAATCGACAAAACGGAACGAATCGGACAAAAACGTGAAAACCCCCAATTTTACCAAAAGTAGGGTTCTAAAGATCTAACCTTGATTCGCTGGATCAAGGGATGATATCGGACGAATGATTGATGATATAACCTCAAGAACTCCATGGATATGTTGTTAAACAACATGGCTTCAAGCTTAGAACACGCCCAGCTGCGGAAGAGGAGAAGAAGAAGGTGAAGAATGGCAAGAAAAACGTCTGCAGGGCCTTTTATAGGGATCGATTGCCGGGTTACGTGACGTAAGCCACGGGTTACGACGTAATCGAAGTCATCGCCAGAAATCGCCGGCCCGCTACGTACGTTACCGGCCAGGGCCTTACGTACGTAACCGGCCCTTACGTACGTAACGGCTGAGCGCTAACGTACGTTACTCGGCCAGGGCTGGGCTGGCCCGAGCATGCCCGGCCATGACTCGGCCGGGACCAATTCCGACGGGCCGAACGACCCCGAAACCCGAACCTGAATACGAAGCGAAGATATGGTTACGAAATACTCGCAAAGACGAATCCGAGCACTAAGAGAACACACGATTCTGACCACCCGAAGGCTGGAAATTCGACAACGGAAAGTAATTACCCCAAACTTTGGGAAATTACGAAAATGGCCCAAAACGCCCGAAAATCACGATACGTGATCGAATAACGATACCGAAGTTCACAACACGTATAACAAAGTTAAACGAACTTACGGGAAACTCGAAACAGCAGTTTCGACCGAGATTCGCAAGAATCGAACTCAAGTGCGGAAAAGTCGCTAAAAAGCACGGAACTCAACAAAACGACACCGAAACGAACTCGGATGTCAAAAAGTGTAGAATTAATCATTCTCATAATAATGAAATGGTCATGAGCGAGTCATCAAAACGGACTTCCGCCGAAAAAAAAAGAAGTTACCGAAAATCGAAATTACGGGTATTACATTCTACCCTCCTTAAAAGAAGTTTCGTCCCGAAACTTAAAATAAGTAGGGAGATGCAATATCCCCTGCCAGGAAAACTCGACAAGATACACAAAAACCGTAAACTCGCGCCCGACGGCGAAACGTTACAAGCAACGCAAAGGAATATACGGCGTGAAAACACGCTCCACGACGACTAACACAACGCCACCGGTAGAGACATGATAAAATCAACAAGTGACAAGCGTCATCAAATAGACAATACAATCGAGTCGATTATCCGACCAATCACAAAACTCAACGAACGAAAATCAATACGATTGACCAACCCAACGGTTCATCAACCAAAACGCGAGTCAACGCTGAACAAATACGGAATTCCACCGCCCAAGGGTTGGAGTATCGAAAACGAGACTAATTTCCCGAACTTATGGGAATTACGAAGGAGCCTGAACGCTCAACAATCACGAAACGAGAACAAAAACCGAACAAACAAACGATTGAGACAACAAAAATCGAACAATCATGTCCAAAACACGCAGGATAATAAAATTCAAACAACAACTCCCAGGATGACCTGGTGAGAACAGCAAGACGTGCATTCCCACAATATCCACAGGAAAGGGAATAGCAATTAAAAGCCCCAACGACAAACGAGTTATTCCGAAACAATACCACCCTCGTTCGATCAACAAAAGCAAGGGATAGGGAAAGTTCAGAAATGTTAACGAGCATAAACGAGTTGATAGAGCCAAAAATACAGAAGTTCAAAATCCGATCCACTTTGAATAAAAGAACTATTAGAACCAAAAGATGTTACTTCCGAACAAGGTTCACAATAGTCGAACCGAATTCGGAAAAGTCACAGCGATAACCAGATCGACTCAAAACCAGATTACAGCTCGTTCAAACGATGAAACCAAGGTGCAGAACAAGTTCAGAAGGTATCAATGAACACGAGCGAATCGATAGACTGGAGAAAGAGAAGATATAGAGGTCAAAATAGTACGGGTATTACCTTTTACCTCGCCCCCGAAACTCACAACAACGGAACCAAGATAACAATATAACAAGCAATCGACACAACGCGGAACAATCACCGATGCACACAATCATACCAACCCGAGCTCTAACAGCTCGCATATATGCGATAACGCATAAACCGCTACGAGGTGACAACATCCAATACCAATATCACACCCCTCACAGAGGCTACCACGGCAACTGCGTGGCGAACTACTCAACGCTCACACCGCCAATTCAACAACAACTCGGGGGTTAACACCCTAACGAGAGCACGAACATCACACATATATTCCCGGACCACAAATAGGAATGATAGGTTTTGAAAACGAAAACCATATTTTGAAAATAACTTGCAAGCACCAGTTGATCTTGAGCATCATATATCAAAAAGTAGTACAAACATCGTCATCGAGACCTTTTTTTTTTAAAAAAAAAATCATCTTGCGTTTGATAAAAAAAAATGAAGACACCTTTCGTTAAATTAAAACTTTTCAGCTATATTCGTCCTTCGGGTCTAAGCGAATGCATTTCTAAATCATTAGAAATATCTCCAAATATTTTGATCCCCAAAGTAGAATAATTTTGAAACATAGCGTGGCGCCAGTAGGCATCTTGAGAACACTGTGAGAAAATTATTCATTTTAAAAGTACGTCTCGAGGTTTATTTTCTAAGATACTCAAGGTTTTTCGTATACAATAGGCCAAAATGCCCGAATTCACACTTGTCAACATTCACTTAAACACATCATAGCACACTCATTAAATCGCTCACAATCAAGACAAGAATATACAATCCCTAGGATATGTTTAACAACATCGTTAAAACAACGATCGGTTTATCAAAACCGGATGGAAAACGACATCAAGAACAAAACTCCAAAAGTCAACTCTAGGGATTCAAGAAAATACCTAGATTCGCGAAGAACAATGGATTAGATGATGTTAAAAATCATCTAGGATACACCAAAACACCTTTGGATGGAAGAAAAAATCATCCCCAATGCGAAACCTAGTCGCTACGTCTCAAACACATGGAGGACAAAGAAAAAAGAAGAAAAATGCAACTTCTAGGTGTCCGGTATTTATCTTCGACACAATTAGCGTGCGCTAATCATTAATGATATCGTGCGCTATCACGGCACCAAACAAAACTCCCGACCAAAAATACATCATTAGCGTCGCTAACCCCAAGTGTTTAGCGTGCGCTAACGAGAACTTGAGACCGAGTCCGGTAGCTCTGGGTGCTCAACTACCAGGTAGCGTGCGCTATTCTCCCCTTAGCGTGCTACCAACGTACTCTCGCGCGCGTTAGCCATAAAGCGCAGCGTGCGCTAACAATTCACAGAGACAACAACAGAACATATCAGAAAAATTACATGCCGTAAACCCTTCTCACAAGGATTTACCAGGCTAAGCATGATTTCCCATCTCATTTCGAAAATGCTAAAAAGACCAATGACGGTGATATTTTTCAAAACTCACAAACTCATTTGTCAAACCATCATGAAATATTCAAGGCCAAAATGCCAAAACTTGATTCAAGGAATCGGTTTTACGAACTAAAACTCAGTTTGCAAAATACCGAAAGCCGTTTGAAAGAACTCACGCAGCGGATAAAATACGGTACGAAAATACGTCAGCAGTGACGACACTCCTCGTATAAACCAAATACGAGAGTCTAATAAACACACATCGTGAAATCAAAATCCACAGAAGGATTCCATCATTCAATCGACTAATCATACAAATAACTCGTGTCACACGAGGCACAACACAAGGAAGGGAGTTTTACATCCATAGGTCGCACGTAAGTGACGACCGCCCCTCGATACTAATCACGACCAATGATCCCAAATGACGCGTCGCGATGCGACTAAATCAGACAAAATCCGACGAGACAAAACTCAACAAACACAACTTGACTCGACAGCCTAGGTTTCCCCAAGCTAATCTGATTTTTAAAATCGTATACTCTAGTTATTCGAAAATAAAACCGATAAGTTAAAAATCGTTCTCAAGACCCTTTTAAACACGACAAGGGCTTAACAGTGGTAGCATTTTATAAAATGTCCTAAACACTTTTATACACGACCTTTAAATACGACACAAGGTTTTATTTGAAAATACAAGGCTGGCTCGCCCAAATTCATGTCACTTTTCAAAAACCCACAATACGATCAAGCCTAAGAAATTTTCAAGCATGCACGCCACATGTATTATTATTAATAGAAACACATTGGTTGTAAATATTAATATTTAGCCAAGTACCATCAATTCCCGAACACACGCATATACGGCATTCAAAAATCACCAGTTCAACAAGCGCAATTCAGAAACACTAATTCTAAGCATATGTCAAACTTATCTCTTCAAGTTTAATAGCATAACTAATGAACATTGATTCGAACACATGTCGAAACCATCTAGGTGAGTTTCGCAACAAACTCTGCCATCGACACCTTTCCCGGAACATGTCAATGTTCAAAACATTCACATCATACCGCACCCCTCGGTGTCCAAACCATCAGTACGTTTGGCTCAACATACATTTAGTATATCGCAATTATCAAACACAGATTCCATCATACAACAAAAGACTAGAGAGTCAAGCCCTCTCACAATATACCACGGAGCAATTCTCGAATCTTTCGATCACCAACGATCCCACCAACGCTAGGAAGTTTAGCGATGGAAGGCTCGCAAAACGACAAACGGTCAAGCCCCGAACGGCGCACATACTCCAGAGAGATAAAGGACTGCGCAATACTAGAATCAAAAGTGCACGAACCGGATGGATCGGAAAACAACTCGACGATAAGTACGAGAGAGGCAATCACAGTTCAAGAAGTGGAAATACAATACGAGAAAACAAGAGGATCGAGTAAGGAAAACTTACAAGCGCTGGATGTACTGAGATGTCGGCAGCGGTGTGACAATGTGCAAAACAAAACGCAAATAGACCCAAATTAACCGAAAAGCCTAGGTATCCATAAACCTAGAGCTCCGATACCATTTTCTGTAACACCCCCAAGATATTCGAGGTGTATTACAGCGCCGTGGACCCCTACATGGGATCCACCAGGCTAACACAAGAAAACACCTCTCGACTAACCGTCTCGGTTAGCAAGGAAACAATTGTTAACAACAAGAACATAAAACAACACGTCCGGTACAACTGGCATAATAAACATCAACCGACAAATACAGTAACTCCATCAAAGACCAATCACAATCTGAGAGAAAAAGCCTAAGTACTCGCGAGTACAACCTATAAGTTTACAATTTGGAAAACATCCACATCAAAAGAGACAGTAGGAAATAACAAGACTCAATTGCACATGTCAACAACCTTGGCCGACATCCTCGTACCATCCCAGCGCCCCCTCGTCTGGCTGAACATAACCTAAAATCCATAACAAGAATTTCCCCGACAACGGGTCCCCAAAGGGGTTAGCAATTACGCTAGTACAAGTATTCAAGGCAAACCAATCGCTTACACATTTCATAGTACATGCACCAATATCATTTCAAAACCAAAACTAGACATGTCTTTTCCGGAAATAAACAGTCAAACAATTTGCCTTGGGAACAGAGTAATATCATAGATTCCCGCACGAGGCCTCTAAGGACCCTCCCGCGCTGGCTATATTATAAAATAAAACACGCACATGCATCACCTTGGGAACAGAGTAATATCATAGATTCCCGCACGAGGCCTCTAAGGACCCTCCCGCACTGGCTAGCTAAACAAACTCATGAATCGAGGACTCAACCCTTTCGATTCCCTCCTTGATCCCGTCGGACCAACACGAGGTGAGCAAATCACACACATAATACATTACCATTCCACGTTAAGCATAAAGGTTTCCAAAAAATACTTGCCTTGAATTATTGACGACGCAACGAACGGAAAGGAAAGTCACCGACGAACGCTAGGAACCAACGAAACCGAACCTAACGATTCGAAGAATACAATCACAACCATTTCTAAATGAATACGGAATTGGAATACACCCGAAAACCCGCCTACGATTCATGTATATTCGTATATAAACAACAACGAGGGCGTACCACAACCAAACCCTCTCGATTCCGTAAAAATCACGAAATATACCATGAATCCGTAGGGAAACTAAGAATACCAACAAGATTAATCATATTCATCATGAATTAATCGACAAAACGGAACGAATCGGACAAAAACGTGAAAACCCCCAATTTTACCAAAAGTAGGGTTCTAAAGATCTAACCTTGATTCGCTGGATCAAGGGATGATATCGGACGAATGATTGATGATATAACCTCAAGAACTCCATGGATATGTTGTTAAACAACATGGCTTCAAGCTTAGAACACGCCCAGCTGCGGAAGAGGAGAAGAAGAAGGTGAAGAATGGCGAGAAAAACGTCTGCAGGGCCTTTTATAAGCCGATCACGCCCGGGTTACGTGACGTAATCGCCACGGGTTACGACGAATCGAAGTCATCATGCGCAAAATCGCCGGCCCGCTACGTCGTTCGGGCCGTGGCCTTACGTACGTAACCGGCCCTTACGTATGTAACGGCCGAGCGCTAACATACGTTACTCGGCCAGGGCTGGCCTGGCCCGAGCATGCCCGGCCATAACTCGGCCGGGACCAATTCCGACGGCCCGAACGACCCCGAAACCCGAACCTGAATACGAAGCGAAGATACGGTTACGAAATACTCGCAAAGACGAATCCGAGCACTAAGAGAACACACGATTCCAACCACCCGAAGGCTCGAAATTCGACAACGGAAAGTAATTACCCCAAACTTTGGGAAATTACGAAAATGGCCCAAAACGCCCGGAAATCACGATACGTGATCGAATAACGAAACCGAAGTTCACAACACGTATAACAAAGTTAAACGAACTTACGGGAAACTCGAAACAGTAGTTTCGACCGAGATTCGCAAGAATCGAACTCAAGTGCGGAAAAGTCGCTAAAAAGCACGGAACTCAACAAAACGACACCGAAACGAACTCAGATGTCAAAAAGTGTAGAATTAATCATTCTCAGAATAATGAAACGGTCATGAGCGAGTCATCAAAACGGACTTCCGCCGAAAAAAAAGAAGTTACCGAAAATCGAAATTACGGGTATTACACGCTGGAGGTCCGACTCAGTATTCACATAAGCTTCCCATTATTAGATGCATATATTCATTTATTATCTTTTTATGAGTTGTACACTTTAAAATAATCATTTTATTTCAATCCATTTTGTTTCATTTCTTTTAGCAAACACAAACCGATTGATTATTGACATCAATTCATTGTGTTTTGAGATTGTTTTGCTACGGTTGGATCCAGTCCAACAGATTAAAACCCAAAACCAATGGAGTAAAAAAATTCGGGTAAGATGGGATCCAATCCATTCCAAGATATACATTTAATTTTTTTATCACTATCCTAAAAACATATGCCTCCCATCCATCTTTTTCTCTGGTTTTGCAGATCAACCACCAAACACGAACACAGCTTCACACACAAACTACCGTCGTTGTAACTCCTTACCCGAAATAATCAAACACAATATCAAACCCTTTAACGTTTCTGCTCAAAATCATTCGATTTAGTTTCTGTGTTTTCTACGAACAAAGAAAAGAATGTAACATTAAATCACAAATCTCCATATTCGAAAGAATACCACAGCAAGTCTTTACCTCCATACAAACATCAAACCCTCTAATGTCAGAAGCACACACAAACATCTTTAAAGAATACCACAGCAAGTCTTTAACTCCATATTCGAAAAGGTAGGCCAATATTAAAAAATAATGACAACCTCTTATCTACATATAAATAGAAAACATAACAGGAGGCTTATATGCCACACTGCAAAACTGGTTTGGTTTTTTGCTATGTTGTTTTCTTGTCGTTGGATGGTTTATATAGTGCTTCAAGCATTAATACTTCAGCAATACTTCATATTCATCAATTATGAGAGCATGGTTCCAGGAACCCTTTTGTGTTCACTCCATCATCACACGATTATTTGTAATCCTTGGAGTTTAATATGTAGATGTAAATTCGTGAGTTTAATCTGTGATATTTATTTGATGCGCATTGAAGGAGGGATAACAAATAGGTGCATCAAAAAATTTTTTCCAAATAGGTGCACTAATCCGTGATTTGAGAATTTGTGATAAAATCATTATTTTATTTATGAAGTGTATTATTTGTTGTAGAGGCAATGAATGTATGAAATTATTATCTATAGAGTTAAATGACCCCCCTTACACATTAAATTAACGGGGATAAGCTTTATATATAATAGAAGATATTTATTTGATGCGTATTGAAGGAGGGATAACAAATAGGTGCATCAAAAAAAAGTTTGCCAAATAGGTGCACTAATCCGTGACTTGAGAATTTGTGATAAAATCATTATTTTATTTATGAAGTGTATTATTTGTTGTAGAGGCAATGAATGTATGAAATTATTATCTATAGAGTTAAATGACTCCCTTACACATTAAATTAAAGGGGATAAGCTTTATATATAATAGATAATACCAAAACACTACCAAAAATCAGACTTTAGCTGACGACTTAAAGTGGTCGGCTAAACCCCAAAGTCGTCGGCTAATCATGCCAGCCGTCGGCTAAAAAACCGTCGGCCGATATTCGTCCGCCAAGGTTTAGCCGACGACCTTTGTGCAGTCGTCGGCTAAAGTTCAACCATTAGCCGACCACTAGTACACGGTCGGCTAAACTGTTGGAAAAAAACATTTAGCCGACGACCTTAACGAGACGGTCGGCTAAAACCATTTTTTTTTTAAAAAAAATATAGTTTAGCCGACGACCGTCTTATATGTCGTCGGCTTAAACTATTTTTAAATAAATAAATTAAATTATTTTAGTAGACGACCGTCTTTCCGGTCGTCGGCTAAAACCCTATTTTTTTAAAAAAAAATTACTTTAGCCGACGACCGTCTTTCCGGTCGTCGGCTAAAACCCTTTTTAAAAAATAAAATAAATTACTTTAGCCGACGACCGTCTTATATGTCGTCGGCTAAAACCCTATTTTAAAAAAAAAATTAATTCAGATTTTGGGATCTCAAAACCTGTATTTTTTGCACCTGCAATTTTTATACACCAGCTCTATCTCCTTCTCCCTTCTCCTTCTCCTTCTCCCTCTCTATCTCCTCATACAGTTTCGTCTTCGAAACCCGACAACTGCGCCAAAACTTGTTGTCTGGCCAAGACTCATACACGTATGCCTCGTCAGGGCTAATCAATCGAACGGGAACTCTGGCTCCCGACTCATCGACCTCCGGAATAGTCGGAACCATCGGAGGCATGAATAGAGTCGGCGGCGGACCGTGGGGCACCGCGGACGAGGAACTCCGTACATCTCCTGATGTGTGAGGGCTAGACGTGGGTCGGTGGATGGGAGGCATACGAGTCTCCGGCTACGAGGGGGTCGGCCGTGGTGTCTGAAAGGATAAACGCCGCGCTAGTGCAGCGGGCTCAACTGTCGCCCTATAAAAATCGTCAGCGTTCATGCCGGTAGCTTCTAGTATCTGGCGGGCCCGAACACTGCTCTGAGATATGTATAGTGTACCAGGATCTGCCTTACTAGAGGCTGCGAAACTCCCCCCGAATCGGGAGTGGTCGACTTTGTCGACTTCTTCCCCAACGCTTTCTTTATTCTATCCATAATCTAAACAAATAAATCAAATTCACAACTCAACACAACAGTAACTATCAATGCCATACCACGTTAATCTTTCGATTAACGCCGGCTATAAAATTCCTTCCTCCTCAAACAAATTCATCAAATAATCTAAACAAATTCATCAACTAAACAATTCAACACAACAGTAATTATCAATGCCATACCACGTTAATCTTTCGATTAACGCCGGCTATACAATCGCTTCCTCCTCAAACAAATTCATCATATTCGCAACTCATTAAACACAAAATATTGAAAATACTAAATTCATCAACTATTGCATCACAACTCATTAAACATTTTATCTAATTCACCACATATTCTAAACAAATTCATCAAACAAATACAATAAATCCAATAAACAAAATAATAAAAAAAAAAAAAAGGGACAAGGGTTACTGCGGCCGGGCTGGAGGGCGACGGGCGGAGCGGAGGGCGACGGGCGGAGGGCGACGGGCTGTAGGGCGACGGGCGCAGGGCGTCGGGCGGGCGACGGGACGGGGCTGGCGGGCGGAGGGTCAAGTGGCCGAGGGCCGGCGGCGACGGACCGCGGGCGGGCGGCGACGACCGGGCCGGGTGGGCCGGACGCTCGGCGGGCGATTGTAGTTGGGCACAGGTGACGATCGGCGGCGAATGGCTAAGGGGGCGTAAGAAGAAAATAAGAAAAGGGAGGTACGAGAAACGTATAAAGGTGGGAGTTTAGCCGACGACAAGATCTACGCCGCCGGCTAAAGTTTTAAAAAATTATACTTTAGCCGACGACATATATGACGGTCGTCGGCTAAACTCGGAGTGACCCGACCGTGTTAGACAACACGATCGGGCGTGCAAACAGCTTGTTTTCACTGGCGGGTGCGACACGGTCGTGTTGATGGACACGGTCGGGGGTTTAGCAGACGGCCTTCTTATAAGTCGACGGCTAAAGTTCAATTTTTATTAAAAAACATTAGTCGATCGTGTCAGGGGACACGGACCGTGTCGCACTCCGCCTGAATGGGAAAACAAATCAGATGATTGACCCGACCGTGTTGTCTAACACGGTCGGGTCACTTCCGGGTTTAGCCGACGACCGTCATATATGTCGTCGGCTAAAGTATAATTTTTTTTTTTTTTAAAACTTTAGCCGACGACGTAGATCTTGTCGTCGACTAAACCCCAGGTTTTTTTAATAATATTATTGATATTATATTAATGTTATGATTATTATTATTATTACTATTTTTTAATTATATTTAACAAATAAAAATATACATCTACTAAATTTATGGCTCATAGTTTGAGTCATCACTACAGTCTGTCTCATTATCTGAGTTGATATCCGGCAACATATGCCTCAAGTCGTCCACATTATCGTCATCAGAATTTTCAAGTAATTCGTTTGTATCAACGTCAACGCATTCCGCGAGCATCACCACGGAGTCGGATGACTCGCCCTTCAGAACATTATTCATTGTAATTGTCGTTGATGGTGGAATATTTGTCGCATTTGGCTCTTGATAAGCATCATCGTCATCGCACTGTTGTTTCTCCCAAAGGTAGCAAAGACTAAAAATATTCCTCGTTGTCACAACATTCACTACCTTCCATGTGCCTTTCTTCACCAAGTCGTCCAAATAATACACCGACTTTGCTGATGTAGCAAATACAAAAGGATCACTTTCATACCATGAAGTGGAAGTGTCAACAGATAACAGCCCGTAGTCGTCTTGCATATCGGTTCCAAGATTGGTGTCGTACCATCGACACTTAAACAAGTAAATTGTCATGCCTTCCCGTAAATTAGTTCTACCACTTCCAAAAGAACACCGTAATATCCACCATCTATCATAACCCTGCATTTTGACATCTTCTTTTTTGGTCTCTCCCAAGGCATACGAATGTGACACCGTTGACTTTGGCCATCGAATAAATTCTTGACATAACCGGCTTCATAGAAAGAAGCATAAGTTCACGCGACCAGTTAGGGTGTCCGTCATCTTGTATGTGTGTCATCTGTCGTAAATAAACTTTTTATGTAAAAAAATATCTTAAGTCCAAAATGCAATAGCAATTGAATGTATACGTACCCATTCTCCAAAATAGTCGGCAAAAGTGTCATTGTGGAATCTAGTGTCACCTCGCACCATATCGCATGACAAGTGGATGTCTTTCCATCTTCAACTTCAGGACAATTGAGCAATATCCACCAATGTGCAATTCGTGACTCGTACGGGTCTAATTGTCTTCCTGGCAACCTCCCATAGACGTCAACCTCAGTGGATATGATAGAAAGATTGAATTGTATTTTATCTGCTGGAATAGAGCGGGAAGGGGGATCGAAGTTGCCCAAATACAACTTGATATGCGTAATACACTCCGACGCAAGGTAAGATTCTGCAATGCATCCTTCTGGTGCAGACTTATTGGCCACGGAGTCTTTGTAATCACCGAGTTGCCTTTCAACCGGGTACATCCACGTGTAGTGCACTGGACCAGTGACCAATAACTGCCTGGGAAGGTGGATCATGAGGTGAGGCATGAGGTCAAAAAAGTTTGGAGGAAATATTCGCTCAAACTTGCACAAGATATAGATGATCTCATCTTGCATTTTACGCAAATCAGATCTCTTGACTTCTCTCTTACATAGTTTCTGTAAAAATGTTGACAATGCAACACACGGCTCGACCACCTGTTTTGGTAAGTACGGTCGAATAAATACCGGAAATAGGCATTGGAGTAGGATATGACAATCATGACTCTTCAAACCAGTTAACTTGTTCTCCCTGAAATTAACACATCTTCCTATATTTCCAAAGATACCCTAGGATACCTAGCGCCTTTATCCAACAAAATATCTCGCCTTCTGCTTCGCAGTTGATGGTGTAAGTCGCCTTAGGCATTTTTGTTTTCCTTGACAGTTTTCAACCACAAATGTTTTCTTATGCTCATTTCTTCCAAACCTTTGCGTGCTTTTGGCCCGTCTTTGGTCTTTCCATCCCAATCTAAGGTTGTCCCAACCACACTTTCGCAAACATTCTTTTCAATGTGCATGACATCCAAGAAGTTCCTTATCGCAACTGGACCAGTAAGGCAATTCCTAATATACTTTTGTGCGACCAATACTTATACCGTCGCCTTTCAGGTTGCCGCAAGCACATCAGATGGTTGCTAAGTCACCAAAATCGTACTCATTAAGAATTGATAGTATTTCATCACCCGCCCACCGCCGTGGTGGCTCGCCCATTTCTACAGTGCCATCAAATGCTGCAGCATCCATACGCCACTCATGTTCCCTGTCAAGCCATATCCGATGACGCATTCGGATAACTTTCCTACAGTGGTACCTAGCACAATCTGCAATCAAACACACTGGACAACCTCTATATCCGCTAATAACAAATCCAGACAACATTCCATATGCACGAAAATCACTAATAGTGCCGATACACATGGCGTGCAAGTAGAACGTCTCGGACGAATAACTGTCGTACGTGGGATGACCTTGCTCCCACAACAATTTCAGCTCCTCTATCAAAGGTCTCATATACACATCGATACACTTTCCTGGATATCCCGGCCCCGGGACTAACAAGGTCAACATATTATACTCCTTCCGCATACACATAGACGGAGGAAGATTGTAAGGAATCACTACAACAGGCCATATGGTATATGAAAGACTCATGTTACCAAAAGGGTTGAAACCATCAGATGCAATCCCGAGCCTCACATTTCTGATATCTGAAGAAAAATTCGGATACTCCCTATCTATATGCTTCCACGCTTCACCATCTGAAGGGTGTATCATAGTATCCCTGTCATTAGTGCGCGGCTCGGCATGCCATCTCATTGCTTTTGCCGTGTGAGGAGACATAAAAAGCCGTTCCAACTCGTCCTTCGGGAAAATACCAAAGTACCTTCACCGGTTTCTCTTTCCGGAAGGAGTGATCCTATATCTCTCGTATCACATACAGACATCTCGTGAGGTCTTCATTAGGATGCCCTGAATAGAACACAATCATACATGCAGACGTGGATCTTAATGTAGGAAAGACCAAGATCTTTCAAAATTCGTCTCATTTTTGAATATGTATTAGGAAGATGATGACCCTGTGGAAGCATATTACTCGTAAGCTCCAAGTAATCATCTACAGACTTGATGGATGATTTGTTTTCCACCTTTAATCTCATCGTTTCCATGACACAATCAAGAACAGTCATGTTACACCCTGGGTATAGAGGGGTCTGTTGGAGTTGAATTAGCTTATTGTACCTGTCAAGCCCAGCAATATTGCAAGGCAACGGTCTACGGGGTCGTGGGATTTGCTCAGTTGGTAAAAACGTCTCGAAAAAACCAAACACATCATCAATCAACCTCCTCTTCGGATCGGTGAACCCGCCGTTACCACTAAATTGTCCGTGATCATACGGAATAACAGAATTCGGTGCTTCACCGTGGTATATCCAACATGTATATTTACTCCAAAAACCATTCTTCTTTAGGTGTTCCTAGACCTCATCAAATGGAAAACGAAACATATCACTGCGACATCTACATTTATTACATGGACAGTAGTGCAACGTATTACCACTGTCGTGCTCTTTTACAAATCTCATAAACTGCTTCATCTCATCCATTACACTTGGATCCCATTTTCGTAACCCAATCTAACTCTTATCCATCCTGAAAATGTATACATTTTCCAATATTAATCCAACTAACTAATATTGTTCAAATTATAAATGAAATCACAACAAACAATTAATCATAATGATTATCATCATAAAACTTAATCGTTTTACATAAAAGCTATCGAATGTAACATGAATAATACAAAGTTTTGAAATCACAATAAAAAATACAATAAAATACATACCTTAATCGAAATGGTGATTATAACAACCGATAGAAACCTTCGGCACTCCAGCTAGCACAACTCAAAGTAGTAACTCACAAGCTTTTTTCGGGAATAATTGAAATAATCGGGAATAGAAATGTGCTCTTTAGCGAGGAGAGGTGCAACATTGGGTTGGTGTTCCCTGAACTATAAATAATTTTCACTTTGAGGTTTAGCCACGACCTAGATATAGGTCGTCACAAAGTAAATTATTTTTTTGTGGAGTTTAGCCGACGACCTAGATTTAGGTCGTCACAAACCATTACATTATTATTTTTTTCGGAAGGAGTTTAGCCACGACCTAGATCTAGGTCGTCGGCTAAAGTAAATTATTTTTTTAAAAAGAGTTTAGCCGACGACCTAGATCTAGGTCGTTGCTAAACCATTACATTATTATTTTTTTTTTCGGAAGGAGTTTAGCCGACGATCTAGATCTAGGTCGTCACAAAGTAAATTATTATTTTTTTGTGGAGAGTTTAGCCACCGACCTAGATCTAGGTCATTCGGCTAAACCATTACATTATTATTTTTTTCGGAAGGAGTTTACCACCTAGATCTAGGTCGTCGGCTAAAGTATATTTTTTTTTCTTTTCGGTCGGCAAACGTTATGACGGCCGTCGGCTAAATATCTTCAATATAGCCGACGACTATTTCGAGCTTTAGCCGACGACCTCCACCAAGTCGTCGGCTAAAACCCTTTAGCCGACGGTATTTTGAGTCGTCGGCTAAAGTGCGAAGTTTAGCCGACGACACTTTATAGTCGTCGGCCGTTTTTTTTCGGGTCGTCGGCTAAAGTACTTTTTTTGGTAGTGAAAGAACCAAAAGGCATGTAGCAGATGTAAAATGCAGGACCTGTATCATGCACTTTAAGATTTAATGCGATTCTCACCGTGCTATATATATATATATATATATATATATACATTTATTATATTTACATATATTTGTCATATTTATTTTACATTCAAAACTTTCAATATGGAATATGGCAAGATGAACATCTTGCTAGGTGCTTATGGGGTGCGAGATAATATTGTTGAGTAATTTTAAAAATGCTTACTTGAAAAATAACAGAATATAAATATATATCGAATATATATTTTATCTAAATCCTGCAAAAAATCGGTTAGCAAAAAAAGGAAAATTCCCATTCGCGCAAACGAGCGGAAGGGTTGCTGTTGAGTCCAGAGTATCTGTCTCCTTAAAGTAAATTCGCCCTCACCATGGTGTATGACGTATGGCTCCCAGGATAAAACAACAGCTTGATGCAGTGAATCGATGATGCGCTGCACCCTCAACGAACTAGAACAAATCTGTCTACTATCACCGACTGAAGTATCCGAAAGAAAAACGAAGAACGAAAAAGAAATCTGTCTGAGAAAGGCTCTCGAAGTGTACGTCTGAAGTGTGTAAAAAAATGAGCCCCTCAAGCCGGATATTTATAGATGAAGGCTGAAGGAGGTTGTGTACTGGAGGAACTCTATACTGACCAGGATTGGTATCTGTAGGAACTCTAAACCGATCAGGATTGGTATCTCAATACTTATCCAAATCTGTTTAATTCGATTTTATCCGGATCTAAAAAATTCGGAATTTATTAATTGAGGTATTTTCAGTAAAATAAAATTTTACCGAATAAAATTGCAGTAAAAAGATAACTTCGAGACGCCGAGATATTTCGCCCAAATCGCCCTTCGACCGAGACCGACCCGACCCGAACCGAGCCGAGCCGGCCATCCGGACGGACGAGCGGCGGCGGCGGCAGCGGGCGCGCGTGTGTGTGCGCGAGGGGCGCCTAGTCACACATCCACACATGTCTCACTTTTTGAACATGACTTTGTCCACATCTCCTTATATACTCAAAATTTTTCTCTTCTTTTTCCAATATGGGATAGCCCCCACAGGTATCACTATTTTCATCCTAGGAATGGTCGGTTTGGGGTAACCCCCACAGTGATCGTGCCCAGTTTTATGGATTGGTTGTCCCATTGAACCTAGATCTTGGGATCTCCAGTCAGCTTAGGTTGGGTATCCTACATAAAACCATTAGCTCAAGGTAATAGACCCATTCCTCTTGATGATTTATCAACAAGGTCTCTTGATAACTCTTTGGTTAGCGGATCCGCAATGTTATCCTTTGATGACACATAATCAATAGTGATAACTCTTGTTGATACCAATTGTCTAATGGTATTATGTCTCCTCCTTATGTGACGAGACTTACCATTGTACATTACGCTTTGTGCCCTGCCAATCGCAGATTGACTATCACAATGAATACATATTGCGGTCACAGGCTTTGCCCATCTTGGAATATCTTCTAGAAAATGGTGTAGCCATTCTCCCTCTTCTACACATTTATCTAAGACTATAAACTCGGATTCCATCGTTGACCGAGATATAAGTGTCTGTTTCGAAAATTTCCATGCCACTGCTGCATCGGCTAGTGTGAATACATATCTGCTTGTAGACTTGGAGTCTTTTATATCAGATATCCAATTTGCATCACTATATCCTTCAAGTACTGCTGGATATTTGGTATAGTGCAGCCCATACTCACGAGTTGTAACACCCCCAAAACCATCCGGGATATTACAGCGCCGTGGGTCCCGCGCCGGAACCCACCAGGCTAAAAACCGTTTACAAAACCAATTCAAAAACGCCAAAAGGCTGATGACGGTAATATTTTGCAAATACTCAAATATTTTCAAAAACAAAATTCTGAAATACCGTCATAGAATACCATTTGAAAATACAAGGCGAAATGCCAAATCTCAACAGTTCAAAGTGTACGTTAAGCCACCCCTTAAACGTACCGATAAAATAATTTGGGAAAAAGAGTTTGACAAAAATAACCCAAGTTCGTAAAATGCCAAAAAGGCCATTTTGAAATACACACACGCAGCGGATAAATGCAGTTCAAAATACACATTTGCAGCGGAAATGAATAACCAGAAAATAAATATTCGATACTCCAAAACATGCCACCGCCAGTATCACATCGGGAAGATCATCCCTTCACGACCGCTACTAGCTCGATCTCCGAGTACCTAAAAATAAAGCCCACAATGGGGTCAGCCACAATACTCAATAATGATATCGATCACATCGTCATAAATAATTACATACCAATGTAATAATACTGTAAGATTACTACCAATGTAATCTTACCATTATAACCTTACCAATTCATGGCAATCCAAACCAAATTGATCCTTACCATAATTCAGATTTCGCATTCTCAAATGACGAAAAGAAATCAACAATTATCTGTACCGTTTTCCAAAATACCAACAATCCTCCAAACCTCATCATAACTTATAAGTGTGGAATTAATCCAACTGTACAAATCCTGTCCGTCGGATCGCACAATCAAATCTCAATTTGTATAAACCAATAATACACAACATATCTGTAGATCAACTACCACATGATAATGATAACGAATCCCGAACATCGACGTACAGTCTGAATGCTCATACGGTGAATAACAACGATCAACCAATACACCACTGAGAATATCATCGATATGATGAGCTCCAATACGACCAACCCAAGGTCAAAGTACAACTGAAATTATCATCAACATGATGAATTCCAATACGATCGACAAAGGATCAACAATAACCGAGAATACCCTCAACATGGTAAACTCCAAATGATCAATAAAGATTGATGTTAACCGAGAATACCCTCAACAAGGTAGACTCCAAATGATCAACAAAGATCAACAATAACCGAGAATACCCTCAACAAGGTAGACTCCAAATGATCAACAATAAAGGATCTCAAAGAAATAACTCTGACTGTCGAACATACCCCTCGGGCGTGTGAACAACCAGTCGCAAACCGTCGAACATATCCAATCATACATGGATTATGAACGACCCAATAATATGGCTCAAAAGATGGACATCACAGTACGCCTGATCCGGAAATGTGTCCGTGCACAAGCCACCCCGGGTATTGATCAAATACATGTGTGGTCTTGTACCTAATTAGCCTCACGAACTACGTCTCGTGTGCACGGTTCAATGCGGAACAATATCAACACATAACCATCATGTACCCGGCTAAAAATCCTACACAGTAACCAATCGGAAGGCAGATATGATTCCAGATATGTCACGATGCAACATGACAACGAAACTCAAAGAATTACATATCCAATAAGGATCAAAAGACTCACCGAAGTGAACAACGACGATCTGACAAAGAAAAGTCGACACGACTAATCAATAATCAAAACAACAATCCTGGGATCACAAACCCCAAAGGATAATCCATACGATTAACAATCTCAGACAACAGTTCTGGGATCCACATCCCTCGATGAGACGATCAACACAACCATTAATACCAACAATAGTCCTGGGATCAACACCCATCAACGAACAACCAATACGAATCTCAATATACGAAGCCTCAACATACAACATATACAACAACTCGACATAATAATTATCTCATAACTGAACATAAATTACCTCAAGGCCGAAGATAACATCCTCTCCACGAACAACATCCCTGAACGAATACACAGTTGTACGAATAATCTCAAATAAGGTACCATCCATTCAATACCAATAAACCTTTATCCCGATACTTATGTCATCGCGATAATTATTCTCGATATCCGATATACTATACCCTTGACCAAAAATAACTCACGTCTTCCTTGAACACGATTAAATCATATACCTTATGATTTAATGCAAACCAGAGCACGATATACAACTCATTAACCGATAACTTACCTTTCTAACAACATTGCTATACGAATTATAAATGAAATGAAAATGAAACCATTCATCAAATATTATAAACTGAACAAGTATAAACTTGCCTCGATACCGATACCACGAAATCACATTGTAATCCATTGCCTTCGTCCCCGAGCTCCTCAGCCCCGACCAAAAGCAACCTACGAACTCTTCAACCTTGACCGCAACACAACCGCCATAATCAACGCTCAATTAACGCGACCTAATGCAATAATCAAATGACAACACATCCGATAATAATCAATAACCGGTATAACCAACCAATCAAACTCAGCGGCTCAACAATACCTCGATCATTTACAAAACCGAACAATACAACTCAAACAATTACGAACTCATATCAACAATACAAGCCGAAATCCGATAAATCATAATTATCAATCAATAACTGATCAATAACCCAACAGTTCCACAATATCTCGATTAAACACAGTCTTAAACAATCCAGTTCAAACCATCACGAATTCATAATCACAACACGAAAATACTACACTGTCTGCCTACTTAGCGCGTGTTAAACGCACAACGTAGCGTGCGCTAAGTTGTTCCCGTTAGCGTGCGCTAGCCAGTAAGCTTAACGTGCGTTAATGCTACACAGTGGCATGCATTCCAAGCATCGACTAACACCTTGCGACTACGAATTCGAATGAAAAGGAAAACCATACTCCAAGATCAAACACAACCTTCCAGATCCAAACTAATCATCATACTCGAAATCATATTCGTATTCTTATACGAATATTATATCAAATCACATAACTTGGCTCTAGATACGAATATCCCATATTCATATCCAAAACATCAACACCTTCTATACATAATTGTCATATCCTATAATTTCAAAGCTCTTCAAGAACATGAAATATCCGACATCACGTTCAAAACAACATAATCCGAGGTATATATCATAATGTTTATCATTTTCTTCATCATGCAAATCACATAATCAAACCAACCCGATAACAAGGATCATCTCATACATAATCTGGAATACAACCTCATATCATGATTTAAGTCATCTAAATCAACCACTGAAATTATCATGATTCAGAAATCCATGATTCAACCTCATCAAGTTAAACGAATCACCATTAACATGAAGAATCTTAAATAACATCCGAAAACTCTTATCATAATCCCATAAAATCTCATATAATATCGTCACATGATTATCCAACATGTTCCTCGCATGTAATCCTCCTTAAAAACGAACAACTAACAAGGGATACGAATATTACCTGGATTTAGATGAACCAAGAAGAAGAACACTTGAACTCCATTCCAAGAATCACGAGTAACTTGAAGAACAAGGCTTGAATCCATGCTCTCTATCTTAATCTTGTTAAAAATCACCACCTCACCGTGTATGGGAACCTCAAGATCCTCCCAAATCTCTCTCTATCGACTGAAGGAGAAAGAATGGACTAAATGCATCTCAAAACCCGTATGTCCCCCTTTTTATAAAGTGTATTACTAGCGTGCGCTAAACCTTATGTTTAGCGTGCGCTACGACCTTAGCGTGCGCTAACCGACTTTGTTAGCGTGCGCTATCGCAGCCCAGAGGCCACTGTCTTGCCTCGAACATGAGCTTACGTACGTAATGCCCATGCATTAGCATACGTAACTTACACTGTTTAGCGTACGCAAGTCCTTGCATTTAACGTGCGCTAATATCAGTTGACTTGCTACAGTCTACGTACCGCATGTGCCTCCACATGCCGATCTGACGAGGATAAGATTCCTTTTGACCGATCTACAATTAGCGTGCGCTAAGCCTCATGCTTTAACGTGCGCTAATACTTCAGGACAACAACCGTTGACTTACCAGAACGTGCGCCGAAAGCAGTCGGGTCCACACGCAGATTCCTTCTCGACCGATCGCATTTAGCGTGCGCTACATTCTCGCCTCTAGCGTGCGCTAACCATGAACGATAGCGCGGCGCTATACTTGAACATTAGCGCGCTAATCGTGCTATACTTAGCCATTTCCAATTCTCTCGTCCGTCTCGACATACCAAAATACGAACATACGGCATACATCAATACATGTATCAATCCTTAACATTATCATACGATATACCCAATATCAAAAGTACGATGACCTGATACACGATATCCTCAAAATAATTGTCGAACCTCTACGACAGTTATACGAGTACCAATACAGCCATCTCAGTTCTCAATTTATTTTATCCATACTATATAGACACCAAGCCATCCAGTATATCTTAGATAAAATAACGCGAAAAATTCATACTGAAAATTCGGGTATTACATACTACCCTCCTTAAAATAAGTTTCGTCCTCGAAACTTGCAACCTGCCACCAACAACAGATAAATCCAAAACTTTCCAACTCATCACAAAACAATCAAGTGTCGCCACAAGCGAATAACCAAACCAATATACTTACAGATGCATGAAGCCGATGATCTCCCGTGATACTAGTACACGACTCCCACACGAAGTCTCAAAACCATACCAACACACGCAAATATCACAAATAACAATTTGAAAAGATCTCAAAAGTTTTGGAAACTCCAAAATTGGTTTGACTCAAAAGTCAGAAAAACTCATTTTCAAAAATCACGCTACTACCATACCGGTAGAGCCACATAACACACATGCCCGGGTTTCACAAAACCCAAAGCTCCGATACCATCTTTTGTAACACCCCCAAAACCATCCGGGATATTACAGCGCCGTGGGTCCCGCGCCGGAACCCACCAGGCTAAAAACCGTTTACAAAACTAATTCAAAAACGCCAAAAGGCTGATGACGGTAATATTTTGCAAATACTCAAATATTTTCAAAAACAAAATTCTGAAATACCGTCATAGAATACCATTTGAAAATACAGGGCGAAATGCCAAATCTCAATAGTTCAAAGTGTACGTTAAGCCACCCCTTAAACGTACCGATAAAATAATTTGGGAAAAGGAGTTTGACAAAAATAACCCAAGTTCGTAAAATGCCAAAAAGGCCATTTTGAAATACACACACACAGCGGATAAATGCAGTTCAAAATACACATTTGCAGCGGAAATGAATAACCAGAAAAGAAATACTCGATACTCCAAAACATGCCACCGCCAGTATCACATCGGGAAGCTCATCCCTTCACGACCGCTACTAGCTCGATCTCCGAGTACCTAAAAATAAAGCCCACAATGGGGTCAGCCACAATACTCAATAATGATATCGATCACATCGTCATAAATAATTACATACCAATGTAATAATACTGTAAGATTACTACCAACGTAATCTTACCATTATAACCTTACCAATTCATGGCAATCCAAACCAAATCGATCCTTACCATAATTCAGATTTCGCATTCTCAAATGGCGAAAAGAAATCAACAATTATCTGTACCGTTTTCCAAAATACCAACAATCCTCCAAACCTCATCATAACTTATAAGTGTGGAATTAATCCAACTGTACAAATCCGTCCGTCGGATCGCACAATCAAATCTCAATTTGTATAAACCAATAATACACAACATATCGTAGATCAACTACCACATGATAATGATAACGAATCCCGAACATCGACGACAAACCAATGCTCATACGGTCAATAACAACGATCAACCAATACACCACTGAGAATATCATCGATATGATGAGCTCCAATACGACCAACCCAAGGTCAAAGTACAACTGAAATTATCATCAACATGATGAATTCCAATACGATCGACAAAGGATCAACAATAACCGAGAATACCCTCAAAATGGTAAACTCCAAATGATCAATAAAGATTGATGTTAACCGAGAATACCCTCAACAAGGTAGACTCCAAATGATCAACAAAGATCAACAATAACCGAGAATACCCTCAACAAGGTAGACTCCAAATGATCAACAATAAAGGATCTCAAAGAAATAACTCTGATTGTCGAACATACCCCTCGGGCGTATGAACAACCAGTCGCAAACCGTCGAACATATCCAATCATACATGGATTATGAACGACCCAATAATATGGCTCAAAATATGGACATCACAGTACGCCCGATCCGGAAATGTGTCCGTGACCAAGCAACCCCGGCTATCGAACAAATACACGTGTGGTCTTGTACCTAATTAGCCTCACGAACTACGTCTCGTGTGCACGGTTCAATGCGGAATAATATCAACACATAACCATCATGTGCCCGGCTAAAAATCCTACACAGTAACCAATCGGAACGCAGATATGATTCCAGATATGTCACGATGCAACATGACAACGAAACTCAAAGAATTACATATCCAATAAGGATCAAAAGACTCACCGAAGTGAACAACGGCGATCGACAAAGAAAAGTCGACACGACTAATCAATAATCAAAACAACAATCCTGGGATCACAAACCCCAAAGGATAATCCATACGATTAACAATCTCAGACAACAGTTCTGGGATCAACATCCCTCGATGAGACGATCAACACAACCATTAATACCAACAATAGTCCTGGGATCAACACCCCTCAACGAACAACCAATACGAATCTCAATATACGAAGCCTCAACATACAACATATACAACAACTCGACATAATAATTATCTCATAACTGAACATAAATTACCTCAAGGCCGAAGATAACATCCTCTCCACGAACAATATCCCTGAACGAATACACAGTTGTACGAATAATCTCAAATAAGGTACCATCCATTCAATACCAATAAACCTTTATCCCGATACTTATGTCATCGCGATAATTATTCTCGATATCCGATATACTATACCCTTGACCAAAAATAACTCACGTCTTCCTTGAACACGATTAAATCATATACCTTATGATTTAATACAAACCAGAGCACGATATACAACTCATTAACCGATAACTTACCTTTCTAACAACATTGCTATACGAATTATAAATGAAATGAAAATGAAACCATTCATCAAATATTATAAACTGAACAAGTATAAACTTGCCTCGATACCGATACCACGAAATCATACGTAATCCATTGCCTTCGTCCCCGAGCTCCTCACCGACCAAAAGCAACCTACGAACTCTTCAACCTTGACCGCAACACAACGGCCATAATCAACGCTCAATTAACGCGACCTAATGCAATAATCAAATGACAACACATCCGATAATAATCAATAACCGGTATAACCAACCAATCAAACTCGGCGGCTCAACAATACCTCGATCATTTACAAAACCGAACAATACAACTCAAACAATTACGAACTCATATCAACAATACAAGCCGAAATCCGATAAATCATAATTATCAATCAATAACCGATCAATAACCCAACAGTTCCACAATATCTCGATTAAACACAGTCTTAAATAATCCAGTTCAAACCATCACGAATTCATAATCACAACACCAAAATACTACACTGTCTGCCTACTTAGCGCGTGTTAAACGCACAACGTAGCGTGCGCTAAGTTGTTCCCGTTAGCGTGCGCTAGCCAGTAAGCTTAACGTGCGTTAATGCTACACAGTGGCATGCATTCCAAGCATCGACTAACACCTTGCGACTACGAATTCGAATGAAAAGGAAAACCATACTCCAAGATCAAACACAACCTTCCAGATCCAAACTCATAATCATACTCGAAATCATATTCGTATTCTTATACGAACATTATATCAAATCACATAACTTGGCTCTAGATACGAACATCCCATATTCATATCCAAAACATCAACACCTTCTATACATAATCGTCATATCCTATAATTTCAAAGCTCTTCAAGAACATGAAATATCCGACATCACGTTCAAAACAACATAATCCGAGGTATATATCATAATGTTTATCATTTTCTTCATCATGCAAATCACATAATCAAACCAACCCGATAACAAGGATCATCTCATACATAATCTGGAATACAACCTCATATCATGATTTAAGTCATCTAAATCAACCACTGAAATTATCATGATTCAGAAATCCATGATTCAACCTCATCAAGTTAAACGAATCACCATTAACATGAAGAATCTTAAATAACATCCGAAAACTCTTATCATAATCCCATAAAATCTCATATAATATCGTCACATGATTATCCAACATGTTCCTCGCATGTAATCCTCCTTAAAACGAACAACTAACAAGGGATACGAATATTACCTGGATTTAGATGAACCAAGAAGAAGAACACTTGAACTCCATTCCAAGAATCACGAGTAACTTGAAGAACAAGGCTTGAATCCATGCTCTCTATCTTAATCTTGTTAAAAATCACCACCTCACCGTGTATGGGAACCTCAAGATCCTCCCAAATCTCTCTCTATCGACTGAAGGAGAAAGAATGGACTAAATGCATCTCAAAACCCGTATGTCCCCCTTTTTATAAAGTGTATTACTAGCGTGCGCTAAACCTTATGTTTAGCGTGCGCTACGGCCTTAGCGTGCGCTAACCGACTTTGTTAGCGTGCGCTATCGCAGCCCAGAGGCCACTGTCTTGCCTCGAACATGAGCTTACGTACGTAATGCCCATGCATTAGCATACGTAACTTACACTGTTTAGCGTACGCAAGTCCTTGCATTTAACGTGCGCTAATATCAGCTGACTTGCTACAGTCTACGTACCGCATGTGCCTCCACATGCCGATCTGACGAGGATAAGATTCCTTTTGACCGATCTACAATTAGCGTGCGCTAAGCCTCATGCTTTAACGTGCGCTAATACTTCAGGACAACAACCGTTGACTTACCAGAACGTGCGCCGAAAGCAGTCGGGTCCACACGCAGATTCCTTCTGATCTGACTGCATTTAGCGTGCGCTACATTCTGCCTCTAGCGTGCGCTAACCATGAACGATAGCGTGCGCTATACTTGAACATTAGCGCGCGCTAATCAGGCTATACTTAGCCATTTCCAATTCTCCTCGTCCGTCTCGACATACCAAAATACGAACATACGGCATAGATCGAATACATGTATCAATCCTGAACATTATCATACGATATACCCAATATCAAAAGTACGATGACCTGATACACGATATCCTCAAAATAATTGTCGAACCTCTACGACAGTTATACGAGTACCAATACAGCCATCTCAGTTCTCAATTTATTTTATCCATACTATATAGACACCAAGCCATCCAGTATATCTTAGATAAAATAACGCGAAAAATTCATACTGAAAATTCGGGTATTACATACTACCCTCCTTAAAATAAGTTTCGTCCTCGAAACTTGCAACCTGCCACCAAAAACAGATAAATCCAAAACTTTCCAACTCATCACAAAACAATCAAGTGTCGCCACAAGCGAATAACCAAACCAATATACTTACAGATGCATGAAGCCGATGATCTCCCGTGATACTAGTACACGACTCCCACACGAAGTCTCAAAACCATACCAACACACGCAAATATCACAAATAACAATTTGAAAAGATCTCAAAAGTTTTGGAAACTCCAAAATTGGTTTGACTCAAAAGTCAGAAAAACTCATTTTCAAAAATCACGCTACTACCATACCGGTAGAGCCACATAACACACATGCCCGGGTTTCACAAAACCCAAAGCTCCGATACCATCTTCTGTAACTCCCCAAAACCATCCGGATATTACAGCCGTGGGTCCTGCCACTGAACCCACTGTGCTAAAAACCGTTTACAAAACTAATTCAAAAACGCCAAAAGGCTGATGACGGTAATATTTTGCAAATACTCAAATATTTTCAAAAACAAAATTCTGAAATACCGTCATAGAATACCATTTGAAAATACAAGGCGAAATGCCAAATCTCAATAGTTCAAAGTGTACGTTAAGCCACCCCTTAAACGTACCGATAAAATAATTTGGGAAAAAGAGTTTGACAAAAATAACCCAAGTTCGTAAAATGCCAAAAAGGCCATTTTGAAATACACACACGCAGCGGATAAATGCGATTCAAAATACACATTTGCAAATGAAATGAATAACTTAAAAGAAATACTCGATACTCCAAAACATGCCACCGCCAGTATCACATCGGGAAGCTCATCCCTTCACGACCGCTACTAGCTCGATCTCCGAGTACCTAAAACTAAAGCCCACAATGGGGTCAGCCACAATACTCAATAATGATATCGATCACATCGTCATAAATAATTACATACCAATGTAATAATACTGTAAGATTACTACCAACGTAATCTTACCATTATAACCTTACCAATTCATGGCAATCCAAACCAAATCGATCCTTACCATAATTCAGATTTCGCATTCTCAAATGGCGAAAAGAAATCAACAATTATCTGTACCGTTTTCCAAAATACCAACAATCCTCCAAACCTCATCATAACTTATAAGTGTGGAATTAATCCAATCTGTGCCAAATCCTGTCCGTCGGATCGCACAATCAAATCTCAATTTGTATAAACCAATAATACACAACATATCTGTAGATCAACTACCACATGATAATGATAACGAATCCCGAACATCGACGTACAGTCCGAATGCTCATACGGTCAATAACAACGATCAACCAATACACCACTGAGAATATCATCGATATGATGAGCTCCAATACGACCAACCCAAGGTCAAAGTACAACTGAAATTATCATCAACATGATGAATTCCAATACGATCGACAAAGGATCAACAATAACCGAGAATACCCTCAAAATGGTAAACTCCAAATGATCAATAAAGATTGATGTTAACCGAGAATACCCTCAACAAGGTAGACTCCAAATGATCAACAAAGATCAACAATAACCGAGAATACCCTCAACAAGGTAGACTCCAAATGATCAACAATAAAGGATCTCAAAGAAATAACTCTGATTGTCGAACATACCCCTCGGGCGTATGAACAACCAGTCGCAAACCGTCGAACATATCCAATCATACATGGATTATGAACGACCCAATAATATGGCTCAAAATATGGACATCACAGTACGCCCGATCCGGAAATGTGTCCGTGCACAAGCCACCCCGGGTATCGATCAAATACACGTGTGGTCTTGTACCTAATTAGCCTCACGAACTACGTCTCGTGTGCACGGTTCAATGCGGAATAATATCAACACATAACCATCATGTGCCCGGCTAAAAATCCTACACAGTAACCAATCGGAACGCAGATATGATTCCAGATATGTCACGATGCAACATGACAACGAAACTCAAAGAATTACATATCCAATAAGGATCAAAAGACTCACCGAAGTGAACAACGACGATCTGACAAAGAAAAGTCGACACGACTAATCAATAATCAAAACAACAATCCTGGGATCACAAACCCCAAAGGATAATCCATACGATTAACAATCTCGCATAACAGCCTGGGATCAACATCCCTCGATGAGACGATCAACACAACCATTAATACCAACAATAGTCCTGGGATCAACACCCCTCAACGAACAACCAATACGAATCTCAATATACGAAGCCTCAACATACAACATATACAACAACTCGAAATAATAATTATCTCATAACTGAACATAAATTACCTCAAGGCCGAAGATAACATCCTCTCCACGAACAACATCCCTGAACGAATACACAGTTGTACGAATAATCTCAAATAAGGTACCATCCATTCAATACCAATAAACCTTTATCCCGATACTTATGTCATCGCGATAATTATTCTCGATATCCGATATACTATACCCTTGACCAAAAATAACTCACGTCTTCCTTGAACACGATTAAATCATATACCTTATGATTTAATACAAACCAGAGCACGATATACAACTCATTAACCGATAACTTACCTTTCTAACAACATTGCTATACGAATTATAAATGAAATGAAAATGAAACCATTCATCAAATATTATAAACTGAACAAGTAAAAACTTGCCTCGATACCGATACCACGAAACTGTTACCAGAATCCATTGCCTTCGTCCCCGAGCTCCTCAGCCCCGACCAAAAGCAACCTACGAACTCTTCAACCTTGACCGCAACACAACGGCCATAATCAACGCTCAATTAACGCGACCTAATGCAATAATCAAATGACAACACATCCGATAATAATCAATAACCGGTATAACCAACCAATCAAACTCAGCGGCTCAACAATACCTCGATCATTTACAAAACCGAACAATACAACTCAAACAATTACGAACTCATATCAACAATACAAGCCGAAATCCGATAAATCATAATTATCAATCAATAACCGATCAATAACCCAACAGTTCCACAATATCTCGATTAAACACAGTCTTAAATAATCCAGTTCAAACCATCACGAATTCATAATCACAACACCAAAATACTACACTGTCTGCCTACTTAGCGCGTGTTAAACGCACAACGTAGCGTGCGCTAAGTTGTTCCCGTTAGCGTGCGCTAGCCAGTAAGCTTAACGTGCGTTAATGCTACACAGTGGCATGCATTCCAAGCATCGACTAACACCTTGCGACTACGAATTCGAATGAAAAGGAAAACCATACTCCAAGATCAAACACAACCTTCCAGATCCAAACTCATAATCATACTCGAAATCATATTCGTATTCTTATACGAATATTATATCAAATCACATAACTTGGCTCTAGATACGAATATCCCATATTCATATCCAAAACATCAACACCTTCTATACATAATCGTCATATCCTATAATTTCAAAGCTCTTCAAGAACATGAAATATCCGACATCACGTTCAAAACAACATAATCCGAGGTATATATCATAATGTTTATCATTTTCTTCATCATGCAAATCACATAATCAAACCAACCCGATAACAAGGATCATCTCATACATAATCTGGAATACAACCTCATATCATGATTTAAGTCATCTAAATCAACCACTGAAATTATCATGATTCATAAATACATGATTCAACCTCATCAAGTTAAACGAATCACCATTAACATGAAGAATCTTAAATAACATCCGAAAACTCTTATCATAATCCCATAAAATCTCATATAATATCGTCACATGATTATCCAACATGTTCCTCGCATGTAATCCTCCTTAAAAACGAACAACTAACAAGGGATACGAATATTACCTGGATTTAGATGAACCAAGAAGAAGAACACTTGAACTCCATTCCAAGAATCACGAGTAACTTGAAGAACAAGGCTTGAATCCATGCTCTCTATCTTAATCTTGTTAAAAATCACCACCTCACCGTGTATGGGAACCTCAAGATCCTTCCAAATCTCTCTCTATCGACTGAAGGAGAAAGAATGGACTAAATGCATCTCAAAACCCGTCTGTCCCCTTTTTATAAAGTGTATTACTAGCGTGCGCTAAACCTTATGTTTAGCGTGCGCTACGGCCTTAGCGTGCACTAACCGACTTTGTTAGCGTGCGCTATCGCAGCCCAGAGGCCACTGTCTTGCCTCGAACATGAGCTTACGTACGTAATGCCCATGCATTAGCATACGTAACTTACACTGTTTAGCGTACGCAAGTCCTTGCATTTAGCGTGCGCTAATATCAGTTAACTTGCTACAGTCTACGTACCGCATGTGCCTCCACATGCCGATCTGACAAGGATAAGATTCCTTTTGACCGATCTACAATTAGCGTGCGCTAAGCCTCATGCTTTAGCGTGCGCTAATACTTCAGGACAACAACCGTTGACTTACCAGAACGTGCGCCGAAAGCAGCCAGGTCCACACGCAGATTCCTTCTGATCTGACTGCATTTAGCGTGCGCTACATTCTGCCTCTAGCGTGCGCTAACCATGAACGATAGCGTGCGCTATACTTGAACATTAGCGCGCGCTAATCAGGCTATACTTAGCCATTTCCAATTCTCCTCGTCCGTCTCGACATACCAAAATACGAACATACGGCATACTGAATACATGTACTGAATCCAATAACATTATCATACGATATACCCAATATCAAAAGTACAATGACCTGATACACGATATCCTCAAAATAATTGTAGAACCTCTACGACAGTTATACGAGTACCAATACAGCCATCTCAGTTCTCAATTTATTTTATCCATACTATATAGACACCAAGCCATCCAGTATATCTTAGATAAAATAACGCGAAAAATTCATACTGAAAATTCGGGTATTACACGAGTACCCCTTAAGTATCTTAGTACCCTTATGATCGCCTTCCAGTGATCCTTTCTGGGGTTGCTCGTGTATCTACTTAGTCTACTAACTGAGTAGGCTATATCTGGTCTTGTACAACTCATCAAGTACATCAGACTTCCTATTATGTGTGAGTACTCAAGTTGAGATACTCATTCACCTTTATTCTTGGATAGTCTCAACGTCATATCCACTGGGGTTTTGGCTGTGCCGGAGTCATCTTTATTAAATCTTTCAAGGATTTTATCCACATAGTGGGCTTGACTCAGTATGAGACCTTCCAACATTCGTGTCATTTTAATCCCTAAAAATACATCTGCGAGTCCCATATCTTTCATATCAAATCTCGACCTCAACATGTCTTTGGTCAATTTGATTATTCTTTCATTACTGCCGGTAATGAGCAAGTCATCTACATATAGACACAAAATGATTTTACCAGCTTGCGGACTTTCCTTTCTTATCCAGGAGCAGAGAACCCCTTGGGTTGTTCTCATGTAGATTTCCTCTTCTAAGTCCCCATTAAGAAAGGCCGTCTTAACATCCATTTGATGAACTTCTGAACCTCGTAATGCAGCGATGGCAAGTATCATCCTGATGGAAGTTATTCTCGTCACAGGAGAGTAAGTATCAAAATAGTCTAGGCCTTCACGTTGGTTATATCCCTTCGCTATGAGCCTAGCCTTATATTTATCAACTGCTCCATCTTTCAATTTCTTCTTGAAAATCCACTTATTTCCAAATGGTTTACACTTAAGAGGTAATTCCACTAGTTCCCAAATATGATTCTGTAATATAGAATCAATCTCTTATTTGATAGCCTCCTTCCATAGAGGTCCATCCATCGAGCTTACAGCTTCTTTGTAAGTCTGAGGTGCCTTTTCGAGCAAGTAGGTGATGAAATCTGGTCCATAAGATTTCTCCGTCCTTTATTGCTTGCTCCTTCTAGGTTCGTCCTCATTATCCATTATTTGGTCTTCATTATCTTTATCCATTAGTTCAGAAGTCTGTTCGGATGAGATAAGGGGTTCACTTGCAGTCTTACAAGGTAAGATATTCTCAAAGAATGACGTATTCCTTGATTCCATAATCGTATTCTTGTGGATCTCAGGCACTTTATATTCATGCACAAGAAAGCGGTAAGCATTGTTGTTGTGTGCATATCCAATGAAAATGCAGTCAACCGTTTTTGGGCATATTTTAATTTTCTTAGGAGTAGGAATCAGCACCTTTGCTAGAAACCCCCACACTTTCATGTAATTGTAGGAAGGCTTGATTCCTTTCCATAATTCATAAGGAGTTTTGTCCCCGTTCTTACGGCAAATCTTGTTTAATAGATAATTCGCCATTAAGATGGCTTCTCCCCACATATTTTGCGGCAGTCCTGAATTTAGTAATATTGCATTCATCATCTCTTTCAGAGTGCGATTCTTACGTTCCGCCACGCCATTTGACTGTGGTGCATATGGGGCAGTGACTTCATGAATAATCCCATGTTGCGAGCAAAATTCGCCGAATGGTTCCACATATTCACCTCCACGGTCACTCCTCAAAAATTTTGTCTTAGCATTCACTTGATTCTCAACTTCCATTTTATAGAGAACGAATTTCTCTATGGCTTCATCTTTGCTTTCAAGCAAGTATACATAGCAATATTTAGTACAATCATCCACGAAAGTAATAAAATATTTATTTCCACCTCTAGTTTGAACAAACTTCAAATCACATAGGTCGCTATGTATTAATTCTAAAGGTTTGGTGTTTCTTTCCACTTGTCGGAATGGAGATCGAGTTAATTTTTCCTCTACACAAGTTTCACACTTGTGGTTTAAATCAATTTTAAACTTTGGCATGTGATCTAATGCAATTAGTCTTTGCATTGCATTAAAATTAACATGTCATAATCTAACATGCTATGAATTAGGAGACTCAAGCAAGTAAGCAGAAGAATTATTCATTTCATTAATTTTGATAGTCATTACATTGAGCTTGACTAGCCCATCACATTAATATCCCTTGCCTATAGACACACCATTTTTCGACAAAATAACTTTATCGGACTCGAAAACTGATCTAAAGCCATGCTTCATTAACAAGGTACCATAAATAAGATTTTTGTGGATATCGTGCACATATAACACTTGTTTAAGAGTCACTTCCTTTCCAGACGTCATCTTCAAAATCACCGTGCCTTCGTCCAAGATAGTTGAGGTTGCAGAATTTCCCATATACAGCATATCGCCGGCATCCGTTTCTTCCAAGGAGGAGAACATTGTCTTGTTGGCACATATATGCCTAGTTGCTCTAGTGTCGATCCACCACTCTTTAGGATTTGAGCCGACTAGGTTCACTTTGGAGATCATAGCACATAAGTCAAGATGTTCCACTTGTTCGGTAATCAGATGTGCTGCATTACCTTCCTTTTTCTTTGGTTTCTTTGGCAGCCTGCAGTCAGCCGCCCTATGACCCATATTTTCACAGTTGTAGCATTTACCAAGGAATTTTTCCTTCTTTTTCCCAATTCCTCCTTTAGGTCCTATCTTGGTTCCCTTTCCAGTGTTGCCTTTCTTGGATGTCTGTCCAGTTTCCACAACATTGGGTTTTGCTACAGCAGCATTTACCTTCTTTTCTGATCATCGGTTGTCTTCCTCTATGCGAAGTCTAAAGATCAGATCTTCCATGCTCATCTCCTTGCACTTGTGCTTGAGATAATTCTTGAAATCTTTCCAAGTCGAGGGCAGTTTTTCGATCACAGCAGCCACATGGAAGGATTCGCTAATGATCATTCCTTCAGCATGGATTTCGTGAATGATTACTTGTTGCTCTTGTACCTGACTCACTACAGTCTTGGAGTCCATCATCTTGTAATCGAGAAACCGTCCAACAATCTACTTCTTGGCACTGGTGTCCTCGATCTTGTACTTATGGTCTAGTGAGTCCCATAACGCCTTAGCTAATTTAGCACTGCTGTACACGTTGTACAGTGAATCGGCAAGGGCATTCATCACATAGTTCCGACACAGATAGTCGGAAGTTTTCCAAGCGTCAATGGCCATCAGAGTTTGTTGGTCATTGTCTTCGTCATATTTTGGCGCATCCTCTTTGAGGAATCAAGACAAGCCTAGAGTGGTCAGATAGAACATCATCTTCTGGTGCCATCTCTTGAAATTCTGCCCGTTAAATTTCTCTGGTTTGTCCGCATGGTTGGCCAGAACCGAAACCGAATTAGCTATCGGAACCGAGGCAGAGTGGTTCGCTAAACCCAATCCAGTTAGAGGCACACCTCCAGTCGCTGAACCCAAGCCAATTTTCTGAGGCGCACCTCCAGAAACGTCCATAGACAGTGTTTGGTTTTGAGAATCCATATTGCTTAACTTTTCGAAAGTAGATCTGTTTTAATCAAGTAAACAAAAAAAATTGCTTTAAGATTGTTGAGTAATTTTGAAAACGCTTACTTGAAAAATAACAGAATATAAATATATATCGAATATATATTTTATCTAAATCCTGCAAAAAATCGGTTAGCAAAAAAAAAAGGAAAATTCTCGTTCGCGCAAACGAGCGGAAGGGTTGCTGTTGAGTATAGAGTATCTGTCTCCTTAAAGCAAATTCGCCCTCACCACGGTGTATGACATCTGGCTCCCAGGATAAAACAACAGCTCGATGCAGTGAATCGATGATGCGTTGCACCCTCAACGAACTAGAACAAATTTGTCTACTATCACCGACTGAAAGTATCCGAAAGAAAAACGAAGAAGGAAAAAGAAATCTGTCTGGGAAAGGCTCTCGAAGTGTACGTCTGAAGTGTGTAAAAAAACGAGCCCCTCAAGCCGGGTATTTATAGGTGAAGGATGGAGGAGGTTGTGTGCTGGAGGAACTCTATACCGACCAGGATTGGTATCTGGAGGAACTCTAAACCAATCATGATTGGTATCTCAATACTTATCCAGATCTGTTTAATTCGATTTTATTCGGATCCGAAAAATTCAGAATTTATTAATTGAGGTATTTTCAGTAAAATAAAATTTTACCGAATAAAATTGCAGTAAAAAGATAACTTCGAGATGCCGAGACATTTCGCCCTTCGACCGAGCCGAGCCGAGCCGGCCGGCTGGCCGGACGGACAGCGGCGGTGGCGGCGCGCGTGTGTGTGTGTGTGCGCGAGGGGCGCCTAGTCACACATCCACACATATCTCACTTTTTGAACATGACTTTGTCCACATCTCCTTATATACTCACAAATTTTCTCTTCTTTTTCCAATGTGGGATAGCATCCCAAACCCATTCTAAAGGGTTCACTTTGGAACATTATATCTCATTCATACCCCGATCATTTTGAGTGTTCTTATATGTTTTGAAAACCTTGTACGGAGTACTACGTATTCCAACTAAGTTCCGACTTTAACTCGTAGTCGAGCCCACTCAAAATTTCCTCTCAAGTGGGCTGCTCAAAACAGCCCATTTCCTCTATTATATCTAATATTTCCAACAAATATTTATCCCAATATGGGAGATAAAGATAAATCCAAAAACTAGAGTTGGCCACGAGCTGAGTCGGGATGAGCCCGAGCCGACTCATAGATGAGCTGAGTCAATTGAAGGACTGTATCAGACTTAGGCAAGCCAAGCCAATTCAATCAAGATCAACACTGAATCGTGCTCATCTCGTCTGATAAAATATGAGCCGACTATGATCAGACGAGCCCACTTTTCACTTATAAAAAAGGATCCGAATTTTTATAAATTATGTTTTATTAGAAATACAAAATTTAGCATAAAATGCAAAAGTAAACTAATAAAGCAAAAAAGAAAACATTCAAAAATCAAATATTACACAGTGCAAAAGTCAAATTTCTAGACCTTCAAAACTTACTCGTAGGGGTTTTTAGGATGGTAGAACCCAGTGTCATGACAAATCATTCCAAGGACAAATTAAAAGAAGAGGAAAATATGTTTTCTCTTACAAAAATAAACTATTGAATCAGACTGTTGTGACCAAAATTTGATATGGGTTTAGGCCCATAATATATTGGAGGCACAATACAACTTGAAGGAAGTGATCCGGGATGGTCATGATAGACTTAGCCCAAAGGAGCTGTGAATGAATGATATAGAAAGTTGCACCTTCAGTTAGAAATGGTTCACTGAGTACAGAGGTTTTGGTGGCTGTGGAGTCACCTAGACCGAGGTTCCCTAATGACAGAGTCATCTGATGGGTGGAGAGGTTTAACGCCAGGAATTGGTACTTGGAAAGCTTGATTAGCTTGGAGGTTCATGTCTGTGAGCAAGGTGCGGGTTCGAGACTCACTTGTTGCAGGTTCGAGGTTCCAGTGCCAGGCGACAGAATTGTATTAGGAGAAGGACACCGCTTCCTGAACTTTAGGAACACGTCTTATGAGCCTAGAGATGGGTTCTAAAGAGATAACAACGACTGAAAATGGGATAACTCACATATATACGTGATATACGTATGTATATAATCGGATATATATGGAGGAATGGAGGTTATTGTTGGAAATAGTGCTCTGGGACATTCAATGTGACTAGATTTGTAATTGTCATATTTAAATAAAGTTATTTGATAACATCTATTTCTCGTTGATAATTATAATATGTGTATATTTTAATAACAATCGAAAAATAGTTATTCACGAATAATAAGATTATTCATATATCCCTACTCCAATCACGTAAAGTGGAGACTCAAGTGATTAATATACTAGTATAAGTTTGATTGATTTTTTCTTTCTATGCTTTCTCTCTCTCTCTCTAGAATTTTTCTCCTCCTTCTCTCTACAATATTCATCCATCCTTCATACGTTTTTGAGTTTTCCGGACATTATTCATCCGATAACATCTCTTTTTCTCTCATCTTTTCCGCTGCCTAGGGCGGCGGTCCCACTTTAAAATTCATCTGCCTTATGGCAGACAAAACATCTGCATTGGGGCGGGTCCGCACTCATCTCTAACATGTGACACCACAGCTAATCCCACCGCCCATCAACCATCCTTTATCGTGGACCAAGATTTCAACCCCCATCTGCCAATCGACTTCCCCAAAACCAGGAAAAAAAATTCATAAAAATACAAAAGCCAAAGACTTCCACGAGGATCCTACCATAATTTCCGGAATTAATCCATCTTTCAAAACCGACGCGGTATCATTTGTTGACAACCCCCCTGTGAAATCTCTCTCGCTGATGTCTTCACCGAAATCTCTTCTGGAGTTTGCAAATCTTCCTTTTTGCACCGATTTTCCGTCTTCGTCTACAGGAGTCCCTATTAAAAATCCTTCAAATCTAACCCCTATTCCAGTTTCAAACCCCCCTCCCGAAATTTTATTTCGCATCCAAGATGGGGATGCTGCGGGCGGTCGTGTTCTTCAGGGAAAAGGAGTTTCGCTGGAGGATTTCCCATCTCCGACTTCCCTAGACATCTCTATTGCCAATGTTTCCACAGTGGCGGCGGGTCGTCCATCGGAAAACCCAAATCGGGCTTCTGCGGCCGGGGGCGATAATCAGCTTGCAAGTGAGTCGGCCAGGTCTGATGTGGTCCGCGAAGAAATCTCTAAGGGGATTCATATCCCCGGTGACAAAGGAAAAGGAGTTTCCACAGGTCTCCCGGAGAACCCTTCTGGCAGGAAAGATGTTAATCCGACGGTGGTGAAATCCTACGCTGCTGCAATTTTCGGGAATTCTGGACTTATGTAGGGTGCTTTTGGCACCGTTGATCATTCTGGGGCGGTACCTACTGTTCGTTTTTCCAAGCCAGAGTGTGAAAAGGCATCTGAAGCATTTTGGTTTTCGGTGGTTGGTAAGTTCTCCTATAGGAAACCCACGAACGAGGTAATACGTGCTAACCTTAATGATCTCGGGTATAAACCATGCAAAGTTCAATATTTAAATCTTAGACATGTTTTAATTACTTGCTTTAACGAAGAACATTTTGCTAAACTTCGGATCCAACGAGAAATTGCAATTGCTGGACTCCCAATGAGAGTTCTTAAATGGACTCCGGATTTTGATTTCAAAAATGAACCTCCGGTTGTTCCGGTATGGTTGAAAGCTTTTGCCCTTCCCATCCAGTGGTTTGATCTCTGGAGTCTAAAAACTATTGCGAGTGTGTTTGGTGAATTTGTTATGGCGGATGATGCCACGTTATCTAAATCCCGTTTGAATTATGCTCGTTTCTGCGTTGAAATTAATCTTGAAACACCTCCAGTTGAAAAATTTGCTATTAATTGTGAAGGGAAATCTGTTGAGATAAATGTTCAATTTGAACGTCTTCCGAAATACTGTCATTTATGTAATCATATTGGGCATGTCGAGGATGACTGTTATATTAAAAATCATAAACTTCGGCCCAACTTTGCTGAGAAAAATAAACGATTCACAGAAAAAATTTCCAAAATCAACTATGTTGCTAAGGACAATAAAATTGGGGATATACCGTTAAATGTTTCTCTAATTCCTACTGAAACTTCTTCCCCTTCAAAAAATAAAGATAATCCTCCGATCCAACAAAAAAGAGGTCACACCTCTGGTGTAGACTCCCACAAAACTGATTTATCTCACTGTGTGCAGGATAATGCTGCCCCGGTTAAGGATGCTCTATCTAATAACCCTTTCAACGCACTTAATCAGATTGACGGTGATGAACTTATTGTGTTAGATTCTTTTGAACCTTCTTCTGACCCTGCTATGCAGAATGATGACCCTACTCCACCTCTGGCTGATAAGCCAGGCATGCCCGGGAGAGATTCACTCTCCCCTGATCTTGCCCTGGCCCAGTCAGAGGAACCCCCCCCATAAACTTGATTGTAATCCCCTCCCCAAGACTGGAGGAGTGACCAAGGACATCCCTGAGTGCTCTAACAAGAAACTAAATGAAGTTGAGTATTGAGACCTTTCCAGGTATACTGACTCGGCTTCGTCTGCGTCTTGTGGAGACACTGAGTCTGACTTGGACACCCCAGAAGTCGGCCCTAATGTTTGTTCTGATAATCCTACAGGTAAAGCCGGACACTGTCCACTAGTGCTGGCCCTACCGAAATCCCCACAGAGTTTGAAACAGAACGCCTTCTTCTTCCACATATTGAATATGGGCGGCAGCTGGAAAGGGAAGCCCAAGCTCTCTTGGTAGTTCACGCGCCGGTAGACATTGCCAACACGGAGCGCAGGAGGACTGCTCGGATTAAAAAACCCCCTAACATTTCTAATGATTAATACCCTCATTTGGAATGTTAGGGGGATGGGTAATAAAGATTCTAAACGTAACGTGAAAAACTTGAGCCGTGATCATCAAGTGAATATTTGGGCCCTTATTGAGCCGAAAATTTCCCTTGATTCAGCATTCTTTTGCAGGTACCTGGGCTTTAATAAGGTTACTGCCAACCAAAGTAATCACATTTGGGTGTTCTTTGATCACCTTAATGATTTTCTTGTTTTAAAAAACACTGACCACTTGCTCCACCTGAAAGTCACCCCAAAAACCTCTCATGTCCCCTATTTTTTAACCATTGTATATGGGAAAACACTAGGGTTGAAAGGAGGGTTCTTTGGGATGACCTTCTCGCGGTTAGTAATAATCAGGGGCCGTGGATGGTCGGGGGCGACTTCAACATTATCTTACACCCTACTGAAAAAAAGGCAGTGCCGCCCCCATCCCCTCGGAGATGGAAGATTTGAATGACTCTCTTTTTTATTGTAATCTCATTGATTTTGGCTTTATTAGTTCGCCTTTTACGTGGTATAGTAACTTGATTTGGCAAAGGCTGGATAGGGTTTTACACTCGCCGGAATGGTTTGACACTTTTCCGGATTCGGTTGTGAAACACCTATCTCGCTTTCATTCAGATCATGCAGTGATTCTATGCTCGTTCGATAATAACAATTTTAAATCTAAACCATCCTTTAGATTCCAGAACATGTGGGTCAAACACAAGGATTTTCTTAATGTTGTTCGGGACTCGTGGGCGATCCCGGTTCCCTCATCGGGCATGTCCAAACTTTTTAATAAACTGAATAGAATCAAACTTACTCTTAAGGAGTGGAATAAAACTCACTTTGGTGATATTTTTTCTAAAGTCTCCGAAGCTAGGGACCTTGCGTCCGTGGCTGAACGTGAATTTGATAATAACCCTACAGATAGTAATCTTATCTTGTTAAAGAAAACCAAAGCTAATCTCAACCTGGTGATGGCTATGGAAGAAAAATTTTGGAAACAAAAAACTAACTTAAAATGGTGCATTGAAGGGGAGCACAACACTAAATTCTTCCATGATATTATTAAATCCAAAAGAAGTAAAAGTCATATTTTTCAAATTATGGACAATGTCCAAATATCTGACCCTGATGCTATCCAAAATTCTGGAGTTAATTACTTTTCTAATGCCTTCAAATTCTCAGATCACGATTTTGATAGTATTATGCCGGATATTATTCCCTGTACCTTAGATAATTCTGATAATCGTGCTTTGTGTGCTATACCGGATGTGGATGAGATAAAATGTGCTGTTTTTAATATTGATTCGGATAGTATGGATGGGCCGGATGGCTTTAATGCTTTGTTTTTTCATAAGTGTTGGGATGTTATCGCTAAGGATGTATGTGAGGCCGTGTGGGATTTTTTCTCCGGAAACCCCATGCCCAAATCATTCACTTGCACTACGATTTCTCTTATTCCGAAAATATCCCCTCCCCTAGCTTGGAAAGACTTCAGTCCGATTAGTCTTTGCAACACAACGTATAAAATCATTGCGAAAAATTCTTAGTACCCGTTTGGGCCGCTTTCTTCCAAAAATTCTTAGCCCTGCCCAATCGGGTTTCGTCAAGGGTCGCCTTATCACTGATAATATTTTAACAGCCCAAGAACTCTGTCATGATATATCCAGGGACGATTCGAATCTGATGATCAAATTGGACATGGAAAAGGCATATGATAGACTTAATTGGGCTTTTCTTTTGAATATCCTTAAAGCATTTGGTTTTTCTGATGAGTGGACCGACATGATAAATCGTTGTATATCGAATTGCTGGTTTTCTGTTCTCATTAACGTTAATGCTACGGGGGTTTTAAATCTGGTAGGGGCATTAGACAGGGTGATCCTTTATCCCCTCTCCTCTTTGTGATTGTTTCTGATTATCTATCGAGGCTCCTGGACAAAACTTTTAACTCCCACCCCGACATGTTTTTTAAAATCAAGAAGAATGTTCAGATCACCCATCTGGCTTACGCCGATGATGTGCTTATCTTTACTAAGGCTTCCTATAATAATCTCCTCATACTCAAGAATTGCCTGGACCACTACACGGCGAGCTCGGGCTAAAAAGTGAACAATTCTAAAAGTCATTTTATTTTTGCCAAGCCGAATAACCCGTTAGTCCGCATTGTCAAACAAACGACTGGATTTTCCCAAACTAATCTCCCGTTCAATTATTTGGGTTCCCCACTTTGGAAAGGAAACCAAGCTTTTGACATGTATGGAGATTTGATTTCCAAAACTTGTTCTAAATTTCAGTCGTGGAATCATATTTTGCTAACCACGGGAGGTAGGCTTGAGCTCATTAAAATGACTTTGAGTTCGATTCCGTTATATTGTCTCCAAGTTCTTAAACCCCTAAAGAATGTCATTACTTTTTTCGAAAATCTTGTCAACAAATTTCTTTGGTGATCTAACGATAATAGAAAGAGACTCCATTGGGGGGCATGGCTCAAGTTATACTACCCTAAGGAGGAGGGTGGTCTCGGGTGTAGGAGTATGATGGACATCATTAAAGCTGCCGAAATCAAACTTTGGTGGCGTTTTCGGACTTTTTCGAACATTTGGTCCAATTTTATGCGTGTTAAGTACTGTAAATGCCTCCACCCCATGATTGTTAAAATAAACCCTTATGATTCTCCTACGTGGAAAAATCTCTGTGGCATCCGGTATATAGCGGACAAATGGATTTTTTGGGATATCGGTGATGGTGATATTTCTTTTTGGCACGACAATTGGTGCGATTTTAGTCCGTTATCCCAATTGGTCTCTAATACCCATGCGAATGCTAGTATCAATCAATTTTGATCTCCTAATGGCTGGGATCGGGCAAAACTACTAGCCGTTATCCCTTCGGATCTTGGAGACTACATTATGGCCTTTCCCACTCATGGGGATGGGGATATAGTCGGTCGGAAAGTATTTTGGAAACTAACCTCTCACGGTGGTTTTTCTTTTAAAATTGCATGGGAGGAGGTTCGGCAACGCCAAGACAATCACAATATTTTAAAATTTTGCTGGAATCAAATCATTACTCCCACTATGTCCTTTTTCATGGTTAGGCTTTTAAAAAAATGGCTCCCCACCCCGGATGGTCTTAGAACCAGGGATATCATTGCTGACAATGCTTGTTTTTGTTGTAATGGCGTTGAGGATTTTACTCATCTTTTTCTTAATGGGCCGGTAGCGTCGGCGGTTTGGGCTAACTTCTGCGCTGTAGTTGGGATTCCTATTTTTCAAACTAATAATATTAACTTGGTTATTACCAATTGGTTTAATAAATCCTCGGGAGATATCCACATTTTGCGTATTATCCCTATTCCTATCCTTTGGTTTATTTGGTGTTCTAGGAATGACATGCGGGTCAAGAAGATCCCTTTTACGGCCCAAAGAGTGTGCGATCGCATTTGGGGCTACTTGGCTTTGATCAAAGGGCACCGGGTCCTTAAGCCGCGGGCCTGGTTTGGTGCCCCGGTTCTTGTGGATATTTTGGGATTGAATTTCTGCCCATGTAATTTCATTAGCAGCTGCCATTGTAACTGTAATAACAAAAAGCCAAAAAAAATTACCATAGTTATATGGGTTAAACCGGTCCTCGGGATTACCAAAATCAACACGGATTGGGCATCGAAAGGTAATCCCAGGGAGTTGGCCGCGGGAGGCATTGCCAGAAACTGTTCGGGTGATTCGATTTTTGCGTTTCACGAATTTATCGGCAACCACACCAATAACTTTGCAGAGCTTTTTTCCATTTGGAGAGCATTGGACCTTTGCTATGAGAAGAACATTCATAAGGTTTGGGTTGAGGTGGGTTCGGCTTTTGCTCTTTCTTTTATTACCTCGCCTAACATCGGAAATTGGCAACTTCAAAGCATTCGGCACAAAATCTTGTCATTTAGTCGTTCTATGGATATCTCGTTTTCCCATATCTACCGAGAAGGGAATGCCATTGCGGACCACTTAGCCAATGAAGGATAGAAGTCCGTAAATTGCCTTTACTTAGTTGGATATATCCGGGCAGATTCGTGGTATGATTAGACTGGACAAAAGCGGTTTCCCTTATGTTAGACTCAAGTAGGTCGCTCGATGGCCGTGTTTTATTTTGTCTTAATTAAGTTTGGGCGTGTAGAGGGGCTCGTCCTCCCTCGATCTCCTAGGGCGTGTAGTGGGCCTCGTACCCCCACATTTCTGATGTGTTGAATAAATCTCGTTTTTTTAAAAAAAAATAGTATAAGTTTGATTGATAATCATCGGATGATTATGCGCATGGTACGGATCAAACTTATTGGTATTGGTTGGAGAACACAATACTGGACAGACCCGCATTGAGATCACTGCATGGAAATATCATAAGTGAATCGCAATATAACAGTATGTCAATGAATCTTTGATCCTGGGATTATCATAGAGTTCAACATGATAACTACTATGCCTTGACGTAATCCAACGTCATCTGAAATATGGTGACCATAAAAATTAGTGATTAGGATTAGTGGGAGTCATGTAGAGGCAATGAATAATCAAGATGGGGATTTGTCCCTCTCTTTCGGGAGAGAGATATATGTTGGGCCCCCAATAAGTAGGATTGAAGGAAATGCAAGGCCATGCTCAAATGAAGAGTCATTTGATTCAATTAGTCTACTTAAAGCATTTGAACATAATTAGTATGAGAGTTTTCATGACTTAGTTCAAATATGATATTGCGCGACAAAGGGATTTGACACGTTAAATGGTTTAATGGATGACTATAAATTATATTATTTGGGTAGCCATAATATCTTGCTAGAGACCGCTTATGATTTATCATTTAATAAGGTATTAAATGATTGCCATCATAATATAAGCCTTTTGGGTCACACATACGACAAGTAAAGACAAGAAAAATAATTAATAGATATAATATTAGATATTATATTTATTAAAGAAATTAAATAATGAGTTATATATAATATATGATATTATATATTATATTATTTAATTATATCAACTGAGAATGGTAAATATAATATTGAATATTATATTTATTAGAGGATTAAATAATAAGCAATATATAATATAAGATACTATATATATTGTATTATTTAATAAGTTGAGGGGTAACTAAGCAAATACTATAGTTTTAACTCTAGGGTTTACTTAGTAAAAATAATGGGTCTTAGATAAGGAGTTGTCATATAATTAAGTGAAAAAGATCGGCCCTATCCCCTCAAATCGGCCGCCCCCATTTTTGTCCAAGAAATCCCAGTTCGGCCATCCCGTCTTCTTCTGTTAGTTGATCTTGATCAACAGTACAATCCTTCTAGCAAGGAATCATCTTTTGTACTGTTCATCAATATTATTCATAAGGATCTATAGCAATCCGGTTTGTGCAAATTGCTCGTGTGTGGATCAACGAAAGAGGAAGGTGATTTTCATCAACTCTTGGTCCGGATTTAGATATGTTCTTCGGATTAAGGTAATTCGATGAACCTTTTATTAAATCAATTAAATTATTGTATGAAGAACCTCATCTTGGATTTTTTGATTTTTATTCCGCTTTTTTTTTGCTCAAATTCGATGTATTAGATACACGTAAAACCCAACAGTGGTATCAGAGTCAACTTGCAAGTAATTTAATTATTTACATAGTTCATGATTATAAATTTTTGAATATATGAATTGTGTTCTTGATCTTATTTATAAAATAGCAATTTTATAAATATTTTTTCATATTTGTTTTGATTAAATCGGACCGTTTAAAATTATTTTTTTGTACTATTTTCGCTATTTTCCTCCACTATTAATATCCAGAAATTATTCTGGAGGAAATGTCCAGAAACGGGTCACGAATCGGGCCGACCCGCGTGGATCTGTGCTAGGGTTATTTGATGCTCGTGCCTTTGGGTCGACCCGCGCCCCTTGACCCGCTCCAGGTAGTGCGTGAAAAAGGCGCCGAAAATGGGCAAAAGTTGATGCAGACCAGGTTTCGAAAATGGGTGGTCGCGGGTGCTGATCATCCTCCGCGTCAATGTGCTGTGTCTTGTTTGGTTTAACTTGGATGCAAATTACTATTAATAAGTAACATGAGAGTTTTAAATTAATTATATGATAATCAATTTTAGTATATGTTTGGTGTATCGCATGACCATAAATTGACCAATGTGATTGGATGTTTCAATTTAATTTTGGGTTGGTTTTACGACCTGCATGTCATTTAAATATAACTAGTTTTTATGGCCTGCAAGTCGTCTATTAATTTATTATTATTATTATTATTATTATTATTTACAGCTTGTATGTCGTTTGCCCTCTAGTAATTTACTTTACTAGTGTAGTATACTTTTTCATTAATGTAATGACGACAAGGAGGAGATGAAGGACGGACTCAAAAAGTCATTGATCGTGTACAACGTTTCAATGAGTTGGAAGATCAATGAAAACTAATTATACCCTTTATAATTTTCATGTTGGCTCATGAAAATCACATTAAGATTATGTGTTGGGAATAGTGTCATAGGACATTCGATGTGCATAGATTTGTAATTGTCATATTTAAATAAAGTTATTTGATATCATCTATTTTTCGTTGATTATTATAATGTGTGCATATTTTAATATTATAATCGGATAATAGTTAATCACAAGATTATTCAAATGTCCCTGATCCAATCACGTAGAGTGGAGACTCAAGTAATTAATATACCAGTATAAGTTTGATTGCTAATCATCAGATAATTATGCGTATGGTATGGATCAAACTTATGGGTACTTGTTGGAGAATGCAACACTGGACACACCCACATTGAGATCAATAGTAAAAATATCATAAGGGAATCTCAATATAACAACATGTCAATAAATCCTTGAACCTGAGATTTTCATAGAGTCCAACATCATAACTGCTATGCCTTGACGTAATCCAATGTCATCTGAAACATGGTGATCATAAAGGTTCGCGATCGAGATTAGTCAGAGTCATGTAGGGGGCAATGAATAATCAAGATGTGGATTTGTCCCTCTCTTTAGAAAGAGAGATATCTGTTGGGCCTCTCGATAAGTAGGACTGAAGGAAATGCATGGCCATGCTCAAATAAAGAGTCATTTGATTCAATCAGTCTACTTAAGATAGAGAAAGCATTTGAACATAATAAATATGAGAATTTTCATGACTTAGTTCAAATATGATATGGCGCGATAAAGGGATTTGACACGTTAAGAATTTTAATGCACTATAAACTTATATTATTTGGGTAGTCAATGTCTTGCTAGAGACCGCTTATGACTTATAATTTAATAAGGTATTAAATAATTGCCAACATAATTATAGCCTTTTGGGTCACACATATGACAATTAAAGACAAGCAAGAATAATTAAATATAATAATGGGTATTATATTTATAAATTAAATAATGAGTAAGGTACAATATAGGATATTATATTTTATATTATTTAATTATATCAACCGAGAAAGATCATATAATATTGGATATTGTATATAATATAAATAATATATATAATATATAATATTATATATATATATATATATATATTATATTTTTTAATAATTTGAGGGGCAACTAAGCAAATAGTAGAGTTTGACTCTACGGTTCACTTAGTATAAATCAAGGGTCTTGGACAAGAATTTGAGATAAGATTAATTACACAATCCTAATTGTGTGAGAAGAAAAATCGACCCCCATAAGCAAATCGGCCGTCCTATTTTCTTGTGAAGAAACCCCGGTTCGGCCATCTCCGTCTTCTTTCATTAGTTGATTTTGATCAACAGTATAAATCCTTCTAGCAAGGTATTATTTGTTGTACTGTTTATCAATATTATTCTTATGCATCTAGCAATCCGGCTTGTACCAATTGTTTGTGTGTGGATCACCGAAAGAGGGAGATGATTTTAGTCAGCTTCTGGTTTGATTTCAGATCTGTTCTTCAGATAAAGGTAATTCGACAAACCTTTTATAAATCAACTAGATTATTGCATGAAGATCCTCATCTGGGTTTTTTGTTAATTATTCCACTTCGTTTTTCCTCAAATTTATTGTATTAGATACAAGTAAAACCCAACAGTGGTATCAGAGCCAGCTTGCAAGTAATTTAATTATTTATGTAGAACACGTTTTATATACTTTGAATATATAAAATTATGTTCTTGATAATATTTATGAAATAGATATTTTTTAAATATTTTTCTGATTTAATGATTAAATCAGATCATTAAAAGTTAATTTTTTGTACTGTTTTTTGCTATTTTCTGCACTGTTAAAATTCAAAAAATGTTCTGGAGGATACTGTCCAGAAACGGGTCACGAGTCTGGGTCGACCTGCGCCCGCGACCAGGGGCCTACGTGAAAAAATAGGGCAGAAAATGCAAATTGTTGCGGCTCCCAAGTTTCGAACCTGGGTGGTCGCGTCCCTCCGACCACTGTGCTGTGTATTTTTTTTGTTTAAGTAGGACGAAAATTATTATTTATATATTATCTGCCAGTTTTAAATTAATTATGTGATGATTAACTTTAGTATATGTTTGGTGTATGGCATGACCATAAATTGATCAATGTGATTGGATATTTCAATTTATTATTGGGTTGGTTTTAGCGGCCAACGTGTCGTTTAATGATAATTGGTTTTTACGGCCTGCGAGTCATTTTTTAATTAATTAATTATTATTATTATTTACGGAGTGCGTGTCGTTTGCCCATGGAAGGAATCCGACGAGTTTGGTTCGTTTCGGACTCCCGAGAGTCCAAATAGATAAACTCCGATTCCGTTCCGATGTATATATCGATTAATTAATCCAATTAATTAATCGTATCAAATACATAATAACATAATTATTTTCTCCAAGAAATAATTATATTTATTTATTAAATTAATCACCCGGTAATTTATTTAATTAATTAGGCCGTAAATTAATTTATTCAATAAATCAATTTAGACATCCAATGTCCCAAATTAGATATCCAATATCTAATATTCATAATGAGAGATTAAGCTCGATTTATTCCGTCGTCAATCCTATTGCGCGATTCGGTAGGTTCGTGTCAGTCAGCAATGGGAGGAACCAAAGAGTAGTAGCACCACCTAGCCAGCCTGGCGGCCTACACTGTAGCCCAACTGAGAACGAATGATGGGATCATTCAAGAACTGTTGGGATAATAAATACCCTGTATCTAAATTTTTGGGATAACAATATCCGGTATCAAAACAGCCAGGATAATCAATCCCTGTATCGAATAGTAATGATAAGAGGTTTTGACAATATGCCATCCCTCAATACAGTAAGGAAACTGTATCGAAAAGTTGAAGTGTCAACCTGTATCGAAGGCCTGTCATAGATACAGCATATAGTGGAACCTTCCAGTACAGCAAAGAAGTCTTATAAATGTAGCACCCCGAGATATTCAGAATAATTACAGCGCCGTAAACCCTTTAAGTAAGGATTTACAAGGCTAATTAGAAGAAATATAAATATAATACAACAGTACCATAAAGTTCAAAATACAAAACCGGTTTCAACTGATCTAATAGAGTTCATTAATACAACCATATCGAAATATTATTAAGACACACGTACTCGAGTACTGGAATAATTCAAAAGACAAATCACAATGAACATCACTGAGCCCCTTCGTCGTCATGTCGGTACTGTGGCTGTTTTCCCGCTCCACGGCTAGCTGAACATCAAAACAAATGTCCATCCCTGAAGGGGTTAGCAAAACGATGCTAGTACAAGTATCATATTAAACAAATCGAATATGCAACAACAATGCATAACAATACACAATCACGGACTTTCGCTACCGGAATCCAACAATGCGAATCCACAAGATTCCATTAACACAGTATGGGTATTCCTATGATCCAGCGCCCTTAGCATAGATCCCAAGATGATCCCATCGGACCAACACGAGGTGGAAAAACCCGTCCAATGATCCAGCGCCCTCAGCATAGATCCCAAGATGATCCCGTCGGACCAACACGAGGTGGACATCCAATCCAGCGCCCTCATCATAGATCGTACAACATACACAAATACAAATCATGCATACATATACGCAAAATCGCTATGTCCATCAACATGAACATACAAACACTTGATAACGAATATCATGACAATTCAATGAAATAAATCCCATGTTCAACAACATGAATAAACCACATGCATGCTCAAAATACCAACATGAACAAATCACGATACTTGCCTCAAAGATGGCAAGAACTAATCGCTCCGATGATCTCAACACACTCGAAGGCCGCCTCTTTCGATCACACATTCGCAGTGCTCGGCCCTTAACAAAAGAAATAATATAGAATTCATCTCATGTCGTACGAATATCTAACAATCCGATCTACGGACGAAAGCTCTTAAAATGTAATCTGCTTGAGCTACTTAGCGTACGCTACGTACTCTACGTAACGTGCATTAAGCCTGTTCGTTAGCATACGTAAACGACGAAGTCTACCGTACGCTAACTATGTACTGACAGTCCTCTCTGATCAGCCGACTGACTCGCCTGATGACATAATGTACGTTACGTACCAAACGTAACGTACGTTAACTTATGCCCGATAGTGCACGTTAATATACATATCTTAGCGTGCGCTAACTGTGCATGGCAGTTCACTACAGGGCAGTAGACTAGATCTAATGGTGATGAAACTCATGAAATCTTCAGTGTTAATACATGTCATCTCCATACATATCATGCTCATACGGTTTATGAATGATCTTACGGATTAAACGACTTCGAGATACAAGGATATGTATAATCATCACAACACCATAATTCATCTTGATCTTCAAGAAAATATCCTAAGTTCAATCCATTCTATGTCCCAAAATGTATAATTCCATTATGTAAAAACATAAGAACTTGATAATCTCCATAAACTGGCCATAATAGGTTTTGTAGCTTCATGAATGTGTTTCGGAGTTCAAATACTAAAAGGTTCAAAGGTCTAAACGACGAAGAAATTCCGAAACATTGAAAATATCCTTCTAATAATGTTCAACTACGTACGAATTTAACTGACTAGATAATCTCAAATCATGATCAAAACATCCTTAAGAATACTACTCCACTTGGTGAAGAATCACCTACCTCAAAATAGTGAAGAACAAGGAGGAGCTTGAAGAATTCCGACACCGAGAGCTTGAACACCAATCTCCAATGATCTACAATCTTCAAACTTATGCTAGGATGATGATATGAGAGGTTTAGGATGGAGGAAGTAACTCTCTAAGTTCAGAAATCGAGTTTGAGAAGTAATGTAGTCTGAAAAATGAAAACGGGTGCTGTCATATATAAAGGAAATGGTTATTAGCGCGCGCTAGTCCATATTCATAGCGTGCGCTAACGGACATACGAACCTTACTGACCTCACTGTACTCAACATTTAGCATGCGCTATCCTCATACCAGTAGCGTGCGCTACAGCGTTGACTCGGCTTTTCCCAAAAGCCGTCCAGGTTCATCCCGACATGATCCGACCAAGATCCGCGGCTGATCTCACCTACCACCCTGTCTTAATCATGTTGACTACGTATAGCGTGCTCTAAGGTTCATACATAGCGTGCGTTACGAAACCCAATTTAGCGTACGCTACGCCTAGTCGATAGCGTGCGCTACATGTGTGAAAATCACAATTTAGAACACATTCATGCAATCATACTCTCAACAACACCGGATCATGAAATATGGAGAATAATACTCAGATCAAAATGCAACAAATACAATATCACAAGGTTCAAATACACATCAGAAATCTCTGGTATTACATCCTCTCTCCCTAAAAAGAAGTTTCGTCCCGAAACATAAGATGAAAACAACTCCAGATACCTAGTCTTCATACTATCCTACGTTTCCCAAGTGGACTCTTCAACTCCGTGTCGTGACCATTACACTTTAACCAAGGGTACTGGTTTATTCCTCAATTGTTTGATCTGACTTTCAAGTATCTTGATTGGTCTCTCTTCGAAGGTGCCGTCATTAGCTACCTCGATCTCGTCGAAATCAATAATATGACTGGGATCTGGTACATACTTCTGCAATTGGGATACGTGAAACACATTGTGAACGTGACTCAGCGATGGCGGTAAGGCCACCATGTATGCTAAATCCCCAACTCTCTCGAGGATCTCAAATGGTCCGATATATCTCGGACTTAGCTTACCTTTCCTCTCAAAACGGAAAATTCCTCGAGTAGGAGACACCTTCAATAGTACGTGGTCCCCAATGTCGAACTCTAACGGGCGACGACGCACATCTGCATAAGACTTCTGTCGACTCTGGGCAGTCAACAGTCTTTCCCAAATCAGAGCTATCTTCTCCTAAGTCTGGACTATCAATTCCGGTTCCGTCCCGATCAAGTCCGAAGAACCATCCCAGCACAGGGGTGATCGGCATCTTCTCCCGTGCAAAGCTTCAAATGGTGCCATCTTAATAGAAGCATGCCAACTATTGTTGTAGGTGAATTCAATCAAGGGCAAATGAACTTCCCACTCAGTCGACCAATCCAAGGCACAAGCTCTAAGCATGTCTTCCACTGTCTAAATAGTCCTTTCGGACTGACCGTCCGTCTGAGGATGATAAGTCGTGCTAAAGTTCAGCTCGGTTCCCAAATCCCTGTGAACTTCTTTCCAAAAATGCGATACGAAGCGACCATCTCGATCCGAAATAATGGTCTTCGGCGTACCATGTAATCGAACTATCTCCGCAATAAATACTCGCGCCAATTTCTCGGGTCCCCAAGTGTCTTTAATTCCCAATAAATGAGCCGACTTGGTTAGTCGATCAACTACAACCCAAATCATGTTCATTCCCGTCTTGGTCCTTGGCATATTGGTGATGAAATCTATCGAGATATCCTCATACTTCCACTCAGGGATCGGAAGTGGTTTCAACATTCCGGCTTGCCGCTGATGTTCAATCTTAACCTGCTGACAAGTCAAACACTTCGAAACGTACTCTGCTACATCCTTCTTCATATTTCCCCACCAAAAGTTTTGCTTTAGAACCTTATACATCTTACTGCTACCCAGGTGAATAGAATAGGGCACGCTGTGAGCTTCCTTCAGAATTGTCTGTCTTAAAACATCATCATCGGGAATGCAAAGTCGACTCTGAAATCTCAAAACTCCATAATCTTGTATCACGAATCCTGGGGCCTTTCCTTTCTTTACTTTGTCACATAACCGAAGAATCAGAGAATCGTTCAACTGCTTAGATTTGATTTCCTCGACTAGTGACGAAGTTAGTTCCATCACATATAGTTGCCCTTGGATTCCTAGTGACCATACTTCAATCCCTTCGCGGATCAGTTCTCGTTGAATGCTGGTTTGGGATGTAAGTGCTTCTAACACTCGAAGAGAAACAGGTTTACGGCTCAGTGCATCAGCTACTACGTTTGCTTTACACGGATGATAGAGGATTTCCAAGTCGTAATCCTTGATCAATTCCGGCCACCTTCTCTGCCTCATGTTTAATTCCTTCTGACTGAAAATGTACTTGAGGCTCTTATGATATGTAAATATCTGACAATGAGTGCCGTATAAATAATGTCGCCAGATTTTCAAAGCAAAGACCACAGCTGCTAACTCCAGATCATGAGTCGGGTAATTAACTTCGTATGGTTTCAACTATCGAGAGGCATAGGAAATCACCTTATCCTTTTGCATCAACACACATCCTAGACCCTGATTTGAAGCATCGCTGTATACCATGAATCCGCCAGTTCCATCTGGTAACACTAATATAGGTGCTGTCGTCAGTCTCCTCTTAAGTTCGTCAAAACTAGCCTGGCATGTCTCATTTCACGCGAACTTTTGAGTTTTCTGCAACAGTTGAGTGAGCGGACGAGCAATTTTGGAAAATCCCTCCACAAAACGGCGATAATATCCAGCAAGTCCTAAGAAGCTTCAGACTTCTTTCACATTATTAGGAGATTCCCATTCCAAGATTGCTTCGATTTTCTTCGGGTCCACCTGAACTCCGTCAGCTGATATCACATGCCCAAGGAAAGTTACTTCCCTAAGCCAGAACTCGCATTTGGAAAGTTTTGCATAAAGCTGTTCATTCCTCAAGGTGCTCAAAACAACACGCAAATGCTCAGCATGCTCCTCCGTGTCTTTTGAATAAATCAAGATGTCATCAATGAAAACGACCACAAACTTATCTAGGTATTCTAAGAACACCCGAGTCATCAATTGCATAAATACCACAGGAGCATTGGTAAGTCCGAATGGCATCACCACAAATTCATAGTGTCCGTACCGGGATATGAAAGCAGATTTCGGTATATCCAATTCCTTAATTCTCAACTGATGGTATTCTGATCGCAAGTCAATCTTCTAAAATACCCTTGCCCCTTGCAGTTGATCAAACAAGTCGTCTATCCGAGGTATAGGATACTTGTTCCTAATCGTCACCTTGTTTAGCTCCCTGTAATCGATACATAATCGGAGGGATCCATCTTTCTTCCGGACAAAGAGAACGGGCGCTCCCCAAGGAGAAACACTAGGTTTAATGTAACCCTTCTGTAATAATTCCTCCAGTTGCTTCTTTAGTTCATACATCTCGGTTGGCGCCATACGGTATGGTGCTCTGGAAATAGGAGCGGCTCCAGGCTCTAATTCGATAGTGAACTCCACTTCTCTCTGCGGAGGCAACCCAGGTAGTTCGTCAGGGAATACATCTGAGAATTCATTCACAAATGGAATAGATGAGAGCTCTGCTTCTTCTTCTTTCTTCATGGCGTAGCACCAAAATCCGTAACAACACTGCTTCAGTAATTTCACTGCTTTCATAGCCTTGATCACTTTTCCCGAGCTTTCCGGTCTCCATCCTTTGAATAAATGTTCAGATCCATCATCGGCAATGATAGAAATGACTCTCTTTCGGTAATTCAAAATAGCTGCATAACGGTTGAGCCAATCGTCTCCGAGAATTAAACCGTCACCATGGATGTCGACTACAATAAGATTCGATGGCGAATCTCTCCCTCCTATAGACACTGGAAAATCTCTAGTTTCTAGGGTTCCCACAATTCTCTCTCCACTCGGCAAACCCACAACATAAGGCTCACAATCAAATAAACATGAGATTTTCAAACGATTAACACAGTTCAATGATATGAAAGAATGTGTAGCTCCTGAATTGAATAAGACACTAACTGGTTGCAAAAGGATCTGAATCATACCTGATGCAACAGCAGTGTTCTGATCGTCAGATTTCGTCATCTCATACAGGCGCGGAGGAACGGACCCAGCACTGGATGTCTCTCTCTTCCCAGCATTCTGCTGGTGAAACCCACTTTGCCGTGTCTGGTTCACACTTATCTCTTTCGGAACTGGTGCTGGAGCGCGAGTACCAAAAGATCTAGTCACATTCCCGCAAAAATTCCCATGGTGTCCTTCTTGCCCACATTCAAAACAAGTCACAGAAGGAATGGGACAATCACGTCGGATATGTCCTGCTCGACCACAATTATAGCACTTCTTTGATGTGTCCGAAACTGCTGATGTCGTCCGGAACTTCTTTCCACCTCTATAAGGGTGTGGAGGTTTCCTAGATGAATGAAATGAAGACTGGCCCTTGCGAGGCCCACCATTCTTGTTTTCCGAGAAGTTGCCGGACACTTTCTGCTTCTTTGCCTCCATCGATTTTTCCACCGCTGCCTCTTTCATGTCGTAGGCCAGCGCCTTGTCCTGATATTGTCGCAACGTAGTACACTCGAATCCGGACATGTACTGCTGAATCTCCGGCTTCATTCTCATATCGAAATGAAAAATCTTCTCCTCCTCTGTTCTGACCAAGTGTCGCACACAAGTCAGCTGATGATTAAAGGTCTTGATTATGTCTGTCACAGATGCTTCTGAACTCTGTGGTGAGAAAAACTCTCGGATTTTTGCCTCTCTAATTAGACGAGGACAATATTGATCTTCCATAATTAGTTTGAACTCCATCCAGTCAGCATTATGATCCTCAGGTCGAATAGCTTCCCACCAGTCAAAAGCCTCCCCAGTTAGAAAATACTGGGCAATAGGAACTTTCTGGTCCTCGGGGCAGTTAATCCTCGCAAATATCTTCTCTAACTCTTTTAGCCAATGATCCCAAGTAAGTGCCTCAGCAGAACCATCAAATTTTGGCGGGTGCAATTTGACCACCTCAGTAAGCCATCTGTCTCCCCAATTATCCTCGTTATGCTGCTGTCCCATCGCCGTCGGCATGCGATCAACTACCTGAGCGAACTGGTTTATCTGAGCCACCACTTGTTGAAGCACTCCTGGCATGTTAGGATTTACGTTGTCATTCGCTGATCCCTGCTGTCCTCCAGAATGAGAATCGATTCGACTAGCCGATAATTCTGGGGTAGTTGCTGAATCCTCTTGTCTTACATTACCACGTCCGCGTCCACGCCCGCGTCCACGTCCTCCCCTCAACATACTGTAAGCACAATTACTCAATATCCATGGCAAAACTTTCAAAAATAAAGCCCGTCAATATTCACAAAACAGAAATTAAGTAAAACGGTAGTATAAGAGATTAGGAGACTTACAGCCACGGTCCACATGACGACGCTGGCTGAACAGTGATGTTACGAACGACCCGTAAATCAAATAACGTTAATAGACCCAACTAAAACCCGACTGCCAAGATATCCATGAATCTTAGCTCTGATACCATATTCTGTAACACCCCGAGATATTCGGAATAATTACAGCGCCGTAAACCCTTTAAGTAAGGATTTACAAGGCTAATTAGAAGAAATGCAAATATAATACAATAGTACCATAAAGTTCAAAATACAAAACCGGTTTCAACTGATCCAATAGAGTTCATTAATACAACCATATCGAAATATTATTAAGACACATGTACTCGAGTACTGGAATAATTCAAAAGACAAATCACAATGAACATCACTGAGCCCCTTCGTCGTCACGTCGGTACTGTGGCTGTTTTCCCGCTCCACGGCTACCTGAACATCAAAACAAATCTTCACCCCTAAAGGGGTTCGCAAAACGATGCTAGTACAAGTATCATATTAAACAAATCGAATATGCAACAACAATGCATAAAAATACACAATCACGGACTTCCGCTACCGGAATCCAACAATGCGAATCCACAAGATTCCATTAACACAGTATGGGTATTCCAATGATCCAGCGCCCTCAGCATAGATCCCAAGATGATACCTTTGGACCAACACGAGGTGGTAAAACCCGTCCAATGATCCAGCGCCCTCAGCATAGATCCCAAGATGATCCCGTCGGACCAACACGAGGTGGACATCCGATCCAGCGCCCTCAGCATAGACCGTACAACATACACAAACACAAATCATGCATACATATACGCAAAATCGCTATGTCCATCAACATGAACATACAAACACTTGATAACGAATATCATGACAATTCAATGAAATAAATCCCATGTTCAACAACATGAATAAACCACATGCATGCTCAAAATACCAACATGAACAAATCACGATACTTGCCTCAAAGATGGCAAGAACTAATCGCTCTGATGATCTCAACACACTCGAAGGCCACCTCCTTCGATCACATGTTCGCAATGCTCGGCCCTTAACAAAAGAAATAATATAGAATTCATCTCATGTCGTACGAATGTCTAACAATCCGATCTACGGCCGAAAGCTCTTAAAATGTAATCTGCCTGATCTACTTAGCGTACGCTATGTACTCTACATAATGTGCGTTAAGCCTGTTCGTTAGCGTATGTAAACGACGAAATCTAGCGTACGCTAACTATGTACTGACAGTCCTCTCTGATCAGCCGACTGACTCGCCTGATGACATAACGTACATTACGTACCAAACGTAACATACGTTAACTTATGCCCGATAGCGCACGTTAATATACATATCTTAGCGTGCGCTAACCGTGCATGGCAGTTCACTACAGGGTAGTAGACTAGATCTAATGGTGATGAAACTCATGAAATCTTCAGTGTTAATACATGTCATCTCCATACATATCATGCTCATACGGTTTATGAATGATCTTACGGATTAAACGACTTCGTGATACAAGGATACGTATAATCATCACAACACCATATTTCATCTTGATCTTCAAGAAAATATCAAAAGTCCAATCCATTCTATGTCCCAAAACGTATAATTCCATTATATAAAAACATAAGAACTTGATAATCTTCATAAACTAGCCATAATCGGTTTTGTAGCTTCATGAATGTGTTTCGGAGTTCAAACACTAAAAGGTTCAAAGGTCTAAACGATGAAGAAGTACCGAAACATCGGAAATATCCTTCTAATAACATGATGTTCGACTACATACGAATTTAACTAACTAGATAATCTCAAATCATGATCAAAACATCCTTAAGAATACTACTCCAGTTGGTGAAGAATCACCTACCTCAAAATAGTGAAGAACAAGGAGGAGCTTGAAGAATTCCGACACCGAGAGCTTGAACACCAATCTCCAATGATCTACAATCTTCAAACTCGTGCTAGGATGATGATATGAGAGGTTTAGGATGGAAGAAGTAACTCTCTAAGTTCAGAAATCGAGTATGAGAAGTGATGTAGTCTGAAAAATGAAAAAGGGTGTTGTCCTATATAAAGGAAATGGTTATTAGTGCGCGCTAGTCCATATTCATAGCGTGCGCTAACGGCCATACACTACTACAAATTTGAACTTAGAATACAGCACTTGCATAGCGTTTTTGGGGAAGCGCTATGCAATTATATCACTTACATAGCGTTTTTAGAAAAAGAGTTATGCAAGTGATTATATATCACAATAAAATAAAAGTAAAATAAAAGAAAAAAAATACTTACATAGCATTTATTTAGGAAGAGCTATGAAAGATTATACTTGCATAGCGGTTTATAAGAACGCTATAGTAGTTAACGTATTTTAAGTATTTTTTATTTTCTTTTTAATTTTTTTAAAACTCTTGCATAGTGTGTTTGAAAGCGTTATAGAAGTGAATGTATTGTAGGTAATTATATTCTTAATTTCAATTTATTTTTTAACCCAAAACAATCATATCACATATCGTTCAAGAAAATCATACTGTATCATATTCTTCATATATCATCTCTCTATCTCCTTGCAACTCAAAAAAATCTTAAGGACGACTTTCAAAATCCGGCCAATCGTTTACTTTCCTGACAAATCGATATACATATTCTTGTTCCTCTTGTTCTGTACATCTAGATCCATATAGATTTTACTTCGTTTCGTTCTCGTTTCAATCTCAGATTTTGGTTTTCCGGAGGGCTACTCCGCCGTCTCTAAATCGAATCATATACTCGTGCTTCTCTCGTCATATACTTCAATTTCTATACAGTTTTATCTCCGATTTAATTCCCAAATCTCAAATCCATTCAAGCCCTAGTTTCTAAGATTTGGGGATTTTTCAGGTCAAAGATTTTTGATACTTGAGTAGTTTAAGATTGGTGATTACATCAACAAGGAGACTATTGTGTTGGTACTTGGTAGTATTGACAAGGAGGATCAGGTACTCTATTATTAAATGTTAACTTGTTTATTTAAAACTGGAGTAATTTGTTGTGTTTATTTATGCAGTTGAGAATTCCCCGTTCCTGGAGAAGCTAAAAAAGAAAGGATATGGTGGATGCGATTGATGAATATGCAGTTGGTCAGGTGAAGAACACCACCGATATCCCTGCAGTGGAGGAAGATCTTAAATATTTTTATTTGATATATATGTAATACTGGGTAAGATGGCACATGCCGTCATTTTTATTAGGCTCCTTTGCCTGTGCCTTGTTGTTCTTCCTTCCACTGCTTTTAAACCTATATGTATCGTGTATATTGTTAATTTGGGATTGATTTGATCGTTTCTGTTTATTTCTCCTTGTTGATTGTAAGAAATTTTGATGCTGTAATTTCTTTGATTCTTTTCATCTTTAAGATTTTCTCACTGTGTAATTTGTTTTTTAAATATTGTGGTAATCAATGTCTATATGTGTCATGTGGCAGAAATTTGATGCAGCGCTGGGGGTGTTACCGTAGTCACAGGTGGGACGAGAATTGTGGGCTTCACACAGCCTTTCACGGGTCTGGACTTGTTGTGGTTGTTCCTGTTAAAGGAGTAAAATCTTCTGCTTGGGCTTTTCTTAAACCGTTTAGTTGCGAAGTGTGGTGCGTCACTGGTGCTTTCTTTCTTTTTGTCGGGTCTATTGTTTGGGTTCTTGAGCATTGGACCAACCGTGAATTTCGTAGCTCCCCTCGGCAACAACTCGTTCTGATCTTACGGTTAGTGGTGTCCTTGTTGAATATCGATTTTTGTTAGGCAGACTCTTTATAACAACTAAATTTGGTTCAGCAAAATAATATGCTATTCATTCTTGCAGGTTTAGTTTCACAACAATGTTTTTTGCACACAGTAAGTACCACATGTCAATTCGATAATCTTTATCTTAGTGATATCTTGAGCTGCTGTAGATATTCATGCTTGATGTTGTTAATTTCTTCCTTGCTTGGAACCAATGCAGGAGATAACACTGTTACCACTTTGGGGCGTCTGGTGCTTATCTTATGGCTCTTTGTTGTCTTAATTATCACTTCAAGCCGCACAACTAGTTTGACATCAATCCTCACAGTGAAGCAATTGTCATCACAGGTACAAGGGATACAGTTTGGTCTCAAATAATGTGCCAATCGGAGTTCAAGATGGATCATTTGCATTAAATTATCTGATCAATGAGCTCGGCATAGCTGTCTCAAGGATCAAAAGAAGTGGATGGGAATTCGTAAGTATCTTATCTTTACATCTAACTAACTGGGCTTAATTAAACCATATATACATTTTAGTACGCAATTCTCTCTTTTATAATTTGAGTACGTAGTTCTCTTGTTTATAATTTGTTTAGTTCTCTATAACGATAGCAATTGTCAACTTAGTGGTTTGCATGTTGTAGGTGCCAGACAAAGTAAGGTTGCTGGAGATGAGTTTCTTATCAAGTTTTGGGACATTGAGAATGTTAACCTCTTGACGGAAACTAATGCAAATGGTGGATTAATGGTAATAACTGAACTTAATTCCTGAATTGAGTCGCAGAGTTTTTTGTTTGTGTCAAGAATTAAGTTGCATAGTTACCTCTGTATAACCTTTGCTTTAACTAGAATTGAGTTGCAAAGATGACTGAATTTGTAATCTTCTGTAGGCTATATATAACAAAATCACAGGAAGAAGTCACTGATTTGCGTTTGTGACTGTGAATAATTCAAGAAGTAGAGGCAGTAGCATTTCAATGGTTATGTAAGTTAAGATACACCACAAATAGCACATATTTTATATTCTGTTTTATAATTGTCTTAAATAAATTTGTTTTGTGCTTCGTAGTTCTCTTTTTCTCAAATTCTATCTTTTACTAGAATCTGTTTTATAATTTCGTTATTTGTTTGATTATTAAATACGGGTTTGTATGTATCAAGTGGTTACTTTTATTGCATATTCATATGAATATGGTCTTGCTTAGCATCAATTGCATATTCAAAGTTTATATAATTCGATGCTTGTGAGGTTAATTCCATTAATTTTAATTAAATTGATAAAGTTATTTTGGTTCATTAGATTTTTCTGTTTCGGATATGCAGTTACATAGATTGGAAAATTTTGATTTGGTTTTGTGCTTGATTTGTATATTTCTGACTTGTAAAATTCCAATTTAAGTCTGGTAAGATGGCCTTGATGTTCTCAGTTTGCTAACAATAACGTAATAACTTCATGTATTTATCAACTTACTGGCGTCAAGTTTATGATATATGTCCTTGTATAAAGAACATAGGTCAGACATAAGATATACGGGTTGTGCACTTTTGTTCCCTAAATAATTAATTTAAATTATTTAGATGATTGAAAATGATATGCGGTTTCTTGGAATTGGAGAAAGTATGGCGATGGAGAGGCAAATGCGTCGGGAAAGAATACGGATGGTGGATGGAATCTGATTCTTTTTTTTATCTATATTTTTATTCCTATTTTTTTATTTCATGTTATCTTTTAATTTATTTTTCAGGATTTTTCATTTTTTTTAACATTCATTCTCCTTTTTTTATTTGTTTTTTTCTATACTTTTTTTCCTTTTTTTTTTCCTTTTATGTTATTTATATAAGAATCATTGACGGTTTCAAAGTTTGATTCATGTTAGCCAACCCCAAATTATTTTGGGACCAAGGCTTAGATGATGTTGTTGTTGATCTAATTGCACTTTTTCCTCCCTACTATCTGTTCTGCTGGGGTTTGGTGTAATAGTAGGGTGCAAAAGTTTTACCAATATGCAGTTGCATAGATTGGTAAATTTTGATTTGATTTTATTACACACCTTTGAAATTAATAGGTGGTTATCCGATGTGTTATTTTATCAGATTATTTTATATTGTGAAAGCTTTTTCTGTCTTTTTACTATAATTGGTCAAACTCTTATAATTTAATTATACAACCTTTCAATTTGTGAATTGCAGGTATAATTTTGAAAATAAGTTCCGTGACGATATGGCAAGGAAGATTTGCAACAGTGTTAGGGTGTAAATAGAGTTAACTCTTTTGTAATTGTACCATCTTTGCTATAAATGAAGCTAATGTTGAGCTAAAATTGCCACTTCTGGAGAGATACTTTTTATTTTAAGTTTCTATGAAATTAATTATTGATTTGGGATCTATTTTGTACGTTCATCATTTAATTTGAGTTTCTAGTTTGTGCAATTGGAGTGGGCCAATATTGTTTATTGAATTATATTTAATTTGTCATTTTATTGGACTGTCTTGAACTACCGGCATGAAAAATATAAAAAAATAAAAATTTAAAAAAAGAAGTGTTGCATAGCGCTTATACAACTGCTATTGAAATATGGCAAAAAAATGTTACATACTTACATAGCGTTTTCAGAAATGCTAACGAAGAACAACATGCACTTAGTAAACACTTACTTCAATAGCATTTCTGAAAGTGTTATCTAAGAGCAGTACTTAGAGAACGGCAAAACAAGTGCTATCTAAGTGCATATGCACTTCAATAGCGGCTGCTTACATAGCGCTATGCAAGTGCTAAAAAAAGCACTGTGTAAGTGAAAATATGTAGTAGTGATACGAACCTTACTGACCTCATTGTACTCAATATTTAGCGTGCGCTATCCTCATACCAGTAGCGTGCGCTACAGCATTGACTCGGCTTTTCCCAAGATCCGTCCAGGTTCATCCCGACATGATCCGACCAAGATCCGCGGCTGATCTCACCTACCACACTATCTTAATCATGTTGACTACGTATAGCGTGCGCTAAGGTTCATACATAGTGTGCGTTACGAAACCCAATTTAGCGTACGCTACGCCTAGTGGATAGCGTGCGCTACATGTGTAAAAATCACAATTTAGAACACATTCATGCAATCATACTCTCAACAACACCGGATCATGAAATATGGAGAATAATACTCAGATCAAAATGCAACAAATACAATATCACAAGGTTCAAATACACATCATAAATCTCGGGTATTACAATAAAGACTAAGTATGGAAGCTGTCTCGAATCAACAATACAGTGATCTTCCATATAGCTCTCAACAGGACAAAGAAGGAATCTTCAGAAGTCAAGTCCCATTGATATAAGAAGTATTTAAATACTAAGAGATAAAGTATTTAAATACTGTAAGTCAACAGATCTTCAAATCCCGCAAAATCCGGATCGTGCTTTTCATCCCGTTGGAATGGAATCTTGCTCAACGGATTTATCTCAACGGATATATTTTTCAGAAGACTTGTTGGGAAAACAAACACCCTGTATCGAAACAGCCGAGATATCCGATCCCTGTATCGAATGGTATTTGATAAAAAGGTTTTGACATATATGCCAATCCGAATACAGTAAAGGAAACTGTATCGAAGCCTTGAGGTTTTATCCTGTATCGAAGACCTGCCTCGAATCAGCATATAGTGAAGCCCTTCAGTACAGCAAGAAGTCTTGTAAAAGACCAAGTATGGAAACTGTCTCGAAACTCAAAATACAGTTATCTTCCATACAGCTCACAACAGGACAAAGAAGGAATATCCAGAAGTCCAGTCCCGTTGAATAAAGAAGTATTTAAATACTCAAGGATAAAGTATTTAAATACCGCTACCAACAGATCTTCAGAATCCCGCTAAATCCGGATCGTGTCATAATCCCGTTGGAACGAAATCTCATTCAAACGGATACATCTCAACGGATATATATTTCAGAGACTATATATATCTTATGAAGGTATTGAAGATCAGTTACCAGTCACCTAACACTCAAGCTATCAAAAGTTATCATCAGAGCAAGACATATCTCCAAAGCTTACTGCAATTAAGATCTAAAGAGATATATAGTGCTCATCATCCTGAACAACACTTCATCAGCTGAAAGCTCTTAAAGTCAAAGTTGTTGTACACCATCTGTTCTATACGTTGAACAAACTCAAGATCAGCCCTGTGTGGACTGAACAATCTGTGCTTCTCTGGAACTGTATGTGAAGGATTTGCATTGAAGAAGACGAAGCTTCAGAACTGTGTGTGAAGAAGCAAGTCAAAGCATTAGCTCAAAACCAATCTGTGTGAACGGTTTAAGCTAAGATCTTTATATCAATCTGTGTGAACGATATATTGATTGTGTGTGTTGTTATAATTACGTAGTTGTGTACGTAGTAATTATAATAATCTTTTTACTCCTGTGTGGAGGACCAGTGGACGTAGAGGGGTTTACCTCGAACCACTTTAATTACTATGTTATTTACCTTTAGCTTTTACTGTTTTAATTACTGTGATAAATTAAGTATACACTATACACTTAGTTGCTGTATCCACAGCAACCTACTGTATCCAAGACTTCCGCTACGCACTCAGATTTAAAATCCATACAGTTTGTTGTTTAAAACTATTTTCCAAACTGTATCCAGTATACTTAGTGGCCAACAAGTGGTATCGGGGAGGTTGATTCTAAAAAGAATCAGTCGTATTCTTAACCGAATCAGATTCAAATCACTTATTTTCAAAACTGTCTCTTTCATTTCTGTATTATCAGTATGGATACTTCTATGATTAACAAAGTCCCTATGTACTCTATTAACGAATTTGACGACTGGAGAATTAGGATGGAGGCTCATCTTGCAGCAATGCACGAAGAGATGATTTTTATTATACAGGATGGTCCTATCAAGATCATGAAGGTAAATCCGGCCGCAAGCATTGAGGGCCAAGCCCATGCTGAAATGCTCGAGAAGGAATGCGAGCAATGGACAACAGATGTAAGGAATTCAAAACCTATAAGCACCTTTTTAAGCACCTTTTTAAGGGGGAACGCTGTATCGACGCGGAAACTGCCGATCACTGCCGGTCGTGACTCGGCCAGAAGCTGCCGAGCACTACCGGCCGTGACTCGGCCAGCGCCGGCCTGGGCCCAGGTTGCCCGGCCATGACTCGGCCGGAGCCAACTCCGACGGCCCGAACGACCCCGAAATCCGAACCTGAATACGAATCGATGATACGGTTACGACGTACTCGCAAAGACGAATCTAAGAGATAAGAGAACACACAATTCCGACCACCCGAAGGCTCGGAATTCAACAACGGAAGTAATTACCCAAAACTTTGGGAAATTACGAAAATGGCCCAAAACGTCCGAAAATCACGATACGCGATCGAAACACCAAACCAAAGCTCGCAACATGAATAATAACATTAAATGAACTTACGAGAAACTCGAAACAACAGTTTCGGACGAGATTCGCAAGAATCGAACTCAAGTGCGGAAAAGTCGCCAAAAAGCTCGGTACTCAACAAAACGATACCGAAATGAACTCGGATGACAAAAAGTGCAGAATTAATCATTCTCGAAATGACGAAACGGTTATGAGCGAGTCGTCAGAACGGACTTCCGCCAAAAAAAAGAAAATTACTGAAATTCGAAATTGCGGATATTACATTCTACCCTCCTTAAAAGAAGTTTCGTCCCGAAACTTAAAACAAGTAGGGGGAGCAATATACCCACCAGGAAAACTCGACGAGATACACAAAAACAGAAAACTCACGCCCAACGGCGAAACACTGCAAGAAACGCAAAGAGACATACGGCGTGAAAACACGCTCCACGACGACCAACATAACGTCGCCGTTAGGGATATAATAAAACCAACAAGTGACAAGCGTCATCAAATGGATAATACAATCAAGTCAATTATCCGAACAATCACAAAACACAACGAATGAAAATCAATACGATTGACCAACCCAACGGTTCATCAATCCAAACGCGAGCCAAACGCTGAAGAAATACGGAATTCCACCGCCCAAGGGTTGGAAGATCGAAAAGGAGACTAATTTCCCGAACTTAAGAAAATTAGGAAGGACCTGAATGCTCAACAATCATGAAACAAGGACAAAAACCGAACAAACAAACGACCGAGACAACAAAAATCGAACAATCATGTCCGAAACACGAAGGATAATAAAATTCAAACAACAACTCTCAGGATGATCTGGTGAGAACTACAAGACATGCATTCCCATAAGATCCACCGGAAAGGGAATAGCGATTGAAAAGTCACAACGACAAACGAGTTATTCCGAAACAACACCACCCTCGTTCGATCAACAAAAGCAAGGGATAGGGAAAGTTCAGAAAATGTCAACGAACATAAACGAGTCGACAGAGTCGAAAACACAGGAGTTCCAAATCCGATCCACTTCGAATAAAGGAACTAATAGATCCAGATGATGTCACTCCCGAACAAGGTTCACAAGAATCGAACCGAACCCGAAAAGTCACGGCGATAACCAGATCGACCCATAACAAGATCGCAGTTCGTTCGGACGATGAAACCGACATACAGAACAAGTTCATGAAGTATCAACGAACATGAGCGAATCGATAGACTGGAGGAAGAGAAAATACGCAAGTCAAAATAGTACGGGTATTACCTCCGACCTCGTCCACGAAATTCACAAAAACATGAGCAAGGTAACAAGACATTAAACAGCCGACACATAACGGAACCATCACCGATGCACACGGCCATACCAACCCAAGCTCTAACAGCTCGCACATGCGCGACAACGCAGAAATCACCACGAGGCGACAATATTCAATACCAACATCCCACCTCTCACAGAGGGCTAACACAACAAATGTGTGGAAAACAACTCAACGCTCACGCCGCCAACTCGATCATACTCGGGAGCAAACATCAAAATGACAACGCGAACATCATACATACATACCCAGCCCTCAAACGGGAATGGATAGGTTTTAAAAACGAAAACCTCATTTGAAAATAATTTAGAAGAACACCGGTTGATCTTGAGTATCACCTTTCAAAAAGTACAACGTGAAACATCGTTATCGAGACATTGGAGAACCATTTCGCATTTGATAAAAATGAGGACACTTTCTCTTAGTGAAAACTTTCAGAATATTCGACCCTCGGGTCTAAATAAAAGTGTTTCTAAAATATTGAAAATATCTCAAAGCATTTTGGTCCTCGAAGTAGAATTTTTTTGAAATATATTGTGGCACCTAAGATGTACCACAAGAAAATAACTCATTTTTAAAAGTATGTCTCGAAATTTATTTTTCTAAGCTACTCAAGGTTTTCAAAAATCCAATAGGCCAGAATGCCCAAAACTCACACATATCGACGTTCACTAAAACAACTCCTAGTACACGCATCAAAGCGTTTAAAATCAAGACAATACATGTCTTTAAACGGAAACAAACGATAAAATACCACATTCAGAACAAAACCACTGACCCCATTCGAGGCCTCTAAGGACCCTCCCGCACTGGCTAGTGAACAAGTCGAACGCGTATAAGCACAAAGCCTCCACAAGAGAACTTGTAAAACGTGCAAATTGATTCGAAAATCATCAGCAACGGACAAAAACAACAATAAAAAGACATCACAAGCGACGACACTCCTTGTATAAATCAAATACGAGAGTCGACTAAATACATATCGTGAAATCAAAATCCACATAAGGATTCCATCACTTAACAATTAATCATAAAAATAGCTCGTGTCACACGAGGCACACACAAAGAAGGGAGACTTACTTCCACAGGTCGCACGAAGATGATGATCGCCCCACGATACTAATCACGACCAACAAACTCAAACGACGCGTCGCGACACGACTCAGTCAGATAAAATCCGACGAAACAAGACTCAAACAACACGACTTGACCCGACAACCTAGGTTTCCACAACCTAAGCTCCGATACCATTTATGTAACACCCCCAATCCACTCAGGGATATTACACGCCGTAGACCCTCTCCTCGAAGATCTACCAGGCTGGTAACAACATTTAACATCTCGACAATGTCTTCAAGGCTAAAATGACTCAGTAGACCGATTTGGTCTTTCAATAAAAATATACAACTCAATTACAACACATACCCACGCAGGGGTCAAAATACAATAAACTCCCGTACAACGGGGAAAAGATACTGCAGCGGAAAAGAAAATACAACTAGACCAATACGACATCAACGGGTCCTCGTGTGATTAGTATCGTTCATCTTTCATCATCCTTCGTGCCGACCCTGTGCTATGCTCCAAAACCTGAATGCAAAAATAGACATCCACCCCGAATACTGGGGTTAGCAAACTCCACTGTTTTGCTAGTGCAAGAACAAAGTGCAAATACGAGCCATACAATTCACATTCCACGAATAACAATAACCAGGAATCCTCAAAGATCCAAACGAAACGAAAAGTACTTCCCGAGGCAAGAGTTTGAGAAAACCTTTCAAAATCGAAATATCATAAATCAATGGAAATAATTTATAAAACGGTTTAGAATGCCATCGAGAGTTTTAATAGAAAACAATTTAGGATTATCAAATCCTACTTTTCAAAATCTAAAAGACAAAAGGGGTCACCGCCCAAAAGTTTACTTTCCGTAAAATAACCTTTACCAAACCGTTGGGATTTTAGCCCCAAATCCGTCAAATGACCTTTACAAAAACGTTGGGATTTTAGCCCCAATTTCATCAACTCACAGTACACAAGAACGACCACAAGGTTCGTCTCCCAACATCAAAATCCACAAATAAAGGATTCAAAACAAACAACAAAATACTCTAGTGCCATCCTAGCCAAGTAAGCCAAACGAACACTTACCTCATACACACTTAGTCGATGCATGCAATCATGAAAACCGTTCAAAAGCACTCATTTCCGGAAATGCCAATATCGAATCACATTTGTAAAATGCACCACAATTAACCGCGGACCCACAGCTTCGTGGATCCCTGCCGAGACCCCGTCGGATCTAACCCACAGTGGTTAAAAGCAAGCTCGCGGTTCCACAGCTTCGTGGAGCCCTACCGAGACCCCGTCGGATCTAACCCGCAGTGAGCATACACACACACACACACACGTTACTCATGCAATACTAACATGCTAAGAATGTAAGTTCATTAAGAATACTCACTAGAGATGGCCATTAACTCGACACCATTATCAAACTCTTCAAAACACAATAACAAGATTAAATACGGAATACACGATTCCATAACTTTAAACAATAGGAGTATCATCATCAAATCCTTCAACGTTCAAAATAATCAAATCATAATCAATTCCCAAAACACACCGTTCACAAAACACACACGCATTTGAAAGAAAGCCTTTAACGAGGCCAAACCGAAATCTTTTGAAACTTCGTTTCAAACAACCAAACAAACACACTAATACGATCACCGATCATCATATCCACAAAATAAGAAAAGTATGGGCAAGGTACTTGCCTCGAAATCGGCACACAAGTATCCCGACGAACACGGCTCAACCGGAAAGCTTCGAAACGCCCGGTGCTTTCGAAATGGAAGACGACGACGAACGGAAGGGTTCAACACGGTTTCTTCGCAAGAAACACGACCCTAACATCATACAATTAATAAATCAATGATCATACGATGAAGAATAATCGTAGAACGCCCGAAAACCCCTCTATGACATTCTACCTGACACCTTCAAGGCGTCGATCAAGAACTTGACCAAAACAACGAATCGATACGATCCAACCATGGAATAACAAGGTAAATGATATAATACATCTAAATAATCATCAATCCATCATAATCCTAAGTTAAATCGGATTAATCGGACGAAAACAACCAAAACACCCAAATTCCCCAAAACTAGATTTCTAGGAAATCTGACCTGATTCGGTAGATCGGAGGGTGTTATAGGATGGATGATTGATGATATGAACTCCAAAACTTCATGGATTGATTGTCCAACAACATCTCTCCATGATTCACCAAGCTCCAGCCGCGGAAGAGAAGAAAACCGAGTGAAAATAGATGAAGAAAACGTCTGCAGGGCCATAAAATGATCGCGCACAGGTGCCGCGGCTCACGGAGTGTGCCGCGGCCAGCCCAAAATGGCTCCCAATGGTCGGCAAGGTGTGCGGCTCGGCCGGAGTGTGCCGCGGCACCCGCACACTCGGTTTGGCGAAAAATGCCACAGAGTGTGCCGCGGCTGCCACTGCGCCGCGGCCTGTGGATCGCCGCCAGAATCGCTGATCACGCCGGCCGTGACTCGGCGAAGCCGCCGAGCACTACCGGCCGTGACTCGCCGATGCCTGGGCCCAGTTGCCCGCCATGACTCGGCCGGGGCCAACTCCGACGGCCCGAACGACCCCGAAATCCGAACCTGAATACGAATCGATGATACGGTTACGACGTACTCGCAAAGACGAATCTAAGAGCTAAGAGAACACACAATTCCGACCACCCGAAGGCTCGAAATTCAACAACGGAAGTAATTACCCAAAACTTTGGGAAATTATGAAAATGGCCCAAAACGTCCGAAAATCACGATACGCGATCGAAACACCAAACCAAAGCTCGCAACATGAATAATAACATTAAATGAACTTACGAGAAACTCGAAACAACAGTTTCGGACGAGATTCGCAAGAATCGAACTCAAGTGCGGAAAAGTCGCTAAAAAGCTCGGAACTCAACAAAACGATACCGAAACGAACTCGGATGACAAAAAGTGCAGAATTAATCATTCTCGAAATGACGAAACGGTTATGAGCGAGTCGTCAAAACGGACTTCCGCCAAAAAAAAGAAAATTACTGAAATTCGAAATTGCGGATATTACAATCGAACCTGAGGATGTCCATCTTACTTCACTCCCATCCGTGAATGTAAGAAGGTTGAACAGCACTGGAGACCTTGCCCAACCAGATTCTCCGATTTCTGCCGCAAGGAAAGAGCGCCTGCGTGCACTTGGCCTTCAAACTGTATTCATCCAGGATGCAGTAAATGCTCTATCTTCCGTTGAGAAAGCATTAAATTGGATGCACACTTGTGCCGTGGTAGAAATGACCACTCTTCAACATGAATTATCTCGTGTTGTCGAAGCATTCACTATTCTGCCAGAAGTTTTCAAACAAGCTTTGAAGATCATGGAAGATAAGCAGGAGCAACTGCTGAAGGAAGAAGCAACAAAAACGAGGATAGCTGAAGCCAAGACCGCTTGTTCTATGATTGAAAACAGCTCTCAACTGCGCGCTCACGACAAATTCATTAAGGATATGTCGCAGACGCTTTCCTCCCTTGTAGAGAGAATGACTAACATCGAGACAAAACAGGATGCTGCTCTAGAAATCCTAAAAAGTCTTGATGAAGCCAAAAAGGGGGAAGAGGCACGAGAAGCTGCTAGGAGAATCAGGATTCAACAAGAAAGGGAATTTGAGGCTGCTCAAAACAGCATCACTGCCGATTTGAACAAACTAGCACCTCCTTCCCAAAGTTTTAAGATTTTAGGCTCCCGAACGGAATTTCATGATCCCAATGTCCCTTGGCAAACTCTTATTCAGAGACCTTCTGAAATTCGTCTGCCGACCAACCGTAATCCTACTACCGACGAAGTGAAGCATTGGAGGAAGAACGAACTGATGAGATACTTTGTCAAACTCATCAGGGAATCCGCCATCTTCAAGAACTATAAAACGTTAGCGGAGGCCGCAGACAAATTTACGAAGATGCTAGAAGACGGAAAACTCCCTCTCCAAATCGAGATGAAATCCAAACACAGAAGAGGAGATCGGATCACCCATCCAGAAGACTGGATTCTTGCCTTTGATCGATCCTATGAAGGAAGAGCTATATACCAGGATCGAGGCAATGATTCTCTTCAGAACTGGTGGCGCGGTACCGAGAATGACCCAGGGAAAAAGCCATGGAGGCATGCGGACTATAGATAAGGAGCTGAAATCTCTGTAAATTAATTTTGTTTTGTAATTTCTCTTCGAAACAGCAAACTCTGTACTCAATTCATTTTGAATATCAATAAAAATGTTTGTTTGTCTTGAAAGATTACAACTCGTAATCTACTGTGTTGATGTATGATTACTTAAATTGTTTGATAGCAATCTCAAGTTAGATAACTTGATTGAAATTTAAGTTAGTCTACGAACAGTTCATAAATTCAGTTGTAAGCTTAGAATACATTATAAGATTATGCCTGCGCGCCAATCATAAGCTTAAGTTGTAATAATCCTTAAACTGTATCGAACCTGCCTGCGAGCAGTTCATTATTGTAGACTAAGTTACTGAAAGTCAGACCTTTTGACGAAAGACCAAGAAATCTGCCAGAAGACATCAAAGAAGATCACTTCATGAAGAAGGTTTTGCCATCATCAAGAAGACTTGAAAAGTTAAGAAAGTAAGTCTTGGCAAATTGTCAAAAAGGGGGAAATTGTTGGGAAAACAAAGATCCTCAGAAAACAAATGAGATATCCGATCCTCAGACGAATGGTATTTGATAAAAGGTTTTGACATATATGCCAATCCGAATACAAGAAAGGAAATCGTATCGAAGCCTTGAGGTTTTATCCTGTATCGAAGACTCCGCCTCGAATCAGCATATAGTGAAGCCCTTCATGCAAGAAGAAGTCTTGTAAAAGACCAAGTATGGAAACTGTCTCGAAACTCAAAATACGCTTATCTTCCATACAGCTCACAACAGACAAAGAAGGAATATCCATAAGTCCAGTCCGTTGAATAAAGAAGTATTTAAATACTCAAGGATAAAGTATTTAAATACCGCTACCAACAGATCTTGTAATCCCGCTAAATCCGGATCGTGTCATAATCTCGTTGGAACGAAATCTCATTCAAACGGATACATCTCAACGGATATATATTTCGAGACTATATATATCTTATGAAGGTATTGAAGATCAGTTACTACCACCTAACACTCAAGCTATCAAAAGTTATCATCGAGCAAAACATATCTCCAAAGCTTACTGCAATTAAGATCTAAAGAGATATATAGTGCTCATCATCCTGAACACCACTTCATCAGCTGAAAGCTCTTAAAGTCAAAGTTGTTGTTCACCATCTGTTCTATACGTTGAACAAACTCAAGATCAGCCCTGTGTGGACTGAACAACTGTGCTTCTCCTAATCCGTGTGAAGGATTTGCATTGAAGAAGACGAAGCGCCGAATCGTGTGTGAAGAAGCAAGTCAAAGCATTAGCTCAAAACCAATCTGTGTGAACGGTTTAAGCTAAGATCTTTATATCAATCTGTGTGAACGATATATTGATTGTGTGTGTTGTTATAATTACGTAGTTGTGTACGTAGTAATTATAATAATCTTTTTACTCTTGTGTGGAGGACCAGTGGACGTAGAGGGGTTTACCTCGAACCACTTTAATTACTGTGTTATTTACCTTCAACTTTTACTGTTTTAATTACTGTGATAAATTAAGTATACACTATACACTTAGTTGCTGTATCCATAGCAACCTACTGTATCCAAGACTTCCGCTACGCACTCAGATTTAAAATCCATACAGTTTGTTGTTTAAAACTATTTTCCAAACTGTATCCAGTATACTTAGTGGCCAACAAGACTATATATATCTCATCAAGGCGTTGAAGATCAGTTACCAAGTGACAGCTCTTATTATATTCATCAGAGCAAAACATATCTCCAGAAGCTTACTGCAACTCAGATCTAAGAGATATACAGTGCTCAACAACTTGAACAACACTTCATCAGCTAGAAGCTCAGAAAGTCAAAGCTATTGTTCATACCCTGTTCTATCCTTTGAACAAACCTAGATCAGCCCTGTGTGGACTGAGTAATCGTTGCTACTCCAGAACTGTGTGTGAAGGAATTGCATCGAAAAAGACGAAGCTTCAGAACTGTGTGTGAAGAAGCCAGTCAAAGCATTAGCTCAAACCAATCTGTGTGAACGGTTGAAGCTAAGATCTTTATATCAATCTGTGTGAACGATATATTGATTGTGTGTTGTTATAATTACGTAGTTGTGTACGCAGTAATTATAATAAACTTTTTACTCCTATGTGGAGGACCAGTGGACGTAGAGGGGTTTACCTCGAACCACTTTAAATACTGCGTTATTTACCTTCTGCCTTACTTGTTTTAATTACTGTGATTATTTAAGTATACACTGCATATCGAGTTTCTGTATCCACAGCAACTTAGTGTATTTAAGACTTCCGCTACGCAATCAGATTTAAAATCAGTACATCTTGTTGTTTAAACTACTTCCCAAGCTATATCCAGTATACATAGTGGCCAACAACTGGTATCGGAGCTGTTGATTCTAAAAAGAATCAGTTGTATTTTTAACCGAATCAGATCCAAAATCACTTATACTTTAAAACAGTCTTTTTCATTTCTTTATTTTCACATGGATACATCTATGATCAACAAAGTGCCTATGTTGTCTATTAACGAATTTGATGATTGGAGAATTAGGATGGAGGCTCATCTTGCAGCAATGCACGGAGAGATGATTTTTGTTATACAGGATGGCCTTATTAAGATCATGAAGGTAAACACGGCCGCAAGGATTGAAGGCCAAGCCCATGCTGAGATGCTCGAGAAGGAACGCGAGCAATGGACCACAGATGAAAGAAAGCGAGCCAACCTCGACAATGTGGCTAAGAATGCGTTATTTGTCACTCTTGACAAAGGCACGTTCTCGAAGGTAAAGAGCTGTAAATCAGCCAAGGAAATATGGGAAAAACTCAAGTTGATTTGTGAGGGAACTGTGCTCTCAAAAGAAAACAAAATTTCAAAACTGACTCAGCAATTTGAATCTTTCGAATGAAACCAACTGAGACACTTGAGGAACTTGACCTCAGATTCACTGGTATTGTTGGTGAACTTGAAGCTTTGGGCAAAGTTTATACCCAAAAGGAGAAGAATTTAAAAATTTTCAGATCTCTCCCTGCCCGATGGGACATTAAGACCACAGCTATGCGTGTATCTTGCAATCTTAATGAAATATATACTTTTTATCTCTTCTCTGACCTCAAAGCCTTTGAGTATGATATTGACAGAAGAGAAAAAGCTTAAGAATCTCCTTCAAAGGTTACAACACTAGCCGCTGTATCGAATCGTCGACACAAAGATGCCCAAATCAAGCCTAGTCACAAGAATGCTGACTGTGACGACGACATCCTGTCTCAAGATGAAATGGCGCTTCTCATGCACAAGTTCAAAAAGTTCATCAAGCAGTCTGGAAAGACTCCCTACAGGCCCAAACCTGTCCACAAGGTAAGTACTGAAACTTCAACTGGTGATGCTAACCTGTGCTATAATTGCAGGAAACCAGGGCATTATGCAAATAAATGTCCTCATCCCAAAGTTCAAAGGTTGTCGGAAGCCTAGCAACAAGAGAGAGATGAAAGAAGACGTGTTTGGAAAAACAATCTCAAGGCCCTGATTGGAGAATCAGAAGCCTCCCCCACACCATCCAAATAAGAAGAATGTCTTCAGGTGGTCACTAAAAGTGATTCATCTGATGATGAGTTCGATGATAAAGCATATATGTGCTTTATGGCCAAGGACATTCCGGAAGGTGAAGATAGGGATGATGAGGAAAGTTCAACCTCATCTATTCCATTAAATGCATCTCATACTTTTGAAAACATGATGAATGAGTTTAAAAACATTCAAAAGGCCCATGAGACATTGAAAAAAGAGAATATACAGCTCCAACTGACTAACCTAGAGCTGAAAGATGAAAATGACTTGCTGAAAATAAATTATGAAAATATGTCTATTGATTGTGAAACCAGCAAAGTCGATTTTGAAAAACTCATGGAGAGCAATCATCAATTTGCTCATGAACTAAGTGAGATTAAAACTCACAACGAGAGCAAGACAAATGATTTGGTTTTACTTCAAGCCAAAGTCAAAACTCTCGAAAAACGAGAAATTAAACCTGAGACCATTCTGAAATCGTTCGAGAAATCATCTAAAACAATGGAAGAAATTCTGAGCACTGGGCAACATGCTCATGATAAAAGTGGCATAGGATACAGCTCATGTTCAAACAAAGGGAAAACTAGTAGAGTGTTTGTCAAGAGTGTGTAACACATTCCTGTATCGAAAGAAACTTCGAGTCCTGTGAAGGAACCTGTTGCACAGCGAACAACAAAGGATGCTATTCCGCCCCCACAATCCTATTCCAGACAGCGGAATCACCAGCCATTCAGACCTGAAAAGCGCACTCAACAGCATGCTCCCCGAGCATATCAACAACGCCAACAGCCATTCAGAAGGAAGGCTGTATCCAAATACCAAAGGCCCGCACGGCAGTACTATCAGTACAGCACGTCGAGGTATTGGATACAGGAGCCCCATTATTCCTTGAGACAGCAGGTGCCTGCTTAGTATCAACAACAGCATTGGGAATCCAACTGGAGACCCAGAAGGCAAACTGTTAGGCTAAAGAAAATGGCTCCACCTCCAAGACGACACTCGTACTGGATTAATAATAATAACCCTGAATTTTACATGCATAATAATTATCATGGTTATAGCAACTACGGATATGCCCCACGTAGATATTTCAACACTGTACCGAATGTGACCTACAGTAAACCAATTGCTGTCAGGAAAACTTGGGTACCTAGAGGAACTGACATTCATGGACCCAAAAATAAAAGGGGACCTAAATCTACTTAATCTCTTTGCATACAGGACATTCTAGAGGAGGACACCTGGTACTTTGATAGTGGATGCTCTCGGCACATGACCGGAGATAGAAGCAAACTATAAGATTTCGTAGAAGGTCACGATCCAAAAGTTCATTTCGGTGATAAATCTAAAGGAAGAACAAGAGGGAAAGGAAACCTACTTGTCGGAAAATTCAAAGTCACCGATGTTGCATATGTTGAAGGCTTACAGTACAATCTACTTAGTATTAGCCAATTCTGTGATAAACAGTTCTCGGTGAAATTCTATATAGATCGCTGTAGAGTCAAGAACATCCAGACCAAAGAAGTTGTGCTTACAGGAAGCAGATCAGGTAATATGTATATTGCTGACTGGAAGCCTATGAGCTCCTCAATTCCATGCTTTGTTGCCAAAGGCACTGCAAATCTTAGCTGGTTATGGCACAAGAGGATGTCTCATGTCAACTTCAAGACGATCAACAAGCTCTCAAGACAGGGAATGGTAAGAGGATTGCCAAACGTGTCATTCAAAAAGGACAGCGTCTGCGGACCATGTCAGAAAGGCAAGCAAATCAAGTCAACCATGAAGAGCAAATCCTAAATTTCAACCCAAAGAGTGTTGGAAATGCTACATATGGATCTCTACGGTCCTGTAGACCCAGTAAGTTTGGGAGGTAAGAAATACTGTCTTGTTGTTGTTGATGATGATTAGTCCAGGTATGCTTGGACAATTTTCCTAAGCAAGAAGAAGGAAACAACATCAAAGATGCCTGAGCTCCTGAGAAAGATTCAAAATGAAAAGGCATTGAGTATCATGTCCATTTGTTCCGACAGAGGTACAGAATTTACTAACCGCTTTATAGAGCAATACTGTTCGGAAAATGGGATACAACACGAATACTCAGCTGCCCGTACACCTCAACAAAATAGTGTTGCCGAGCGAAAGAATAGAACGCTGAAAGAAGCAACAAGGATAATGATTGCCGCAAGCAAGTTGCCACAATAAGCTGGGTGAAGCAACCAATACAAAGATGCTACACTCAAAATCTGGCCAGATTGCCAACAAGCACCACAACAAAACAGCATACGAAGTATGGAACAAAAAAACTCTGTTAGTTTCATATTTTCACATTTTTGGATGCAGGTGTTATGTGTTGAATAATGGGAAGGATAAACTTAGAACCTTTGATGAGAAATCAGATGAAGGAATATTTGTAGGATACTCTTTCGTCAGCAAAGCTTATAGGATCTTTAATAAAAGGAAGCTGACGATCGAGGAATCAGTTCATGTAGTGTTCGACGAACCTCATCATGACCCTATAGGAGTAGATGATATTACTCAGAACATCCAACATCTCTATCTTAGATCCTCCAACTCCCATAAAACCTGTTGTTGACCTAGAAATCAACCCCGCAGCTGTAAGAATCGACGTAGATGAAGCCGACGCTGTACAAGCTGAAGCTGTATCTACAGAAACTCTCGATACACTACGGAACCCTGAATTAGAACCCGACCGAAGATGGTTGAGAGATCACCCGCAAGAGCTGATCATTGGAAACATAGATGCTGGTGTTTCTACCCGTAGGAGAATATAGAGTACACAAGGAAATGTACTTTGTGCACAAGAAGAACTAGATACTGAGATATCACCGTTTCCTGAATGGAAATCTCAATCCGAGCTTAGAAGACTCAATATGTGCACTATTGCTATATTCTTAGCCCAGTCCGAACCTGTTTCGACCATAGACGCTCTTAATAATTCTCATTGGATAACATATATGGAAAAAGAGCTTAACGGTTTAGAAAGAAACAATGTATGGTATCTTGTACCCAGACCTACACAACAATTGGTTATAGGAACCAAATGTTCGAAACAAAAAGGATCGAAATGGACTTATTATAAGGAACAAATCAAGGCTAGTCGCACAAGGCTATAGCCAGGAAAAAGGCATAGACTATGATGAAACCTTTGCCCCTGTAGCCAGACTAGAAGCCATTAGGATATTCATAGCCTTTGCTGCCCATAAGAGCTTCATTGTATACCAAATGGACGTCAAGAGTGCATTTCTTAATGGAGACCTTGCCGAAGAAGTTTATGTTGAACAACCACCAGAGTTTGCCAACACAGATGGCATCGACCTAGTATACAGGCTAAGAAAAGCACTGTATGGACTTAAACAAGCCCCTAGAGCATGGTATGAGACCCTGTCCCAGTATTTAACCGATAATGGATTTGAGAAAGGTGCTGTGGACAAGACCTTGTTCAAAATACAAGAAGGTGATGACCTTCTAATGGTGCAAATTTACGTAGATGATATAATTTTTGGTTCAACTAACCTTGCTTTGTGCAAAAGGTTCTCTCATCTCATGCAAAGTAAATTTGAAATGAGTATGATGGGAGAACTTAGTTATTTCCTAGGTTTGCAGGTAAAGCAATTGCCTACAGGTATTTTCATCAACCAGGAAAAATACAGCAAGGAGCTTCTCAACAAATTTGGAATGAACACTTCCAAATCATCGTCAACCCCCATGAGCACTTCCGTGCAAATTAGTGCTGATGAAGCCGGAAAGCCGGTTGACCAATCACTCTACAGGAAGCTTATTGGCTCCCTCATGTACCTAACGGCTAGAAGACCCGATATCCAGTTTGCTGTTGGAGTGTGTGCGAGATATCAAGTAGCACCTAAGGAATCACACTTCAATACAGCTAAACGAATCCTGAAGTACATTAAGGGAACAGTCGATGTAGGACTGTGGTATCCTAAAGAAGGCGGATTCGATTTAGTTGGATACAGCGACTTGGATCTCGGAGGATGCAAGCTACATAGGAAGAGTACAAGTGGAACTTGTCACTTTCTTAGACCTAGACTCGTTTCTTGGTTCAGTAAGAAGCAATTGGCCAACTCACTTTCCACAGCTGAATCAGAATACTATGCTGCTGGTAGTTGCTGTATGCAGATCCTTCGATACAAAGCAATGCTGTCGATTATGGGATTGAAGCCAGAGAGACGCCAATCATGTGTGATAGCACGAGTGCAATTGCAATCACGCACAATCCTGTATTGCACTCGCACACTAAGCATATCAACATGAAGCATCATTTCATAAGGAATCATGTCGAGAACAAGGATGTTCGGATCGAAAAGGTTCATACAGATATTCACTTGGCCAACATCTTCACCAAGCCTCTCGACACAGCAAGATTCAACATGCTTAGACAAGAATTGGGAATGCGACAGCCCGACTCCCTGTAAGTAATTTACTGCTTTTACTCAACAATTGAGGCAGAATGCTGTAAGACCCAAGAATACAGTATCCACCGTTAATTATCTGTACACTCAGAGCCTTGAATACAGCACTGTAGGGAACAAAGATATATGAATCATACTACAGCTGACGTGTGCAATAATTGAGGGGGAATACAGTATTACCCATGAATACAGCATTAATCCAATAATTGTTGTATGGAATTAAAACCTATATGTACCTTTTAAGGGGGAACGCTGTATCGTCGCAGATACAGCACATACTATAAGATTTCGATTCAGTATATATATTATATTATATTATTTCATTTTAAATTAATTTTTGTCCATGTGCCCTGTTTTCATGTCAAACGTCATTTACATTAAATGCCTTACACGACATCTGGAAAACTGAATCTCAAAAGCCGCAATGTTTTCAAATTGTTTAATGTTTTAAAACCACCGTTTCAGGCATTTAGGGTAACAACAAATGTCAGAAGTGGGACCCGCTCATATTTTAATATTCCATGGATAAGTGTACCATTTACACTCAGTTTATCGTGACCATTCTTTTCAAAAATGGGCTCCCATCCCTTTAAATCTGACCATTCGTACTCTGGAAAACCATACTTCGCCGCCCACTATAAAAGGACTGATACTGCCATTTGAGACTCTTTACGCCTTCTGGATATTCTTAGAGCACTCAAGCAAAAATCAGCCTACAAGTTTTCTTTGCGTTTTACTGCAAATTTCTTTTATTCTCTTTCATATTTTCTTGAGAATCATCAATGGCTGCTCAGACATCTTCTCCCGCTCTCAAGAAATCCTCGAACATCATCGATGGACGGATCTTCTCAAGATCTGTCGTCATCGAGCGTATTCTCTCTGAAACCAATGACGTCTAACCAATGGAGTTCATCATCACCCGACTCCGTCAGCAAGGTCTCTACCGCCTTGGGAGTCAAACCGCCGAGAAATATGATATTCACCTGGTTGAGGACTTTTACCTCAACACCGCTGTTCGTTTACTGTTGCTGGCCAAGGGAGGCCATGTTGCTGACATCACCGCTATTATTCAAGGAGTGGAGATCTACATCGATCGAGATCTTCTTCAGAACATTTACAGGCTACCCGCTGATAGCCTGACCATGGAAGAACTTGAGACTTTTGGGTCTCAAGAGCTGATAATGAAGTACTATGGGCTGTTCACCGGCTCAGCTAATGTTGACGTGGTTCACACCACCTGTCACAAGAACAACTTTTGTTTGCCATACGTGTACTTGCATGATTTTTGTTGCAGGATCATCGAGAATCGCACTGGTGCATTTGAAATGTGCACAACTATGAGATTTAGGATGATGGTTGCAATTATGACCTGTGAAAAGGTCAACTAGTGCCAGATAATTTTGAAACGCTTGCAGGAGGAAGTATCAAGCCTGGCACTCAAAAAAAGTCATTTGGTTTATTTTTAAACCATATTTTGATGAAATGCGGACTTTCAAAATCCACAGATTCGAAGAAAAACAGCTCCCGGATCTACTTAGGAGGCGTCAAGCCTTCGGCTTTTAACCAGAGCACTCTGGTTTGCAACCAACCAAAAGTCCGCAATATGCTCATTTCTGAAGATCCAAGGGATGTGTCTTTGAAATCCCAGAATGTGGAATCTTCCAAGAAACACAAAAGATCTAACAACAAGACACCAACTGCTGCTGAGAAGCCGAAAAGGAAGCTAAGGAGGCTTTCTAAAGCTAAATCCACCAAAACCTACGAGGAAGCTTCTACCGTGGCGCAACCCACTGAACAACTACCCCAGGGCCCAACCCCTGTGGAAGAGGTGCCCGCTACTGTATCGACAGTAGATCCCGAGCCTTTGGTGGCTAAGATGGGTGATCAGACATCTGCCAACTTAGAAGACTCTAGCGAGTCGGCTGTCCCTTTGGAGCCAACAGCTACCTCTCCTATGCGGGATTCCACACCCGTACAGGATCCACCTTCCTTCGGGGTACCATCCCCTATAAGGAATCCCTCTTCCCTACAGGATCCCACACCTGTAGAGGAATCCCTCGCTACAGCAGACTCAGACGTTGTACGCAGTCCCTCCCCGGACACCATTATCAACAAAACCCTTCTCTCTGTGCAGATTGATCTTGCTTATAAAAGATTCCTTCAATGTAAAAGCTACCGGCTAGCTCCGTATGACACCTTATACAACTGGAGCGACTGGAGCCATGAAGAAAGATTTGTATTGGAAGTGACGGACTCAACAGAAGTTGAAGCCCTGATCCAATGGGACAATCTCTACTGCAAAGAATTGATTGAAAGCCATCTATTACAAAAATCTGACGCCATGAGAAAAGGAAAAGATAAGTCCGAGGACTCTCCACAAGATCCAAAAGAAGACCATGACTCAGACGACGACGACGACGATGCCTTACAAGCAGGTCTGAGAATGAGTCGTGAGGAGGATCAAGATAGAGATGTCTCCCATACGAAGAATGACGAAGGGCCATAAAGCCAAAGTGAGCCCCCTTCGCCACAGCAAAAAAATATTCCTAATGATGAGGAATCAGTCCCTCAAGTCGAGGAAGAAGAAATCGTTTCGGAACAGGCACCCGAGCCTGCTGCTGCTGAAGAAGAAGAAGTTGTTGCTGAGAGACAACATGAGGAATCAGTCCCTCCTGTATCTATGTCTGCAGAAATCCCTTCGACACAGGAGGACGTCGCACCCCCTGCCGCCGAACCCGAAAATGCTGCTCCCGCCCCATCAACCATGGAATCCGACGACGGTATTGTACCTGAGGATGTCCAACTCAATTCACGTCCTACCGTGAATCTGAGAAGGCTGAATGGAGTCGAGGACTTCGCCAAGCTGGATTCTCCGAGCACTGCTGCTAGGAAAGAGCGATTGCGTGCTCTTGGCCTTCAAACTGTCTTCATCCAAGATGCAGTTAATGCCCTATATTCAGTGGAAAAAGCTCTGAATTGGATGCACACTTCTGCTATTGGAGATATGACTGGATTACAACATGAAGTCTCTCGCGTAGTCGAAGCCTTTACTGTTTTGCCAGAAGTCTTCAAGCAAGCACTGAAGAATCTGCAAGAAAAACAAGAGCAACTCCTGAGAGAAGAGGCATCCAAAACTCGCATATCTGAGGCCAAGACCGCAACAGCTATGATCGAAATCACTTCTCATCTTCGAGCCCACGACAAAAGTATCAAGGATATGTTGCAGGTGCTCTCCACCCTTGTCGAGAGAATGACAAACATTGAGACGAAATAGGACGCCGCACTGGAGATCCTAGGACGTCTTGATGACGCCAAAAAGGGGGAAGAAGCAAGAGAAGCAGCAAGGAGAACAAGGCTTCATCACGAAAGGGAATTTAATGCTGCTCAAGACAGCATTACTGCCGAGCTGAATAAACTAGCCCCTCCCTCTCAAAGTTTCAAGATTTCAAGTTCCCGACCTGAGTTTCATGACCCCAATGTCCCCTCGTAAAGATTAATCCAAAGACCTTCTGAAATTTGTCTACCAACCAACCGCCATCCCACTGCCGAAGAAGTGAAGCAATGGAGGAAAAATGAACTCATGAGATACTTTGTCAAACTCGTCAGGGAATGCGCCATATTCAAAGGTTATAAGACATTAGCGGAGGCTCCAGACAAATTCACGAAGATGTTAGAAGATGGAAAGCTTCCTCTCCAGCAAGATATGAAATCCAAGCATAGAAGAGGAGATCGGATCACCCATCCAGAAGACTGGATTCTTGCCTTTGATAGATCCTACGATGGTAGAGCAATATACCTAGATCGAGGCAATGAATCCCTACAACACTGGTGGCGTGGGACCGAGCATGATCCAGAGAAAAAGCCATGGAGACATGCGGACTATAGGAGCTGAAATCCTTAGTGTATAATTTTTGTTTGTAATATTTCTTTCGAAACAGCAAACCTTGTACTCTATTTTTGAATATCAATAAAAATGTTTGCTTGTCCTGAAAGATTACAACTCGTAATCTACTGTGTTGATGTATGATTACATTACTTAAATTGTTGAGATAACAATCACAAATATAGAAACTTGTTTGAAAATTAAGCTGTACGAACTTGTCTACGAACAGTTCATAATTTCAGTTGTATGCATTTAGAATACATTGTAAGATTGTGCCTGCGCGCCAATCATAAGCTTAAGTTGAAAAAAAAATTCTTAGCTGTATCGAACTCGCCTGCGAGCAGTTCATAAATTAGACTAAGTTGCTGAAAGACAGACCATTTGACAGAAGACCAAGAAATCTGCCAGAAGTCATCGAGAAAGTCATTCGCTTCATGAAGAAGGTTTTGGCATCATCAAGAAGGACTTGAAAGATTTAAAGTCATGGCGAATTGTTAAAAAGGGGGAAATTGTTGGTATAACAAATACCCTGTATCGAAATTGATGGGATAACAATATCTGGTATCGAAACAGCCAGGATAATCAATCCCTGTATCGAATAGTAATGATAAGAGGTTTTGACAATATGCCAACCCTCAATACAGTAAGGAAACTATATCGAAAAGTTGAAGTGTCAACCTATATCGAAGGCCTGTCATAGATCCATCATATAGTGGAACCTTTCAGTATAGCAAAGAAGTCTTATAAAGACTAAGTATGGAAGCTGTCTCGAATCAACAATACAGTGATCTTCCATACAGCTCTGAACAGGACAAAGAAGGAATCTTCCGAAGTCAAGTCCCATTGATATAAGAAGTATTTAAATACTGTAAGTCAACAGATCTTCAAATCCCGCAAAATCCGAATCGTGCTTTTCATCCCGTTGTAACGGAATCTTGCTCAACGGATTTATCTCAACGGATATATTTTTCAGAAGACTATATATATGTCATCAAGGCGTTGAAGATCAGTTACCAAGTGACAAAGCTATTATTATATTCATCAGAGCAAAACATATCTCCAGAAGCTTACTGCAACTCAGATCTAAGAGATATACAGTGCTCAACAACTTGAACAACACTTCATCAGCTAGAAGCTCAGAAAGTCAAAGCTGTTGTTCATACCCTGTTCTATCCTTTGAACAAACCCAGATCAGCCCCGTGTGGACTGAGTAATCGTTGATACTCCAGAACTGTGTGTGAAGGAATTGCATCGAAGAAGACGAAGCTTCAGAACCGTGTGTGAAGAAGCCAGTCAAAGCATTAGCTCAAACCAATCTGTGTAAACGATTGAAGCTAAGATCTTTATATCAATCTGTGTGAACGATATATTGATTGTGTGTTGTTATAATTACGTAGTTGTGTACGCAGTAATTATAATAAACTTTTTACTCCTGTGTGGAGGACCACTGGATGTAGAGGGGTTTACCTTGAACCACTTTAAATACTGCGTTATTTACCTTCTGCCTTACTTGTTTTAATTACTGTGATTATTTAATTATACACTGCACATCGAGTTGCTGTATCCACATCAACTTACTGTATTTAAGACTTCCGCTATGCACTCAGATTTAAAATCAGTACAACTTGTTGTTTAAACTACTTCCCAAGCTGTATCCAGTATACTTAGTGGCCAACAAGAACCATTCTGTCGTGAATACCAGTAAACATATAAATCCTTCTTTCAAATGTCTCGATCAAGTTATAGGGTCACGGTCAGTCAAACCCTATGTGTACTTGACGCTATGCATGCGTTAATGCAAATCGAGATCATTGAGCTCTCGTGTATCCAATACAACTAGCTCCAATGCTTTGGCCAAAGACCTATGATCTCATCTGCCAATAACCGCATAGGACATATAACCCGCTCACTAACGGGAGAAAGAATTCTATCTTGGTATTCAGTAGGACCTGCTACTTACCCGTTAAGATGCACGTTGAGGTTGACCCCCACCTCCCGGTTTATAGGGTCGAACTACTCTAATGAAAATCTTAACGTCACAAGCACATCCCTACTAAATCCTCAAGTCGAAGGTTCACAAATACCTATCACAACCTTTCGTTTCCGTCATTGACTGTCCCGGAGTGAAATCCGTGTGGAGAATCGAGGGTGAGTCGGTTCGAGTATACTAATACAATTAGCATACCTATAAGGTGTGCTCCCACTAACCATTAGTGTCCGACAGGCACTCTCCATGTCAAAGAACACGTCATACAAGTCTTCACATAAACTTAACGCCCAATCAAGTTTCATCGACTTGCGAACGATTAAGTATTTGAGCTATAAACTTTTCCAGTGCCTACCCCCTTATCCAATAAGAAGTGGAACGTTTTGCTCTCAAATACACGGACTAGTTTCTATATGTATATTTACGAATTAGAAATGCCAGTTACTACCAGTAAATAAAGAAACATCCATTACCTTATATTAATGATTTACATAATTACAAGTACAATGCCCTCACTCAACATCCTCTGAGTGACATTCGAGGGCATACTCCTAACAATCTCCCACTTGCACTCAATGCCACACTCTATGGTATCTAATACCCATGTTCTCCAGATGATGCTCCAAGCTAGTCTGAGAAAGTGGCTTGGTCAGTGGATCAGCGACGTTGTCGGCCGAGTCTACTCTGTGCAACACAATATATCCCTTGGGAACAAATTCTCTTATGAGATGATACTTCCTCTCAATATGTTTGGTGCTGTTGTGAAACCTCGGCTCCTTGGCCTACGCTACAGCTCCGTTGTTGTCGCAGTATAGCGGAATAGGCAGCTCAGCACATGGTATCACTTGAAGTTCTCCCATAAACTTCTTAATCCAGAACCCTTCCTTGGAAGCCTCCGAGGCTACTTGATACTCAGCCTGACAGGTGGAATCAGCAGTCGCGCTTTGCTTGGCACTACGCTAAGATACTGCTCCTCCATTAAGAGTAAATATGTAGCCAGAAGTAGACATCGAGTCATCCTTCAGTCCTTGGAAGTCCGAATCAGTGAATCCCACCACATCCAATTCTCCACCGCCATACATCAGAACCATATCTCTAGTCCTTCTTAAGTACTTGAGAACGTTCTTTACGGCAGTCCAATGTTCCCTACCTGGGTTTGCCTGAAACCTACTCACCACGCTTACAGCATGCACGATGTCAGGTCTTGTACACAACATAGTATACATAAGGCTACCCAGAGCCGAAGCATATGGTATATTACTCATTTCCTTTCGTTGTTCCTCACTTTGAGGACACATCATCAAGGAGAGTTTTATTCCATGTCGCATCGGTAGGAACCCTCTTTTAGAATCATCCATCTTAAATCGCTTTAAGATCTTATCTATATATAGGGCTTGGGAAAGACCTATTGTTCTCTTCGCTCTATCCCGGTAGAGCCGAATACCAAGAATATAGGTTGCTTCTCCCAAGTCTTTCATGGAGAAATTACTCGAAAGCCAAGCTTTCACAGAACTGAGCATTCCCACATCATTTCTTACTAGTAGAATGTCATCTACATATAGTACTAAGAATGCTATCTTTCTCCCACTAACCCTCTTGTATACACAAGGTTCCTCTTCATTTTGCACAAAATCAAACTCTTTGACCGCCTCGTCAAAATGAAGGTTCCAACTACGCGATGCTTGCTTCAGTCCACAAATAGAACGCTGAAACTTGCACACTTTCTGAATATCGACTTCGGACACAAAGCCTTTAGGCTGCTCCATATACATTTTATCCTTGAGGAATCCATTAAGGAAAGCCGTCTTTACGTCCATTTGCCATATCTCATAATTGTGGTAGGCACCTATAGAAAGCATCATTCGAATAGACTTGATCATGGCTACAGGCGAGAAGGTATCGTGGTAATCGATCCCTTCTTTCTAGGCATAACCCTTGGCCACAAGCCTGGCCTTATAGGCGTCAACCTTGCCATCACCATCAGCCTTTCTCTTGTAGATCCACTTGTTCCCAATATGCACTATGCCCTTGGGGCGGTCTACAGGAGTCCAAACCTGATTGACATGCATCGAGTCTATCTCAGCTTCCATAGCTTCATGCCATTTCGCGGAGTTTGCATCCACCATCGCTTGGTCATAGGTCATTGGGTCGGTCTCTTGGCTATCACTTGGAACCTCATGGAGACCCAGATCCTCCAAGTACACAAGCCCATACCTCTCAGGTAAATAAGACACCCTACTAGACTTACGAGGTGGTTGTACTTGTGTTTCAGAAGGTTCGGTTCCAGTTTCTTGCACAGGTGTGTCCCGAGGAGTTTCATTGTATTCTTCTAAAGAAATACTTCTACCTGCTCTGCCTTTCTGAATGAACTCATCTTCCAGAAAGTGTTCTTGTAAAGCAACAACGATCTTTCGATCTTCGGGCATGTAGAATAGATATCCCATCGTCCCATATGGGAATCCAACGAAATGTCCCTTCGCGGACCTAGCTTCCAACTTCTCCACCTTAGTCTTCTTGACATAGGCGGGACATCCCCAAATCCTAATATGATTAAGACTTGGTTTCCTACACTCCCACATCTCATGTGGAGTTTTAGGAATGGATTTGGAAGGACATATATTCAATATGTAAGCGGCAGTCAGGAGTGCATACCCCCACAAGTAAATCGGTAAGTCAGTATAGCCCAGCATGGAACAGACCATGTTCAACAAGGTCCGGTTCCTTCTTTCTGACACACCATTTAACTGAGGAGTACCTGGAACTGTTAGTTGTGAAACTATTCCATCAATACACACAAACACACAACACACACACACACATACACTGTACACACTGCCACACACAAACACAACACACACAACACAATACAGCCTCACACATAATACACACACACACACTGCACGCACACACACTACACACACACTGCCACACCTATACATGCACATACACACACAACACACACATATTAAACATCACACAACAATTCCTAAAAGACTAGATAACATTACCAAATAGAAACAAAGAAAAGAGTTCGGAATAATTACCAAATAATCCATGGTCAATTGCGAAATGTCGGGGAGGTTGCGGGGGTCGCGAGGTCGGGATGTCGCCGGAGGTCGCGGATCGATTGTGAAAAGTCGGGGGAGTCAGAAGCGTCAGGAAGAAAGAAAGGAAAAAAAGAAGAAAGGAAGAAAGAAAGAAAGAAGACCGGGTAGTAATTAAATAGAACATTAACAGCTATTATAGAAAACCACTGTTAAAATTAAAATAAAATGTTTAACAGCGGTTACCCAGACAACTGTTGTTAACAGAGGAAAAACAATGGCGGTTTTTACGCAATTGCCATTAAGTTTCCGAATTTAACAACGGTTTTTGTGCAACCGCCGTTAGGTTTCTAAATTTAACAGCAGTTTCTGTATTAACCGCTGTTAATTTTTTATAATATTTACGATCCGTGCCACCGCACAAATTTAACAGCGGTTTTGGCATAACCGCTGTTAATTGCCCCCTGTTAAATGGGTATTTTGTCGTAGTGTGTTGTTCGTCAATGGCTGGTTCAAGGCATTTAGATACTTGTTTTGAATGTTATTGTCGATAGACGGTTCGCGGTATCGACGTATCGATTGTTATTGTTTCTACTGATCTTGGTGTTTTTTTATTGATGTTTTATTGGACGAATAAAGGCATTGACGTATTCAGTTATCATCTCTATCTTTGATGACCGATTAAAGGCGTAGAGTCATCTGTTATCGTTGTTGTTATCAATTGTCCATTCCAAGACAATTGAGGTATTGATTTGGTACTGTCGAGGACTTTTTCCCATCCGTTGTGTCATTTTTATTGATTGGTCGTTTCAAGAAAATCGAGGTATTAGATTGGGACTGTCGAGGATGTTTCCCATCCATTATGTCGTTTTTATCGATTGGTCATTTCAAGGAAATCGAGGTACTGAATTGGGACTGTCGAGGATATTTTCCATCCGTGGTATTGTTGTTATCAATATGGCCGATTAAAGGCAATTGATGTATTTCAATTGGGAACACCGAGAATGATGCACATCCATGAGATATTATGGCCGTGTTAGTTGACTCAAGCCAGCACACTATCATTCATGTGAATTTGGTAATTTTGTGATCCTTATCGTTTGTGAATATTTGTGCTTTGGAGGCTAGTCTCGGCTAGTGCTCGATGGTAAGTTTCGGGCTAGAACCTTCACTGTTGATTTCCCACACCTACAGTTCAATAGGTCCCGGTCATTTCGATGATCTCATCATCGGTAAGTTTGGGGCTTGAACCTTCGCAGTTGGTTTCCCAACATCTATAGTTCAGTAGGTCATGGTCATTTCGATGATCTTATTATGGGTAAGTTTGGGGATTGAACCTTCACAGTTAATTTTCCAGCACTTGCAATTCAGTAGGTCATGTCACTTGGTGATCTCATTATGGATAAGTCTGGGGCTTGAACTTATCACAGTTGGGCAATTCAGCAGGTCACGGCCAGTCGATGATCTCATTGATTTGCAGCTTCGACTGAGAGCTTTTATGCCATTGTGATGATGTGCAACTTCGGCTGATGGTTTTTATGCCACTGTCATGATTTGCAGCTTCGATTGAGGGTTTTTAAGCCATTATGATGATTTTCAGCTTCGGCTAAGGGCTTTCAGGTCATATGTTATGTATTGGTGTTTCAGTTGGAGACTTTGGGCATCGTTGTTGTTATCTGTTTCAGCTTTGGGTTGGGCTTTGCCTTTGGGTAATTCGTATTTATGTTCTATATTTATTATTCATCGTTGGGCACTTGTCTTCTAACCTGTTGAGAAGGTGTTGATCGTATGTCGTGGGTATAGCTTTTCGCGAATGCTCGGTTTTTACCGTTGTTTTGAGCATCTCGTATTGTTGTTGTACCACTTGTTTTCCTTTGAATGCATATCATGTTGTACTTGTATTTGATACTTATCATCTGGATGACTGACCCCATGCGGGCACAACATGTTTATATGTTTTAGGTGTTTGCGAGGAAGGAGTTAAGAAACCGGGGCATGATGATGGCGACAATACATTCGAGTGATACTAGTCCCGAGTTATTTTGGGTTCTATGTTGGTTGGTCAATTATTGGAGTATTTTCCAACTTGAAAGTTATTATTTTGTGTATCCAAGTAAGGCTCGTGTATGTTCTTGTAATTTTTATTTTGTCCATGTGGGCCCATCCTTGTCATTGAAATTCCATGTCAGAATATTGTGTTTGATATCATAGTAGGAACTGTGATTTTCCTCTTTGGTCAGTTTGATGTACTTTATTCATGTTCACTTAATCGATCTCCTGGTGTGGGGTCCACGGCAATGTAATAACCCAATGGAATTTTGGGGGTGTTACATCTTTGAGCCAATCTACGACTATCCAAATTATAATTATCCACTGCTAGTTGCGGGTAAACCTGTAACAAAGTCGATTGTGATAAGTTCCCACTTGATTCTTCATATTCACCAACCAAAAGTGCTTCTTCAGCTCTTTATACATCTTGTTGCCTCCAGGGTGAATTATATATCGGAAGCAGTGAGCTTATGCAAGTATCTATTCTTGAGAACGACGTTGTTGGGAATGCATATTCGGTCTTGAAACTTTAACATTCCATATTTGGACACGCTAAATTCCAACTTCTCACCTTGTGCTATTTTTTCATTAAGTTTGCACAGTTTCTCATCTTATGTTTGTGCCTCTTGATTCTCTTTAAGCAAATCTGGACTAATTGTCAAATTAGTGCACAAAATGTATGTCAACACTTATCATTTACTCAAATAGCTTATTTCTTTTAAGGCATTCCATTCTCTTACCATAACTCTAGCTATACATGCCTTCCTACTTAAGGCGTCAGCTATGACACTCGACTGGTGGGGATGGTTTTGAATGGAAAAGTGATAGTCTTCAAGGAGCTATATCCACCTATGTGCCTTGAATTCAACTCCTTCTAAGAGAACATATATTAAGGCTTTTATGGATTGTAAATGTAGGTCCATACAGATAATGTTTCTATTTTTCAAAGCAAATACGATTATTGCGAGCTCAAGGTCGTTGCTTGGGTAATATGAGATTTTAGCTTTTGTGCATAAGCCACTGATTTACCATTTTGCATCAATACAGCTCCCAAACCATCTTTCAACGCATCGCTGTAAACAATGAATCCTTCACTCCCTACAAGAAGTGTTAGTACATGTGCGATGGTGAGTTTCTCTTGTGTTCTTGGAAACTCGACCCATACTTATCGCTCCACTCAAATTTGATGTGTTTCTGCATCAGACTATGAGTGGTCCCGCTATTTTGGAGAAATCCTTACTGAATTTGCGGTAGTAAGCCGCAAGTCCAAGGAAATTTCGAATCTCTATGACAATTTCTAGCATTTTCCATTCCAAGATAGTCTACACTTCGATGGGTCCACTACAATACCGTCTCCATAGATCACATGCCCCAAAAATATTACTTCTCTTAACCAAAATTCACACTTACTGAATTTGGCATACAAAATATATTTTCTAAGTGTTTCTAATATATCCCTCAAGTGAGTTTCGTGATCCTGGTCCATCTTACAAAATACGAGTATGTCATCAATGAATATTATAATGAATTGATCCAAATAAAATTGAAATACGTGGTGCAATAAATCCATAAATGTAGCTACTACATTAGTTAATCCGAAAGGAATCAATACAGATTTGAAATGATCATACCTAGTCTGAAAGGTTGTTTTAGGTTGTTGAAGATCAAACTTCGAGTGATTGATCCTTGTAATTGGTCAAATAACTCGTCAATCCCGTGAAGTGGATATTTGTTCATAACATTACTGTATTTAATTTCTGGGTAATCGATGCACAATCTTAGTGTGCCATCCTTTTTCTGTATGTATAACACTGATGCTACTCAAGGAGATATACTAGACTGACTGAATCCAAGTTCCAATAGTTCTGCAATTGAACTTTCTGTTTTTGCAGCTTTATTTTGGCCATTCGACATGGGTTCTAACCACGGGTGCATTTCTTAGCAAGATCTCGATGCTGAATTCGACTTCTCTATCAGGAGTTAGAGAACTAAGTCCTAGAGTAAATAAATCTAGGTATTCTGATACCATTCGTAAATATTAATCCTCATTTTGCTCTTGGTTTGTTTATGATAAAATCCATATATCCCATTGCTACATTCGAGATGGCCTTTCTAACCTTCATGGCTGATATGATCAGAGCTAAGTTAATTCTAGCACTCCCGAGAAGTTCAAATATTGGTTGATTGGGTTTGTAGAATCGAACTACCTTAGAATGACAATTGAGTTGAGCATAGTGTTGTGACAGCTAATCCATTCCAGGTATGACATCATACTCAATTTTGGGTAACACGATTAAGTCGGTAGGGAAACAGTGTCCCTCCAATATCACCTCACACGCCCTAAATACTGAATTTATATCTCGACTTGCACCCTTAGGTTTAGAAACCTATAGACTTTATTGATCACGTTATACAATTATAGCGCTTAGAAGGGGGAGTTGAATAAGCTGTATTCTTTTTTGAAGTTAGTTTGCATAGCGGAAGTCTGAAACTAAGTTGTTCTAAATACAGCGACTAGATAGTCTCATGTAACATGGTGCTTACAGGATTTTAAAGATAAGTATATTTTAATCACAAACAGTTGGAAAAACAATAAAGACGGTAAGTAAAGACACACAGTTTAATATGGTTCGAGGTAAATCCCTCTATGTCCAAAGGTCCTCCACACAAGAGCAAAAAGTTTATTAAAATCAAGGCGTACACAATTGTATGATTTTAACAAAACTCGTCGATGTATCGTTCACACAGATTGATACAGCCTATAATAGCTTTGCCCGTTCATACAGATTGGATTCGGGCTTCTTCGACTAGCTTCTTCTCACAAAGATTGAAGCTTTGTCATGAACTCTATTCATCCTACCTAGGTCAGAATAGCTTGGCTTAGTCCGCACAGGATAAGGATCTCAACAGTACGTATTTGGATTATCGCGAATCGAACAACAGTTGTAAGCTTGGTAAGCTTCGCTGTAGATTTGATGTTATTGGTTAAGGACTTGTATATGTCTTCTCTAAAGATATATTATGTATGCTTAAAGAAATATATTTCTCTTTTAGCTTGATGTTAAACTTTCAGTTCTCAATACAATGAGTTATTCAGTAGTTTTGTGTGTGAGCAATGTCCTCTTGCTTGGGCTATTTATAACCTTGGAAATAGATCTGTTATAAATATAGCCGTTGGCCGGTTGGTGAGATTAACACAGCTCTGATTGGCGACCTCATAATGTTTGAACTAAAGGGGTTTCTTATTTTATCCTTCAGACATTCTCTTCGATCCGCATTAATTGTTCTTCTGTTTGTAGTCCCTTCGACGGCATTAAAGACTATCATGTCAGAATTGGATGCTACTTTGAAACCATGAATACTTTACGAAGTAAGAAATTTTATTTCACTATGGTTTAAAGTTCATTCCCAGTCGTGTTGGTTTTGTGTTTTACATTCCATATTTGGACACGCTAATTCTGATTTCTCACCTTGTGCGATCTTTTCCATAAGTAGGCACAGTTTCTCATCTTATGTTTGTGCCTCTTGATTCTCTTTAAGCAAATCTGGATTAATTGTCAAATTAGCGCACAAAGTGTGTGTCTTTACTTGTCATTTACTCCAATAGATTATTTCTTTTAAGGATTCCACTCTCTTACCATAAGTCTAGCTATATATGCCTTCCTACTTAAGGCGTCAGCTGTGACACTGGACTTGTCGGGATGGTGTTGAATGGTAAATGATAGTCTTCAAGGAGCTATATCCACCATATCTTCCTTGAATTCAACTCCTTATAAGAGAACATATATTAAGGATTTTATGGATTGTAAATGTAGCCCCATATAGATAATGTCTCTATTTTTCAAAGTGAATACAATTGTTGCGAGCTCAAGATCGTGGCTTGGGTAATTTATCTCATGAGATGTCAGCTTTCGTGATGCATAAGCCACCACTTTACCATTTTGCATCAGTACAGCTCCCAAACCATCTTTCAACACATCGCTGTAAACAACGAATCATTCACTCCCATGGAGAACTGTTAGTACATGTGCGATGCTGAGTTTCTCTTGTGTTCTTGGAAACCTGACCCACACTTATCGCTCCACTCAAATTTGATGTGTTTCTGCATCAGCCTCTGAGTGGTGCCGCTAATTTGGAGAAATCCTTAATGTATATGCAGTAGTAAGACGCAAGTCCAAGAAAATTTCGAATCTCTGTGACAATTTATCGCATTTTCCATTCCAAAATAGACTACACTTTTGATGGGTCCACTACAATACCGTCTTCGGAGATAACATGCCCCAAAAATACTATTTCCCTTGACCAAAATTCACACTTACTGAATTTGGCATACAAAATATGTTTTCTAAGTGTTTCTAATATGTCCCTTAAGTGAGTTTCATGATCCTGGTATGTCTTAGAAAATATGAGTATGTCATCAATGAATATTACAATGAATTGATCTAAATAAAATTGAAATAGCTGTGCATTAAATCCATAAATGTAGCTACTGCATTAGTTAATCCAGAAGGAATCAATATGGATTTGAAATGACCATACCTAGCCTGAAAGGGTATTTTAGGTTGCTAAAGATCAAACTTAGAGTAGACCGGTTGCTCCTTGTAATTCGTCAAATAACTCATCAATCCCGTGAAGTGTGTATTTGTTCTTAACATTAATGAAGTTAATTTTTGGGTAGTCGATACACAATCTTTGTATGCCATCCTTCTTCTGTACATATAACGCTGGTGCTCCTCAAGAAGATATACTAGGCCGACTGAATCAGACATCCAATAGTTCTGCAATTGAACTTTCCATTTTTGCATCTCCATTGGGGACATTCGATATAGGTTCTATCCTCAAGTGCGTTTCCTTGCAAGATCTCGATGCTAAATTTGACTTCTCTATCAGGAGGTAGAGATGTAAGTCCTAGAGAAAATAGATCAGGGTATTCTGATACCACACATATAGCTTAATCCTCATTTTGCTCTTGGTTTGTTGATGATATAAGCCCTATATCCCATTGCTACCTTCGAGATGGCATTCGTAGCCTTCATGGATGATATGGATGGGGCTAAGTTAATTCTAGCACTCCCGAGAATTTCAAATATTGGTTGGTTGGGTTTTCAGAATCAAACTACCTTAGAATGGCAATTGAGTCGAGCATAGTGTTGTGACAGCCAATCCATTCCAAGTATGATATCATACTCAAGTTTAGGTAGCACGATTAAGTCGGTAGGGAAACAGTTTACCTCGAATATCACCTCACATGTCCTAAATACTAAATTTATATGTCGCGCACCCATAGGTTTAGATACTTGTAGATTTTGTTTGCCACATTATACAATTATACAACTTAGAAGGGGGGTTGAATAAGTTGTATTCTTCTTCGTGGTTAGTTTGTGTAGCGGAAGTCTGGAACTAAGTTGCTATATATACAGCAACTAGACAGTCTCCTATAGCTTGGTGCGCTCGTTGCGGGACTTAACCCAACACCTGATGGCACGATCTGACAACAACCATGCACCATTTGTGTCCGCGTTTCTGAAGGCAGCCCTCTCTTTCAAAAGGATTCGCGACATGTCAAGCCCAAGTAAGGTTCTTCAATCTGCATCGAATTAAACCACATGCTCCACCACCTGTGCGGGCCCCCGTATAGGGTTTTCAAGATAAGTATACTAAAATCACAGACAGTTAGGAAAACAATAAAAACAGTAAGTAAACATACATAATTTGATGTGGTTTGAGGTTAACCCCTCTACGTCAACAGGTCCTCCGTACAGGAGTAAACAGTTTATTAAAATCAAAGCGTACACAAATGTATGTTTTAACTAAACTCATGGATGTATCATTCACACAGATTGATATAGCCAACATTAGCTTTGGACGCTCTAATAGATTGGCTTTGGGCCTCTTCGACTTACTTCTTCTCACAAAGATTGAAGCTTCATCTTGAACTCTATTCATCCCACACAGGTCGGAATAACTTAACTTAGTCTACATAGGGATAAGAATCTCAGCAGTAAGTATTTGGATGATCACAAATCGAATAATAGATGTAGGCTTGGTAATATTCGTCGTAGATTTGAAGAATATATTGCACTTTTAGCTTGATGTTCAGCTTTTAGTTCTGAGTAGAATGAGTTATTCAGTATTTCCATGTGTGAGAAATGTCCTCTTGCTTGGGTATTTATAACCTTGGAAATAGATCCATTATAAATATAGTCGTTGGCCGATTGGTAGATTAAGACATCTTGGATGGCAGCTTCAGAATGTTTGAATTAAAGGTGTTTCGCATTTTAATGCTTCAGACATTCTCTTTGACTTAACATTAAATGCTCTTCAGCGTGTTCAGACTGTAGTTTCTTAGGCCGCATTAAATGCTGTCCTGTCAGTATTAAATGCTACTTTAAAACCGTGAATACTTTATAAATTAAGAAAGTTTATTTCAAAACATTTAACGTTCCTTCTCACTCCTATTGGTTTTGTGTTTTACTTTTCCTATGTAAAACACCTACAGTATTGTTTGCTGTAGCCAACGTCTCATCTTGTTGTACTCTGAAGGTTTAACTGTCGGATTTGTCTTCTTGGAGCTGTATGATTTTTTGCTGTGGGGACAAGATGTAGGATGCATTTATCAAAAACACAATTTTTCCATCAATTTCCCCCTTTTTGATAATGCTAAAACTCCTAAAAACGCGAGGCTGTCTTCAAGTCTTCTGTCGAATGATCTGATCTTCAAGACTTAGACTAGAATTTGAACTGCTTGCAGGCAAGTTCTGAAATTATAAATCCTACAGGACTATGAGTATTACAACTTAATTTATGATTGGCTCATAGGCACAATATTACAAGAAGTAATCTTACTTGAATACAACTTAATCTATGAACTGTTCGCAGATAAGTTCTTACAGCCTAAGACTTAGCAAAGTTTTATACTTGATAAATATTTCATATGAATCATAATCAAAGCAGTAACTATAGACCACGAGCTGTAATCTGTTTGAGTTAAAATAAGATTTTCCATTGATAATAGATTGCAGTGCCGTTTGGAATTAAAATAATAAAGAGCAAATAGGAATTAAAATAAGTACAACTATAAGAAGTTATCGCCTATAATGATTATGCTTCTAAGACTTTCGAGAGGGGTCATGCTCAGTTCCTTCACCAGTTTACTAAGGAGTCTCTGCCTCGGTCCCTATAGATGCTTCTTCTTTCGTGGTAGGCATCGTATGCGAGAATCCAGTCTTCTCAGTGAGTTATCCGATCACCCTTCAGATGCTTAGACTTTTGATTTGCAAGGGAAGCTTTCCTTCTGATTGGAGCCCTGAGAACTCCTTTGCAGCTGCATTCAGAGTCTTGAAGTGGTTGAACATGGCAGATTCCCTGATGAGAGTACAAATATATCTCACATATTCATTATTCTTCCATGCCTTCAACTATTCAGCTTAAGGCTGCTTGTCTTTAGGGAGTAGGATCAGCGGGCTTCTGCACTATATTTTTCCACAAAAAATTGGGATCTTAGAACTTGGATGAGAACCAGTTACCCTGTATCCTCTAGCACCTTGACCTAGCCCTGGTCCGGCCAGTCTTCCGATGGCTACATCGACACTGTCATCAAGTATGGCTTCCATCTCCTTCTCCTTATCCATCCCCCATCTCCTTCTAGCCTCACGGGCCTCTTTCCCTATTTTGGTATTATCAAGCTTAGAGTCCTTACCATGAATATCTCGAAGAATATCCATCGATTAAGCCTACTTATCTTTAGGATCTTTCAATGAGTCCACTAGACTGGCGAAAACTGCTGTTAGATCGTCAATTTTCCTATCGTGAGCAGTAAGTCTGGATCCAGTGTACTCTAGAGAGGCAACCGTCTTGGCTTCTGCAACACTCAAATTTTCTTGCTCTTGCTTCAGGATTCTCTCCTGATGCTGTTTAAGCTGGTTGAGCGCTTGGCATAAGGCATTTGGCATGAGGCGGAATGCTTCTTCAACATCCTGCACAGCTCTTTGCTGCTTGGGGATTCATCGTAAGCAGTTTTGTGCATCCAGTCGATCTCCTTGCCGACATCATACAGGGCTTTGACAGCATCCTGTAGGAATAGAGTTTGGCGATCGATTTGCTGAAGTTGCTCGATTCTAGCTTGAGTGTGGGTGGTGGGGATGAGTAATTTTGGAGTCAGAGGGCTCTTCTATCTGTTTGAGGATGACATATGGTTTGGCTTCTCGGGTTTTTTCATTAGCTTGGAATCTGATTTGGATGGTGGGCCTATAAGGATTGGAGTGGATACCTGTTCGGGAGCTGGAACCTTGGCTCGTTCAGCTATTGTTGGTATATGGGGGACATAATGGACTGATTCCTCTAGCCTCTCTTTGGGGTCTGTAGCCTGCTGTACATGAGGGACTGACTCCTCCTACTGGCTCTCAGCTTCCGACTGTTCGGTAGAAGGAACTGGATCCTTCTGTTAGATGGTGCAGGATTCATCTTTTTCAGTCAGAGGGAATGATTCCTCCATGGCGGGAGATGAAGGTTTCTCCAGTTGCTTGTCTGGTGCATCTTGACCAGATGAAATCCCCTGGCCCTCGGCAGCCTTGGACTTTTTAGAAAACTCTTCCTCGCGAGCATCTTCATGGCTCATCCTCAGACCTATATGAAGGGCGTCATCATCCCCATCTAGGTCGGGATCTAAGTAATTGCTGGGGCTCTAAGTCTTGTCATCGAACTGTGTCTTCCTTTTTGATCGGGCCTTTTCCTCTGCCACATAATATGACGTGATCAGCTCATGGAAAAAAGGATCATCCCATCTGATCAAGATCTCGATGTTCTGGGTGTCCGTGACTTCCAGGACATACAACTTCTCCTCCTTCCAGTCTTCCCAGTTATACAGGGAGTCATTTTGGGTGACCCTATATGCTTTCCATATTTTTTAAGCATTCAAAATCTTCATCGACCTGTACTTGGAGAACTGTTTGATTAATTATGTCGGTATGGGAGGGACTCCAAACACTAGAAAGTTTCTACTCTCGGGTTGGGATCATCTATAGGTATAAGAGCCTGTTGAGGAGAGGGATCCCTGATAGGGTGGGATTCGCTATTGGGAGAGGGACTCCTTACAGGGTAGGGATCATGTTAGGAGTGGTGGTTGTCGGCTCCGAAGGGGAAGCCGATTCACGAGTACCCTCCCACTTGACAAACGACTGGTCATCTGTCATACCCGCCACAGACTCAGCAACTGCTGTGTGGGTCAGCTACTACGGCAGATGGTGCAGTAGGCGGAACTGCCTCAGTGACCGCTGTAGTCACTTAAAGTGTTGTAAGAACAACTTATGACTTAGAAGACTTCTTGATCTTCATAATCTTCTTCTTATTCTCAACAGCTGTCGGGAATGATCTCTTTTTGCTGATGAGCTTATTCTTGCTCTCATCAGCCTTGGTCTTTGCAGAGTGATCGGTAATATCTCTAGGATAACTCGATGTTGGTAGAGAGAAGGGACTGGGCCTGTTGGCAAGAAGAGTCATTTTTTTGAAGACAGTGGTCTTTGAACCACCCAAGAATTTTCCAGCGTGGACCTTCTTGACAGCAGGTGACTGCTGTATGCCACAACAAGTCAGAATGTAGTTCAGAATCAGGCCAAAAGACTTCCTTGAAGAATATGGCTTGTAAGCCTCTTCATGAAGACGTTTCAAGATAACTTGGCACCATTATCTTTTTCTCTAGACATGATGACGACCATTATACAGAACCTCAGATTGGTGTGCATCTCAAAGGCTCCAGTGCGATTCTCTACAACCCTGCAGCAGAAATCATGAAGATAAAGGTAGGGGAGGGTGAAATTCCTCTTGTGGCATGACAGATGCAATTGAGATGGCAGGGAGTTTCCAGTGAACAGATTTCAGTAGGCCTCGAGCAAGTCATCAGAGCCAATGGTTTCCATCTCTTCCAAAGGCAGTCCATCAGAGGGCAACTTGTACAGTTTTTGAAGGAGTTCCCGATTGATGGAGATCTCCTTCTCCTTCACAGTGTTCACTATATTAGTAGGCGCCGTTCTTAGATGAATATTGGAATTCAACATCTAGGAAAACTTCTTCCATGATCTTTTCATCGTAGTTTTCCAGGTGAAGACTGCCCAACTTGTTCAAACCGGTTTGCTTGACACGAGAAATGACCAGTTCATTCTAGGCATATCTTCGTCATTAGAGATTATGCGCTATTGAAGAACAGAGTGTCCGTCGATTAAGATGTTCTTCTTCCTCATAGAGATAGAGAGATGAATTTTGTGAAGGAGACAATTCGCAGAGAGAGTAGATCAAGAGATTGAAAAAAATATGTAAGCTATATGTTGTACGCTTGTTTAATATGCAAAAAGGTTAAAGAGTCTGTAGATCATCATACGGGACCTTTTAGTGTGCAGGAAGTCTACGTTGTGGTGAACGATCAGATTTAAGGGATGAGAACCATCTTTGAATAAACGTACAAGATGAATTTAGAGGTAACTGGTACAACTAAATCCATCAGTTTTTGAAATTGATGCCCGGTCCCACCTCTGACGCACTTCAGCTTCCACTATTTCATGTTCAAATGGTTGGAATTTTAAAATCATGGGACTTAAGGTACTAATGTTCAGATGTCATTTCGGTATTGAAAGATAAATCGTTTTAAACTCAGACTATGCACGTGTACTAATTTTTTTGGAAAATGTTTAAGTGTATGAAATTAGATACGCTTAAAATAATAATGAAATCATATGCAGTGTTTGTGATGTATCCATGAAAGTACAACGTCCCCCCTTAAAAGGCACATACATGTTTCAATTCTTACAGTAATTGGTGATTAATGTTGTATTCTTGGGTCCTACTGTGTTCTCCCTTAATTAATGCACACTTCATCTGTAGGAAGGTAATTATATCTTTTTTCTTCCTATATTAAGGATATAACTCGTCATTCTGAGTGTATGATTAATTAAAGTGGACAATGTATTCATGGTTCTTAGAGCATTCTCCATAAGTTGATGAATGAAATTAACAACTTACATGTAGTTTTAGACGAGCTGTAGCATTCCCAATTCTTGGCGGAGCATACAAAACTTTTTGGTGCTTAGAGGTTTTGTAAAGATGTCGGCTAACTGATTGTCTTTATAAATTTTTCCGATCCGAACATCTTTATTCTCCACATGATTTCTAATAAAATGATGCTTCATGTCAATGTGTTTGGTCTTCGAGTGCAATACAGGATTGTGCGTGATTGTGATTTCACTCGTGTTGTAGCACGTGATTGGAGTTTCTCTTTCCTGAATGCCATAGTCCTGTAACTGTTGTTGTATCCACACGATCTGCATACATCAACTTCCCGCAGCATAATATTCTGACTTAGCTGTAGAAAGAGAGTCAGCCAATTACTTCTTACCGAACCATGATACAACTATTGGTCCAAGGAAGTGACAAGTCTCGCTCGTACTCTTCCTATATTACTTATAGCCTCCAAGATCCAAGTCGTTGTAGCCCGCTAAATCGAATCCTTCTTCCTTAAGATACCACAATTCTACATTTATTGTTCCTCTAACGTAATTAAGAATTTGCATGGATGTGGTGAAGTGTGACTCTTTAGGTGCTACCTAATACCGAGCACACACTCCTACAGCAAATTGGATATCAGGCCTGCTAGTTGTTAGGTACAAGACTAAGCCTACGAGGTTCCTGTAGAATGATTGATCAACTGGATTTCCAGCTTGGTCAGCACTTATCTATATGGAAGTGCTCATGGGGGTGGATGAGGACTTAGACGTTTTCATCCCGAACTTGTTGAGCAGCTCGTAGCTATATTTTTCCTGATTGATGAAAATACTTGTAGGAAGTTGTTTAACCTACAACCGTAATAAATAGCTAAGTTCTCCCATCAAAGTTATTTTAAATTTACTTTGCATGAGATGAGAGAACTTTTCATACAGATCAAGGTTAGTTGAACCAAAAATAATATCATCTACATATATTTGTACAATGAGAATATCATCACCTTCTTGGATTTTGAAGAGGGTTTTGTCAGCTGCACCTTTCTCAAATCCATTATTGATGAGGTATAGTGACAGGGTTCCACACCATGCCTATGGAGCTTGCTTAAGCCCATACAACCCTTTCCTCAATCTGTACACAAGATCCCCTTCTTATGTGTTGTCCGACCCTGGGGTTGTTCAACATATACTTCTTATGAGCCGCAAAAACTAGAAATATCCTAATGGATTCTAGTCTTGATACAGGGCAAAAGTTTCATCATACTCTATTCCTTCTTCCTGTTTGTAACCCTGGGCAACTAATCTGGATTTGGTCATCATACTCATTTAATTCTTTTTGTTCCGAAATACCCATTTGGTTCCTATGACTGCTTGATGGGTTGGTCTAGGGAATAAGTACCACACATTATTAATTTTGAAACCATTGAGTTCTTCTTCCATAGAAATGATCCAGTGAAAATTATTAAGAGCCATGGTCGAAATAGCTTCAGATTTTGCGAGGAATACGACTACAGTGCACATGGCAAGTCTTCTAAGTTCACCTTGGGATTTCCAGACATGGAATTAGAATTTTCAGAACTGGATTATGTATCTTCTTGTGCACAGATTACAGTTCCTTGTGTACTCTGTATTTTTATTCGAGTGGACAGACCAACATCAATATCACTAATTATTATCTCATGAGGGTGATCCCTTAACCACCTCATGTCGGGTTCTAGTTCAGCATCCCTTCATATGTCTTGATGAGCTGTATTTTTAGATTTAACTTCTACAGCATCAACTTTGACTACTTCTTCTGTTCTAACAGCGGCGGGATTAATTTATAGATTTACAACGAGTTCATTTGGAGTCAATGATATTTCCTTAATGGTTAGCTCCTGTACGCCTTGGGTTAGGTCTTCTATGTAACACCCCCAAACCACTCGGGAATATTACAGCGCCGCAGACCCTCTCCGCGAGGATCTACCAGGCTAAATACAAAACAATGCATCACTTCACATGCCGACATGGCTACATAAAGGACCATTAGACCGATATGGTCTTATATCACAACACACAGAACAATACATACAAGATCCTTGCCCAGAACACATACCCACGCAGGAGCTAGAATACAATATCACTTCCATAATTCGATAAAATAACACATCGGAGGAATAATCAACACGACTCTACCAAATACTCTATAATTGGTCTTCACGTGATTAGTATCTTCGTTTCCCCTCATCCTTCGTATCGATCCTGTGATTCGCTCCCCAGCTACCTGCAAGTACCTGGACGCAATACAGACATCCACCCCCCGAATACTCGGGGGTTAGCAAAACTCCACTGTTTTGCTAGTGCAAGTATAAAACCAAAAGTACAAGCCATACACAACGTGCTTCAAGAATATAAAATCTTGAATATATTTCCCGAGATAAATCACTTAATCAAATCAGTTTGATTTATAAAAGGTAGGAAAAGAACCATGTGTCTCATATAAAATATTTTACGGTCTCGGGAGTTTGAAAACATTTGGAAATAAGGAATTCTCAAGTCTTTCGAAAACACTTGGGGACACGGCCCAAAATCATCTTTCCAAAATACGATTCCGATAATAAAACGTGGTTCCACAACCCAATTCACAACACACGGGGTCCAAGACCCGAATCATAAGCCACAGGTCCACGACCCGAACAACATAACACATGTTCCTAAGGATTATTCGCGTCCCGTGCTAACAAGCCACGAACCTCAGATGCTCCCGTAGAGCATACCCGAGTGAATAATCCAATAGGAAACCATACCAAAAATCACATGTCCTCGTGGCAACAACCACAGAACCATTCCAAGTCACAACCATAAGTTATCCCGGCATCGGGCTAACAAGCCACGAACCTCGGAGTCCCCGCAAGACATACCCGATGATAACTCCACAAGTTATCTCGTCATCGGGCTAGCAAGCCCCGAACCTCGGAGTCCCCGCAAGACATACCCGAATTGGATAACCCTACGGTCACGCCCGACCCATACTAGCAAGTATGGATCCCGGAGATTCAACAATCCTACCCGGAGGCACATCACTTTCAGCAATCACATCACAATGAGTAGAACATCAAGCCAAGCAACACTTAAACATCACAACCTCCTTTCAAAGGAGTAACAACTAATATCCCACATAATACATTCTTAACGAACAAGTACACATAACATTACGTAATCCCCGCCAAAGGATTACGGTATAATAAACTCATTCAAAGTGATCATATCATCTTTACAACATACAAATCCAACACACATATTCCGAGAACACATATATTCACGAAGTACATAAATTATCGTTGAAAGGCAACATTTATCGAGAATATACCGACCCCTTTTTACGTTCATTAAACATTGGATTTCGTATATAATCATTTATCAATAATTACGCCTACGAAACATGAAATGTATGGACAAGATACTTGCCTCAGTATTACGAGTGACGAAACGACGAACGGGCACGATCGGGCAACCTTCGAACCTCCAAAAACGATCAAGACTTCGACAGCCCACGAATACTACGAAAATAGCATCACCACGAATCAATAACACTAATCGAAATCCAAAACGATCCTAAAAAGGACAAGGATCTAAGTATTCTCGAAGAAATCAAGAATCGTTGATCCGGGCGATAAAAATCGATGAACGGTTAACAAAATCTGAAGATTACGGTGAAGACAACCAAAAATACACAACCGATCGGATGAGATCGGTTAAGAATCACAAATCCAAGGAAAAACCCCAAATTTAAGAAAATAGGGTTCTAACAAGAGATTACCTTGATTTGGACCAAAAAGACGATTAGATGTTGTTAAACATCTACAAATCCGCTCAAAGATGAAGCTAGAAGAAAAAGATCGGTCCAACTCGCCTCTGGATCTCACTCCCGTCGGAAGCGATGAGGAAAAGTGGAAAATGACGACTTAATCGCCGCTGTCCCAAGATTTATATCGATGCTTATTAGCGTGCGCTAATCAACCTTCATTAGCGTGCGCTAACGGGGTCAACGCTCCCGAGAAACCGCGTATAACATAGTTAGCGTGCGCTAGCCAATGCCGTAGCGCGCGCTAACGGGTCACAAAACCATCAAAGAGCCCTCGGACGTAATCGCACCTACCGGTAGCGTGCGCTAGAAAGAAGAGGGAGCGTGCGCTAAGCGGTCGATAGCGTGCGCTAGCTATCGGCCTTAGCGTGCGCTAACAAAGTTTCAGCCCAGCCCAAGAGCTACCGGATCGCCTCGATCGCTGTCGCTAGCGTGCGCTACACATTCGATGGCGTGCGCTAAACACCACGCAGTAGCGTGCACTATGCTTCAAGCATTAGCGTGCGCTACACCACATAATCTCAAAAACTCACAAAGTGATCCGAAATGCCTCCAAAAACATGTCCCAACAAGTCACAACCAAACATGGCACGAAATTCCTACGATGAGGACCATGACAATCCGATAAAACCGAGAAAACCCAACGAATCCGGAATAAAGATCTCGGGTATTACATTCTACCCCTCTTAAAAGAAGTTTCGTCCTCGAAACTTGAAACATAGAACGAACGACGCAAAACAACTCAGATAACACACGATATCCGTTGCCGAAATAACAAAACACAATGAACGAAAATCGATACGGTCGAACAATTCAACCGTACATCAACCAAAACACGAGCTATACGCTGGACCAATACGAAATTCCACAGCCCAAGGGTTGGAAGATCGAACACAAAACAAATTTCCTGAACTTAAGGAAATTACGAAGGAGTCCTAACGCTCAACAATTACGAAACGAGATCAACAAACACTGAACCATCAAACGATTGAGTTACAATGATCGAGACAACAACAGTCGATCAATCATGTTCGAATCACGACGAACAATAATACTCAAACAACAACCCCAAAGTTCACATCTCGACTAGAGATAATATACGATCCGGTGAAGACAACAAGATGTGCATTCACATAAGATCCACAGGAAAGGGATTAGCAATTTGGAGAGTCATAACGACAAACGGGTCATTCTGAAACAATACCACAACTCGTTCGATCAATAAAAGCACAGGACAGGACAAGATCAGAAAATATCAATGAATATAAACGATTCGACAGAGTCGAGAGTACAGAGTTCAAAATCCGATCCACTTCAAATAAAAGAAGTCAATCTCTGAATTTCGAAACAACAAAGCAAGGGAAATAATTCAACATGCAACTGATAGACCACGCCTCCGGGACTACTCGGAGTCGATCCTGATATCAAAGTTCAAGTCCCTGCCTCGGAATGCTCGGTAACCATCTCGCAAAACTGAACCCGGTGTCCCTCGAGTCCGCACCTGTAACACGTTACTGGTGGGGTAGGACAATGTGCACGAACATGTCCCGCCACATTATAGTTAAAACATCTCCTGGCTTTACCAGGAGTCAGAACAGACGACTTAGAACTCTCAGTTCCACGCATCGAGCGATGGAGCTTCACAGCGGAAAGGCTACGACATTGAAAACTAGAAACACCAACTCCTGTACCGTCCACACGGTCATCGTACTTCTTCTGCTTCTTCGACTCGGACACACGCTCCGATGATAACGAAGCTAGTTCACGGGCTAATGCTCGATCTTGATAGTCCTCAACGAAGTGCAATTGAATCCCGACATATATACGCGAATATCTGGCTTCATCCGTCTGTCAAAGTGAAGGATCCTCTCTTCCTCGGTTCTCACCTCTGTCTCGCACATAACTGAGTTGTTTGCTATAATCAATGATAGCTTGCGACACCGATATATCTTGCGGTTCTGCCAAGTAGAATTCGCGAATCCTCTGCTCTCTAATCGGTTTCGGACAGAACTCAGCTTCCATAATTGCTTGGAACTCCGCCCACGTGACATCACGATCACGAGGTTTAACAGCTTCCCACTAATTAGCGGCATCTTTGTCGAGAAGGTACTGAGCGATAGGTACCTTCCGCTCTTCAGGACATCCGACAGCCTCGAAAATCTTTCCCAACTGGAAAATCCAACCATCCCATCCCAACGCATCCGCAGCACCGGCGAATCGAGGGGGATTCATACGAACTACCTCGCGAAGCCATTGATTCACACCGACGTTCTGACTCGCGTCAATGCTACGTTGAACCACCTGGGTCAACTGAGTCATCTGAGTCGCTACTTGTTGCAATATAGTAGCAATACCCAAACTAAAATCATTCCCAGCGGCATTCTCTCGATTCCGCGTCTGATCCCCATGGCCATCAGCGCCACGGTTACGACCACGACCTCTGCCCCTCGGCATACTAACAAACAACAACCTAGGGTAACGAAAGATCATAACTCATAGCAAGATATTCACATCTCTGTCTCTAATCCAACATCATTAAATCATATACATATTACCATTTAATTACAGCTAGAACACAATATACAAACTATTATACCAACAATCTTCATTTATAATGCCGTTGTTATGCGATTTATAAATGCAATGAAATTGAAATCATCCATTATATCAAAATCACTTTCTGTACGGTTTCCGCGCCGGAACTCACCAAGTTGAAAACCATTTTCGAAAACGTTCCAAAATGCCAGAAAGGCCGATGACGGTAATACTTTCCAAATACTCCCCAAAAGTCATTTTCCAAATACCAAATACCGTCACCAAATACCGTTTGAAATTACAAGGCGTAGACGCGAAAACTCAATAGTTTCAAAATATATGTTAAATCACCCAACAAAAGAGTTAGGAAAAAGGGTCAACGAAATAATTCAAATTTACAAACCCAAAAGGTCATTCTGAAACACACACTATTTGGTAAAAGTACCGAAAAAGTCACTTTGGACTTTACACACGCAACGGATAAGAACACAGTTCAAGTTACACATAACCACACACAACAATTGTTATTCATGAACATATACCAAATAATGCCGAAAGTCGAAGGTTACAAATAAACAACAACATACGAATCCAAACGCCAACAATTTACATTCTCACTACATATCGTTTAACCGGAAAAGTTGAAGGCGAAAGTCACGTCTCAAGTAAACTATTGGTAGACCTCGTTTAAGCATTTAAAATATTTTGAAAATTTTCAATGCAAGATGAAAATATAATATGTGTAGTTTGAATTCTCAAAATCTTTGGTCTCGAGGTCATCATACGAAAATCAAATCATTTTTCCTTCTCATAGGATATTTTTAAATAGAATTTACGTGACTTCCCCAAAACATTTGAAATTGAAATACCATATTGATAAACTTTTATTGAGTAACCAATCCAAAACATCACTCCTGTAAAAACGATTTTACACAAAGATGTAAATATATATACATGCATAACGGTACTACTCTTTATTCCAACACAATACGAGAATCAAACAAGTATGGAGTAAGTATTCATGAGGCACAATTAAACTCCACATAATAACATAGAATCACGTAAACTCGTATAATACGAGACACAACAAGGTAGGGAGACTTACATCCACAGATCGCACGAAGATGATGGTTGCACCTAGATACTAATCACGACCGACAACTAAGACGACGCGTCGCGACACCACTCAGTCAGACCAAATCTGACAAGACAAGACCCGACAACACTCAACTCAACCCGATAGCCTAGGTTTCCTCAACCTAAGCTCCGATACCATATTCTGTAACACCCCCAAACCACTCGGGAATATTACAGCGCCGCAGACCCTCTCCGCGAGGATCTACCAGGCTAAATACAAAACAATGCATCACTTCACATGCCGACATGGCTACATAAAGGACCATTAGACCGATATGGTCTTATATCACAACACACAGAACAATACATACAAGATCCTTGCCCAGAACACATACCCACGCAGGAGCTAGAATACAATATCACTTCCATAATTCGATAAAATAACACATCGGAGGAATAATCAACACGACTCTACCAAATACTCTATAATTGGTCTTCACGTGATTAGTATCTTCGTTTCCCCTCATCCTTCGTATCGATCCTGTGATTCGCTCCCCAGCTACCTGCAAGTACCTGGACGCAATACAGACATCCACCCCCCGAATACGCGGGGGTTAGCAAAACTCCACTGTTTTGCTAGTGCAAGTATAAAACCAAAAGTACAAGCCATACACAACGTGCTTCAAGAATATAAAATCTTGAATATATTTCCCGAGATAAATCACTTAATCAAAACAGTTTTATTTATAAAAGGTAGGAAAAGAACCATGTGTCTCATATAAAATATTTTACGGTCTCGGGAGTTTGAAAACATTTGGAAATAAGGAATTCTCAAGTCTTTCGAAAGCACTTGGGGACACGGCCCAAAATCATCTTTCCAAAATACGATTCCGATAATAAAACGTGGTTCCACAACCCAATTCACAACACACGGGGTCCAAGACCCGAATCATAAGCCACAGGTCCACGACCCGAACAACATAACACATGTTCCTAAGGATTATTCGCGTCCCGTGCTAACAAGCCACGAACCTCAGATGCTCCCGTAGAGCATACCCGAGTGAATAATCCAATAGGAAACCATACCAAAAATCACATGTCCTCGTGGCAACAACCACAGAACCATTCCAAGTCACAACCATAAGTTATCCCGGCATCGGGCTAACAAGCCACGAACCTCGGAGTCCCCGCAAGACATACCCGATGATAACTCCACAAGTTATCTCGGCATCGGGCTAGCAAGCCCCGAACCTCGGAGTCCCCGCAAGACATACCCGATGGATAACCCTACGGTCACGCCCGACCCATACTAGCAAGTATGGATCCTGAGATTCAACAATCCTACCCGAGGCACATCACTTTCAAAGCAATCACATCACAATGAGTAGAACATCAAGCCAAGCAACACTTAAACATCACAACCTCCTTTCAAAGGAGTAACAACTAATATCCCACGTAATACATTCTTAACGAACAAGTACACATAACATTACGTAATCCCCGCCAAAGGATTACGGTATAATAAACTCATTCAAAGTGATCATATCATCTTTACAACATACAAATCCAACACACATATTCCGAGAACACATATATTCACGAAGTACATAAATTATCATTGAAAGGCAACATTTATCGAGAATATACCGACCCCTTTTTACGTTCATTAAACATTGGATTTTGTATATAATCATTTATCAATAATTACGCCTACGAAACATGAAATGTATGGACAAGATACTTGCCTCGAGATACGAGCGGCAAACGATTTAACGGGCACGATCGGGCAACCTTCGAACCTCCAAAACGATCAAGACTTCGACAAATTTCACGAATACTACGAAAATAGCATCACCACGAATCAATAACACTAATCGAAATCCAAAACGATCCTAAAAAGGACAAGGATCTAAGTATTCTCGAAGAAATCAAGAATCGTTGATCCGGGCGATAAAAATCGATGAACGGTTAACAAAATCTGAAGATTACAGTGAAGACAACCAAAAATACACAACCGATCGGATGAGATCGGTTAAGAATCACAAATCCAAGGAAAAACCCCAAATTTAAGAAAATAGGGTTCTAACAAGAGATTACCTTGATTTGGACCAAGAAGACGATTAGATGTTGTTAAACATCTACAAATCCGCTCAAAGATGAAGCTAGAAGAAAAATATCGGTCCTACTTGCCTCTGGATCTCACTCCCGTCGGAAGCGATGAGGAAAAGTGGAAAATGACGACTTAATGCTGTTGTCCAGTATTTATACTGGACAGTTATTAGCGTGCGCTAATCACCCTTCATTAGCGTGCGCTAACGGGGTCAATGCTCCAGAGAAACCGCGTATAACATAGTTAGCGTGCGCTAGCCAACAGCCGTAGCGCGCGCTAACGGGTCACAAAACCACCCAAGAGCCCCGGACGTAACCGCACCTACCGGGTAGCGTGCGCTAGAAAGAAGAGCGGCGTGCGCTAAGCGGTCGATAGCGTGCGCTAGCTATCGGCCTTAGCGTGCGCTAACAAAGCTCGGCCCGATCCGGTAGCTACCGGATCGCTCTCGATCGCGCTAGCGTGCGCTACACATTCAGTAGCGTGCGCTAAACACCACGCAGTAGCGTGCGCTATGCTTCAAGCATTAGCGTGCGCTACACCACATAATCTCAAAAACTCACAAAGTGATCCGAAATGCCTCCAAAAACATGTCCCAACAAGTCACAACCAAACATGGCACGAAATTCCTACGATGAGGACCATGACAATCCGATAAAACCGAGAAAACCCAACGAATCCGGAATAAAGATCTCGGGTATTAAATTCTATTCATGTAGGGTCACAATGAGGTTCATCAAAGACTACATGGACTGACTCCTCTATTGTAAGCTTATTTTTGCTGAATATTTTAAATGCCTTGCTGACATAAGAGTATCTAACAAAATTACCTTCATCTGACTTTTCATCGAGGGTCTTGAGTTGGTCCTTCTCATTGCCACGAACATAACACCCGCATCAAAAAATATGAAAATATGTAACGATTAGTTTTATTATTCCAAACCTCGTATGCAGTTTTGTTGTGGTGCTTGTTGATGATACAACGTCTTTGTGTAACATGCTGTATTTGTTGCTTCTCCCCGGAAATGCTATGGCAACTTTCTTGCTGCTAACATGGTTCCTGTTGCTTCCTTCAACGTCTTGTTCTTTCGCTCGACGACTTGAAGAGTACGGGTTGCTTTATGCTGTATGCCATTGTCCTTAGAGTACTACTCTATAAAGTGATTTGTGAATTTTGTGCCTCTGTCAGAATGAATGGATACAATACTCAGCCCTTTATCATTTTGAAGCTCTCTCAGGTGTTCCGACAGCTTTGTGGTTGTCTCTTTCTTCTTATTCAGAAAGATGGTCCAAGCATACATGGAAAATCATCAACAATGACAAGACAAAATTTCTTACCTCTCAGGATGACAGGGTCCACATGACCTCATATGTAGCAAATCTAGAACCCTGTGGGTTGAAAGATGCGATTTGCGCTTCAGAGAAGTCTTGACTTGCTTACTTTTCGGACAGGGTCCACGGACGTTCTTATGAAATGAAACATCGGACAAGCCTATGACCATTACTTGTCGAGCTAACTTGTTGATGGTCTTGAAAGTGATATGAGACATCCTTTTGTGCCATAGCCATCTTTGATCTCTAGTGTTTTTAGCAACAAAACAAGGAATTACGGTACTTGTGGGTGTCCAGTCAGCAATATACATGTTACCTGATCGGCTTCCTATAAGGAAAATTTGTTTGGTCTTTGTGTCCTTCACCCTATAGTGATCTACATAGAATTTGATCGAGAACTATTTCTCACATACATGTCAAATGCTAAGAAGACTGTACTGTAGTCCTTCTATGCAGGCTATGTCGGTGACCTTGAATTTTCCTACAAGTAGGCTTCATTTGCCTCTCGTTCTTCCTTTTGATTTGTCATCGAATTGCACCTTTGGACCGAGACCCTCTACATAATCTGACAGCTTGGTGATATCTCCTGTGATGGGGCGAGAACATCTGCTATCGAAATACCAGATGTCCTTCTCCTTGATACCCTATAATCAAAATATTAACTAGATTTAGATCCCCTTTAATTTTTATGTCCTTGATTATTAGTGCTTCTAGGTACCCATATTTGTCTGACAGCAATGGGTTTGATGTAGGTTGTATTTGGTCATATTTTACAACATTTACGTGGGGCAGGCATGTAATCGTTGTAAGCATTGTTATTATACATGTATAATTTAGATTTTAGCTCCAGTACGGTTGTTTTCTAGGAGGAGAAACCATATTTTTATGCCTTTTTGACTGCCTTCTGTTTTTTCCAGTTAAATTTCCAGACCTGTTGTTGGTAGATTTGCACGGCAACATGCTTACGGGACAAATACTTGGTTTCCTGTACCCAATATGTAGGAGCACTGTACTGTTGATAGTATTGAGGTGTATGTTGTTGATGGTACTTAGGTACATGTTTCCTTCTAGCCTGCTTCAGACGTTGTTGGTATGCTCGAGGAGCATATTGTTGATATTATGCATCTTACAGGTCTGTGGGACTGTGTTTTCCACCGCTTATGATATGATCTAGGTGGTGGAATGACAACCTTTACTTTCCGAGAAGGCTCAGTTGTAGCCTATACAGGAACAACCTTCACGACATCTTTGGTTACATGAATGAGTTCCACTCTTTTGACAAACACCGTACTAGTTTTGCCTTTGTTGGAGAACGAGTCATATCCCAAGCCACGTTTGTCATGGACATGTTGTCCAGTGCTTAATATATCTTCCATCATCCTCAATGATTTCTCCAAAGACTTGAGGATGGTCTCGAGTTTTGTAATGCCCCCAAAATTTACCGGGATGTTACAGTGTTGTGAATCCCGTGTGGGATCCACAAGGCAAATTTTTAAGACTTTAAAATTTCTCCATTAATTAATTTTTATGAAAGTAGCTCCACGATGGTACAATTATGAAATGAAATACTTTAGAATAACAATTTCGCATACATGGTTATTATATAAGCGTGGAATGTTTCAGAATTTAGTTTAAAGAAACGAAATAAGAAGGCTCTCCCCAACACTTCCCAAGCATGACCGGAACCTTCAGAAACATCCTGCACATATTCAACAAATTTGCCTGACACGACGAATCGTGCCAGCCAACCTAGGTCAGACAATACGAACAAAAATTCATCGATATAATAAGATAAATCCGCAGTACAATATTGTTATTCGGTTTGGCAATAACTCACAGAATACTCGACATTATCCTTTCTATCAACACATAAACTCCCAAGGTCGCAACCAAGGGTCACGGAAGCATCTACACAGGAATACTCCGGATGTGGGTACCATTCAGGTTTTATCCCTCAACACAGTTCCGTATGGTATATCAACACATAAACTCCCAAGGTCGCAGCCAAGGGTCACAGAAGTATCTACACAGGATTACTCCTGATGTAGGAAGCAAAACGGCTACAAATTCCACAAATAGTGAGATACTTTAAATTTTGGAATTTAACATAACATAGTCTGAGCAATATATCACTTGCCTTAGTTCCGACGAGAGTAATTTCCTTGATAACACAACGGCTCAAATGCCTACAATCGAGAGTTCAACCTACTATATATTCATCGATTAATACCTTATGGTGATAATGACGAATAGAGACAATTACCCCTGTCCCGATAGGATTCCAAACCTAGTTCAATTCATTAAACCAAAATTATACGTTTAATAACAATGCGAATTACTTAAATCCTCAATCCATCAATTATCAATTTATCACACCATTTTAAACACAATGTTTTCAAACAATATTTCTACGATACGACTACAACTATAACCACTTGTAAATTCGCTAATTACCTGAATTCAAAATTCCACAACTCCAGGGTAGGACGGACAAGTAAAATTCCAGCAAAATCCTAATATATTTAATTACCTACCTAATTCGGTAATTGATAACTAATTCATTAAAGAAATTCCAACGAGTTTACCATACGATAATTGGATTACTAACACAATACATTACATGACAATTTCATGGTGTTGGTGATTTATAGGTTCGATCATGAGCTTTACCACCCAACTATGATTACTACCACAAGTTATACGAAATAATAGCTTGGTAGGTTTTTTGTTTAACGATTATGATTAGTGCTAGTTTTCCATGGTTCGATTATCATCAAGAGTTCTAAACTACCCAAAACATTCGAAATCTAGTACAACTTAACTATCAACACTGAGATGGATTCAAAGGTTTGATAAAGTTACCTTACTTAACGAGGGACGAGGAAGAACAATGAAGAACGATGAAGAATGGGAGAACAACACCTTCAAAACCTTCTCCGGAGCTTGATCAATCCACTCTACTATGATAACACGCGGCTAGAATTCGACTAGGAGGGCTGGAGAATGATATTTGAGAGAGAGGAAATGTCTAAGGGTCGGAGAAGTGAAAGAGGAGATGTTATTTTATAACATCAGGATGGCTTTACGTACGTTATGCCTAAGGGTTTACGTACGTAATCCCCATTACGTATGTTATTGAAAAAAGGTTAACATATGTAAGGGGTTCCCAGAACCTACTGTCCAAAATGACTGTCCATTACGTACGTAATGTTTTTCTGATTTACGTACGTAAAGCTCAGTTGACTTGATTGTCTGATTGCGCCGAAAGCTTGTCCGGATAAGGCATAATTGAAGATTCTTGTCGGTAGACTATGGACGGGCTACGTACGTAAGCCATACATTCTTACGTACGTAGAACAAGACAGTTAACATACGTAAATACCAACCGTTAGCGTACGTAAAACAAACAAGTAACGTACGTAGTGCATACATTTTAATGTACGATAGGTATGTTTAAACCACTTAGTTATGAACCACAATGTGACTTCCTTTAGGCGCGTAAGGCAATTTCCTCGGGGAACAAGATGTTGGCCACCATCATATTCGCACCGAAAATTGCTTCAGTGTCACCAAGGTGCGTCACCGACACGTTATCAATCATCATATAATTTCATCACCGTAACAAGTGAATGCGGACAAGGTTTAATTCGAAAAACATGGTCTAACACAACGTATAAAGGTACAAGTATCGTGCGAAAGAGCACACTATTTAATTATTAAAAACGAGATACACATTAATAAAGAGCATGGAATACCCGTGGTATTACATACCACCCTCCTTAAAATAGTTTCGTCCCGAAACTAAGAAAACAACTCGGGATGACTCTCCCTCATGCTGGACTCAGTCTCCGAAGTTGCTTCTTCAATGCCATGATGCAACCACTGAACTATCACAAGAGGTATGGCTTTATTCCTTAATGTCTTTATGCATCGATCTAAAATCGTGGTTGGCACTTCTCTAAAGGTAGCATCATTAGAAATCTCTACTTCTTCGAAATTGATCTTGTGGCTCGGGTCATACACGCACATTCGCAGTTGGGAGACATGGAAGACATTATGCACTCTGTCTAGCGTGTTAGGAATATGCCCTCGAATGCCACTCAGAGGATGAGAGAGTGAGAGCAATTGTATTGTAATTATGAATATTATATTTAATAAGGCAATTATTATTTCTATATTATTGTATATCACTGGCATTGTGATTTGGTATATAGAATAATAGTCCTTGCATTTGAGAGTGAACATTCTACTCCTTATGGAGATAAGGAGATAGGCACTAGAAGTGTTTAGAGCTCGAATGCTTAACTAGTTCGCAAGTCGATAAAACTTAACAGGACATTAAGTTTTAATAAGACTTGTATAACTGATGCTAGGACGTGTGCACGTCTTGATATCATAGTTATAAGTATATTGGTGGGACCAGTATACTCGAACACGACTCATACTCGATTTAGTCACACGGTATTCACTCTCGGAGAGTCGATGACGAATCAAAAGGTTGTGATAGTATACGTGGACCTTTGACTTGAGGGTTCAGTAGAAGATGTGACTGTGACGTTTAGTTTGTCATTAGAGTAGTTAGACTCATTTTCTTAATTACTGAGTCGACCTCGAAGTGCGGACTATACGGGCAAGTAGCAGTCTTTACTGTACGCCAAGAAAGGATTCTATCTCCTGTTAGTGAGCAGGCGAATGTCCTATACGGTTAATGGCGAATAAGATCATAAGTCTTTGGCCAAAGCATTCTGATATAGTCGTATTAGATACACTATTAATCAGTCGGTCTTGATTTGCATTAACACATGTATAGAGTTTAGTCAATAGTAGGGTTTGACTTTACCTTGACCCGAAGAATTGACCGGGACATCTGATGAAGGGTCTATACGTATATAATATTCACGACATAATGGTTCTGGAATGATTCGTTCATTCGTTCTCAGTCGGGGTTTACAGTGCGGCCCGCTAGGCTGGCTAAGTGCTGCCCGCACTCATTGGTTCCTCCCAATGCCGGCTGAGACGAACCTACGGAGTCGCGCAATAGGATCATTGATGGATAAATGTGAATTAATAATCTCTCTTATAAGATTAGATATTAGATATCTAATTTTGATTTATCGGAAAAATCAAATAGCGGTCTTATGAATTGTAAGTAGGTTACTGGGTGATTACTTTAATTCATAAATTATATTTCTGAGAGAAATATATATTTGTGTTTGATATAATTAATTAATTGGATTAATTAATTAGTCCAAACACATTGGAAATAAAATTTATTCGTTTGACGAACATCCGGTACATGAGGGATTCGTTTTGACGATCATCCAATACACGAGCCGAGTAAATTCGACCCGTCTTCTTGGAAATTTCCCTTAGGGCCGCCCCCCTCCCTCTCTTGTCTCTTTTATACTTATTTTATGTCACTAGGTGACATATGTGAGGTGTATTTTAATACCCTCAATCATGTGTTAAAGTAAGACTTTCATTTTTTTATAAATAAAAGTCTTTAGAAAAGAGAGATAACTCCTTCTTCTTCCTTGAACTCAAAATCACGAATTTGAGAGAGAGAGTAAGGTTGAAAACTTCATCTTGATCTTAGAGACAAGATATAAGAAGAATACATTGAGAGAGAAAATTCCTACAAGCTTCCCTAGCCGCATTCTTGAAGAAAGGAAGCTTGTCGATTTTTCCATCAAGTTCCGGCGTGTGAAGTAGAGGCATATTGCTTTCGGTGCTTGGAACGAAGGGTTCTTCATCATCATCATCATACGAAGGTTTTTCAGAGACATCATAGGTATGGGACTTTGATTACTTGATCTTCGTTTTTTTCTTTTCGTATATATGTTACTTGATCGATCCTCTTAGGGATTCCGTTTATTCTTCCGCTGCGTTTATTTTCTGTGGAATCCCAACAGTGCTATCGGAGAGAGGTCAAATATATCGTATATATGATCATCTTTGCATTTGGAATGTTATTAGATGATGTTTATGATTTAGAATCATAATAGATATAATCGAAGAAATTTTATCGTTCGTAGTAAGTCAAGTTTCGACTATTTTATGTGAATTATAAATCTAAAAAATTTGATTTTTGTTGATTTATAAGTTTTTCATGAAGTTAAGAAACTTTTTCGTTTTGGAAGCGAGTCGAAAAAATGAGAAAAACGGGGGTTAAACACGAATACCGCATACGAAGGCATTTGCCGGCAGCTCGGGCTTCGCTGGCCGCCGAGAGTGACTCGGTAGGCTATCAGTAGCCCGGCTGCCGGCGATGGCCGAGAGTGACTCGGTCCGGGCGGTTCTCGGGTTTTCGGCCCGATTTTGAATCGGGCTGTGGGCTGGGCCTGATACCGGATTTTCCGGGACTCCATTTTTGTGTTTATATTTCGTTGTAATAATTTCCGAATTTAAATTGGATTTAATTGGATTTAATAAAATATTTGGAATATATTTTTATTAAGGGAAATTATTAGACGAGAATATTGTTTTGGCCGGATTACTTTGAATGGATTAAAATGACGATTATAAATATTAATTTGATTAATATTGTAGAAATTAAATAGATTAATTTTTATATTAATTGGTTTAATATATTAATTGATTATTTAATTTCATTTACCGTTACATGTTGTATGGAATGTCTTATGTGATGGTGATATAGCTCGTGGACTTAGTTGTTCTTTTGTTCGATTCAATATGGTTGTAAAGGCCGTTTTGAGCCTATTTATTTTTACTAGAAAATATGTATAATAGGACGTATTGTTCAATGATGTAATTATTCATATGGCTATGACGAAGACCGAAGACGACCGACTAGAAGACGAAGAATCAATACTGTATTTTTCCTTTCTTTATTTGGCTTGGCCCAATACTTAGGAAAATGTCCATGAGCTATATGTTGGTAGTAACTAGGTTGCTATTTATTGTTTTTCATTTTGAATGATTGACAAACCACAAACCGCGCTTATAAACGGATTAATGTGCAAAGTGTAACATATAATCGCGTTAATACTACCACTTACAAACACTAAGTTATAAAGGTTACGAGGTTTCCTACCCTCCGTCAAACTCGTGGAAAATTGAAATCTAAACCGGAATATTATTCTTCCGAGTATGTCGGGGTAATATTTTTGGGGAAAGTTGATAAATTTCTAGAGTGCATTAGATGCCTTTGGTTGTGACAAATCAAACCCCTATAAACCGTATGGGTTTCCGGGTAAGATTCAATTGTCAGACTAATAGGAGTTGACGGTTTAAACTTAGATAGTTCAACGAGCCATAGAAATCGAATGGTTGAGGGCAAGTGAACTAGGGGTAAAAGAAGATCGAATCATCCATTAGATGGGTTGGTATTAGACACCACTTTATAAAGAATAATAGAATATAAACCGTATGTGTTGCCCTCTATTAAACTTTGTAAAGAAATCGATCACCACTATGAAGTCACCCAACACTTTCGGATTTAACATGGGAGTGTGTAAATGCCGATAAAATAGTTGGAGCCGAGTTATGAATAAAGAAAGTCCTTAAATTCTTTACTCGGATCATAATTAAACAAACACTAATGAATCTCAAATTATTCTCTGCAGTTAACAAAACTCTCAATATGACAATGAACCCACTCGCTATACTACTTGAAAAGAACGTCCTGACTGGTCCGAACTATGTGGACTGGCTTCAGAACTTGAGAATGGTCCTAACTATGGAAATGCTGGGATACGTCTTGGAGGCGGACATCCCGGCGGCTCCTGCAAAAACCCGATCCAATAAGGAAGATGTCGATGCCCATGAGAAATGGGTAAAAGACGACATAAGAGTGCGAGGGTACATGTTAGGCTCAATGACCAATGAGCTTCAACGTGCCCATGAAAAGATGACGTCTTCACGAGCCATCTTAGCTCACCTGGCTGAGCTCTATGGAGAGCATAACCGAACTGCTAGATATGAGATATCAAAGCAATTATTCGGCGCCAGGATGAAGGAAGGAGGGAGGGTTGGGGACCATGTCCTCAAGATGATCTCGATGATTGAGAGATTGAAAGCTCTTGATTTTCATATGCATGTATCTCTCCAACCTGACCTTATCCTGCAGTCACTTCCTCACTCCTTTTCACAATTTGTCATGAACTTCAACTGCAATGAGATTGCATATAACTTAGCTGGGCTAATGAACAAACTGACGACTGCCCAATCTCAGATGAAGACAAAGGGAAAGGAAGCTGCACTTGTGATTTCTTCTGGGACTTGGAAGTCCAAGAATAAGAAGAAAAAGAACAAGAAGCAGTTAGGTCCAATAGCCAAGATCGACAAGGGAAAGGGCAAGGCCCCAATGGTTCAAAAGAGAAAGGGGCCCAAGAAAATGGATGTATGCCTCAACTGCAGTGAGCTAGGCCACTGGAAGAGGTACTGTCCAAAGCTTGACCGTAATGCGCCTTCAGGTACGGAACTACTAGTTTTAGAAACAAATTGTTCCGTAACTGTATATTCTACTTCTTGGATACTTGATTCCGGTGCGAGTTCTCACATTTGTACAATGAATCAGGATCTGGAACGAAGTAGGAAGATGGATTCAGGGGAGGTGATGGTCACCGTCGGAAGTGGACATAGTGTCGAGGCTTCTGATATCGGATCCCTTATGTTGGATTTAGAATCTGGTTTTATTCTTACTTTAGATGATGTACTTGTTTTGCCCAAGGGGCACAAGAATATTGTATCAATTCCGGTCATGGGCCAAAAGGGATTTCACTTCTTTATTGGAGATGGGTCCTGTCGTATTTATTTCAGAAATAAATTGGTTGGTACTGCTACATTATTAAATGGTTTATACCATTTAAATTTAAAGAATAAAACAACTTTGAACACTATAAGTAGGAAGCGTGGTAGGGATGAAACGAACCAAGCACTTAAGTGGCATCTTAGACTTGGTCATATCGGTCAGACCAAGGTTCATAAAATGGAGAAATATGGGCTTACAGGTCCATTGGCATCAGATCCCTATCCAACTTGTGAATCTTGCCTTCAAGGCAAAATGAGTAAGTTACCCTTCGCAGGGACTTTTGAAAGAGCTGCTGAAAAACTTGGATTGATCCATACCGACGTCTGTGGCCCTTTTGAAGTGGCACGAGATGGATTTCAGTATTTCATTACATTCACTGATGACCATACCAGGTATGGATTCGTGTACTTAATGAAACATAAGTCTGAAGCTTTTGATAAATTCAAGGAATTTAAAGCCCTAGTTGAAAATCAAACAGGTAACCGTGTTAAGACTCTTCGGTCAGACCGGGGTGGTGAGTACATGAGTACCGAATTTGATGAGTTCTTAAAAGAACTAGGAATATTGTCACAATTCACTCCTCCCGCTACTCCACAATTAAATGGTGTATCATAAAGAAGGAACCGAACCTTGTTGGATATGGTTTGCTCCATGCTTAACTATACTGATCTACCGATTTATCTGTGGGGTTACGTGCTCCTTACTGCTGTGCATATCTTGAACAGATGTCCTTCCAAATCCGTTCCTAAGACTCCCCATGAGATGTGTAGAGGTAGGAAACCAAGTCTTGATCACATTAGGATTTGGGGATGCCCTGCTTATGTCAAGAAGACTACAGTAGAGAAATTGGAAACTAGGTCTGTGAAAGGTCGTTTCATAGGATATCCAGGGGATTCCATGGGATATCTATTCTACATACACGAAGATCATAGGATCATCGTTGCTATACAAGCACACTTCCTGTAAGATCAGTTTATTTAGGAAGGAGGGGCAGGTAGAAATATTTCTTTGGAAGAAATAAAAGAAACACCAAATGAGACACCTATGCAAGATATTAGAACCCAACCTTCTGAAATACAATCACAACCTCGCAAGTCTAGTAGAATTTCTCAAATACCTGAGAGGTATGGCTATCTGCATCAAGAGGAACTGGGTTTCCATGAGATGACAGAAAGTAGTCAAGAGAATGATCCTTCTACATACGACCAAGCGATGGTAGACGTTGACTCCACCAAGTGGCAAGAAGCTATGGAAGCTGAGATAGACTCAATGCATGCTAATCAGGTCTGGACTTTAGTAGATCGTCCTAAAGGCATAGTGCCTATTGTAAACAAATGGATCTATAAGAGAAAGACTGATGGAGATGGCAAGGTTGATACCTATAAGGCCAGGCTTGTGGCAAAGGGTTATTCCCAAAGAGAAGGAATCGATTACTTCGAGACCTTCTCGCCTGTAGCTATGATTAAGTCTATTTGCATGATGCTTGCTATAGAAGCCCACTTAGGTTATGAAATATGGCAAATGGATGTGAAAACGGCATTCCTAAATGGATTCCTCGAGGAGGAGATTTACATGGAACAGCCTAAGGGATTCATATCTCAAATCAATATTCATAAAGTATGCAAACTTCAGCGTGCCATTTATGGACTGAAGCAAGCTTCACGGAGTTGGAATCTTCGTTTTAACGAGACCGTCAAAGAGTTTGATTTTGTCCAAAACGAAGAAGAGCCCTGTATTTACAAGAAGGTTAGTGGGAGCAAAATTGCGTTCTTAATACTATATGTAGATGACATTCTACTTATAGGAAACGACTTAGGAATGCTCAGTTCTGTGAAAGCTTGGCTTTCTAAAGAGTTCTCAATGAAAGACTTGGGAGAAGCTACCTATATTCTGGGTATTCGTCTCTACCAGGATAGAGAGAAAAGAATGTTAGGTCTTTCCCAAGCCCTCTACATAGAAAAGATCCTGAAGCGATTTAGGATGGAAGATTCTAAAAGAGGGTTTCTACCTATGCAACATGGTGCAAAACTTTCCTTAGAGATGTGTCCTTAAAGTGAGGAAGATAGAAAGGAAATGAGCAAGGTACCTTATGCTTCGGCAGTAGGTAGCCTTATGTATGCAATAATTTGCACTAGACCGGACATTGCGTATGCTGTGAGCATAGTAAGTCGGTTTCAGTCAAATCCAGGGTAGGAACATTGGACTGCTGTAAAGAACATTCTTAAGTACCTAAGGAGGACTAAAGACTTGGTTCTTATATACGTCGGTGGAGAACTAAGAGTGATGGGTTATACAGACTCAGATTTTTTGGGGGACATGGATGCTCAGATGTCCACATCAGGGTATATCTTTACGCTGAATGGTGGGGCAGTTTCTTGGAGAAGTGCCAAGCAAAGTTTGACTGCTATCTCTACATGTCAAGCCGATATCGTGCACCACGGAGGCTGCTAAAGAAGCTTTTTGGATAAAGAAGTTCACTGAGGAACTTCAAGTGGTTCCTAACACAGAGAAGCCCGTGACACTGTTTTGTGACAACGACGGAGCTTTTGCACAGGCAAATGAGCCTAGGGCTCACCACAACACCAAACATATTGCGAGAAAATATCATTTTGTTAGAGAAATGGTTCGGGATGGGAATGTTACACTGCAGAGAGTAGACACAGCAAATAACGTTGCTGATCCGCTTACCAAGCCACTATCTCAGAAGGTCTTAGAGAGACATCTAGAGAGTATGGGTATTAGATACCATAGTTTGTGGCATTGAGTGCAAGTGGGGGATTGTTAGGAATATGCCCTCGAATGCCACTCAGAAGACGAGAGAGTGAGAGCAATTGCATTGTAATTATGAATATTATATTTAATAAGGCAATTATTATTTCTATATTATTGTATATCACTGGCATTGTGATTTGGTATATAGAATAATAGTCCTTGCATTTGAGAGTGAACATTATACTCCTTATGGAGATAAGGAGATAGGCACTAGAAGTGTTTAGAGCTCGAATGCTTAACTAGTTCGCAAGTCGATAAAACTTAACAGGACATTAAGTTTTAATAAGACTTGTATAACTGATGCTCGGACGTGTGCACGTCTTGATATCATAGTTATAAGTATGTTGGTGGGACCAGTATACTCGAACACGACTCATAATCGATTCAGTCACACGGTATTCACTCTCGGAGAGTCGATGACGAATCGAAAGGTGGTGATAGTATACGTGGACCTTTGACTTGAGGGTTCAGTAGAAGATGTGCCTGTGACATTTAGTTAGTCATTAGAGTAGTTAGACTCATTTTCTTAATTGCTGAGTCGACCTAGAAGTGCGGACTATACGAGTAGGTAGCAGTCTTTACTGTACGCCAAGAAAGGATTCTATCTCCTGTTAGTGAGCAGGCGAATGTCCTATACGGTTAATGGCGAATAAGATCATAAGTCTTTGGCCAAAGCATTCTGATATAGTCGTATTAGATACACTATTAATCAGTCAGTCTTGATTTGCATTAACACATGTATAAAGTTTAGTCAATAGTAGGGTTTGACTTTACCGTGACCCGAAGACTTGACCGGGACATCTGATGAAGGGTCTATACGTATATAGTATTCACGACATAATGGTTCTGGAATGATTCGTTCATTCGTTCTCAGTCGGGGTTTACTGATGCGGCCCGCTAGTCAAGCTAAGTCTTTGCCGCACTCATTAGTTCCTCCCAATGCCGGCCGAGACGAACCTACGGAGTCGCAATAGGATCATTGATGGATAAATGTGAATTAATAATCTCTCTTATAATATTAGATATTAGATATCTAATTTTGATTTATCGGATAAATCAAATAGCGGTCTTATGAATTGTAAGTAGGTTACTGGGTGATTACTTTAATTCATAAATTATATTTCTGAGAGAAATATATATTTGTGTTTGATATAATTAATTAATTGGATTAATTAATTAGTCCAAACACATTGGAAATAAAATGGATTCGTTTGACGAACATCCGGTACACGAGGGATTCGTTTTGACGAACATCCAATACACGAGCCGAGTAAATTCGACCCGCCTTCTTGGAAATTTCCCTTAGGGCCGCCCCCTCCCTCTCTTGTCTCTTTTATACTTATTTTATGTCTTAAAGTAAGACTTTCATTTTTTTTATAAATAAAAGTCTTTAGAAAAGAGAGATAACTCCTTCTTCTTCCTTGAACTCAAAATCACGAATTTGAGAGAGAGAGTAAGGTTGAAAACTTCATCTTGATTTTAGAGACAAGATATAATAAGAATACATTGAGAGAGAAAATTCCTACAAGCGTCCCTAGCCGCATTCTTGAAGAAAGGAAGCTTGTCGATTTCTCCATCAAGTTCCGGCGTGTGAAGTAGAGGCATCTTTCTTTAGGTGCTTGGAACGAAGGGTTCTTCATTATCATCATCATCATACGAAGGTTTTTCAGAGACATCATAGGTATGGGACTTTGATTACTTGATCTTCGTATTTTTCTTTTCGTATATACGTTACTTGATCGATCCTCTTAGGGATTCCGTTTATTCTTCCGCTGCGTTTATTTTCTATGGAATCCCAACATAGCGATGGTGGAAATCTTAATCGATAAGCGAGTCTACTAACTCGGTCCAATATCTCGAATGGGCCGATAAATATCGGGCTCAATTAGGCTTTCTGTCCGAATCGTCTAATGCCCCGCATTAGCAATACTTTGACCCAAACGTGGTCCCTGACTAAAAATTCCAATGGTCGCTGGCACTGCTAACATGTGTTTTCCAATAATGGAAATTTTCTTAATAGATTCCTGGATCAGATCTAACTCAGTAGCGACGACGTCGGAAGCATCATCCCAACATAGGGGAGACTTGCATCTCCTACCGTACAAGGCTTCGAAGGGTGCCATGCCTATGCTTGCATGCCAATTGTTGTTGTATGAAAAGTTTACTAAACAGAGATGTTTGACCCAGTCTTTGCCCCAATCAAGTACACATGATCTCAACATATCCTCCAGGTTCTGCATCATACGTTCTGTCTGATCGTCTGTTTGAGGGTGATAGGTTGTGCTGAAATGTAGCTGAGTACCCATAGTCTTGTGGACAGCTTTCCAGAAGCAGGACACGTACCTGGTGTCCCTATCCGATATGATCGTTGAGGGAACACCCAGTAGTCTCATGACTTCTCGAATAAATATGGTGGCCAACTGCTCTGTTCTGTTAGTCTCTTGGATCGGAATGAAATGTGCCGACTTCATCAGGTGGTCTACAATAACCCATATTGTGTCCTTTCCTCCCATCGTCACTGGTAACTTGGTGACAAAATCCATTGATATGGTCTCCCATTTCCATTCTGGAATGGGTAAGGGCTGCATGATTCTGGACGGTCTGCAGTGTTCGATCTTCACTTATTGACATGTCATACATCGAGCAATGAATCTTGCTACTTCTTGTTTCATGTTTTTCCACCAAAATCTCTTTCGCAGATCTTTGTACATTTTGCTTGCCCCGGGATGCACAGAATAGGGAGTATAATGAGCTTCCTTCAGTATAGTTTTCTCTAGCTCGTCATTTAGCGGGATACAGATCCTGTTCTTAAATCTCACCAAGCCCTCTTAGATCCTGTAGTCTGTAATAATCTCCCCATCGGCTCTTGCGCCAATCGCAAGCAGTTCGGGGTCTTCCATATGTGCTAGGCGTATCTCATCTAGCAAGGATGAATGAATATTAATCGAATATAGCTGTCCTTGGCGGTGTTGTATTCTTACTTCAGCACCATTCCTCCTTAGCTCATGTTGTAATTCCGGCTATACCGTTAACCCGGATATCGTCATCTCTTGTGCAGTCTTCCGACTAAGTGCATCTGCTATGATGATGGCCTTCCCAGGGTGATATAAAACCTCCACGTCATATTCCTTGATTAGCTCCAGCCAACGCCTCTGCTCATGTTTAACTCCCTTTGGGTGAAAATATATTTTAAACTCTTGTGGTCCGTAAAAATATTACAGGTAACCCCGTAAAGGTAGTGCTCCGGATCTTAAGAGCATGGACTGCTGTAGGCAGTTCCTAGTCATGCGTTGGGTAGTTCACCTCGTACGGCTTAAGTTGTGGAGAGGCGTATGCAATCACTCTATCATTTTGCAAGAAGACACATCCTAGTCCATGCTTAGATGTGTCCGTGTATATTACGAATCCTTCTGTTCTCTGCGGTAGTACTAACACCGGATCGGTAGTCAGTCTCCTCTTTAGCTCGTCGAAACTCTCCTCACAATCTGTTGTCCAGACAAACTTGGTATTCTTCCTTAGTAGGTTCGTCAACAGCCAAGCGATACAAGAAAAAGCCTCGACGAACCGTCGATAATAACCAGCCAATCCCAGGAAACTCCTTACGTCTTTCACGTTCTTTGGTGGTTCCCAACTCATCACTGTCTCGATCTTTTGCGGATCTACCTTGACTCCTTCTGCTGAAATAACATGTCCCAGAAAGTTCACCACCGGTATCCAGACTCGCATTTAGAAAGTTATGCATAAAGTTGGTGTTGCCTCAAAACACTTAACACCTGCCTCAAGTGTTCCTCATGCTCCTATCAGCTCTGGGAATAGATTAAAATGTCGTCAATAAAACCCACCACACACTTGTCGAGAAAATCTATCAGAAGCTTGTTCATCAATTCCATAAAAATGGCTCGGGCATTAGTCAAGCCGAACGACACCACCATATATTCAAAGTGTTCATATCTTGATTGAAATGCAGTCTTGGGAATATCCTCCTTCCGAATCCTCAATTTGTGATATCTGGATCGTAAATCGATTTTTGAGAACACATTCGCCCCCTGTAATTGATCCAATAAGTTATCGATCCTTGGAAGTGGGTAATGGTTCTTGATAGTGACTTTGTTTAGCTCTCTGTAATTGATACACAGGCGTACGGAGTTGTCCTTTTTCTTCACAAAAAGAATCGGAGCACCCCACGATGAAGTACTCAGGCGGATCAGTCCCTTTTTTAACAATTCTTCGAGTTGTATTTTTAATTCCTTCATTTCAGCTGGTGCCATTCTGTATGGTGCTTTGGAGATAAGCGTCGTTCCCGGCTCAAGTTCAATTGAGGGATCAACCTTTCGTTGTGGCTGCCACCCTGGTAATTCATCGGGAAAAACGTCTGGATATTCGCTCACGGCGGGAATATTATGAACCGAAAGCTTTGATGTGCCCTCCTGAAGAACATAACACCAGTAATACGTTTCTCTAGTGTCACAAGATACTCCCGTTGTAAGGAGGCTCAGAGACCCTTTAGTACAGAAGTTTTCTCGACCCCTGATTATGTGAGTGGCACCGTCACACGTCATAATGGAAACGTGTTAGGCGTATTTTTATACGCTTATTTATCATTATTTTGTATTATGTTGGAGAGTAAATTTGCTTAAATGAGCTTTTAATGCCTTAATTTTGTATGTTTGTCAGGAGATTGGAGTCCAGAAGCTAAAACGAGGTGAAACGGGCGAAAACGGCAAATTTTGGCCGTGAGCCGCGGCACAAGGAAAGTGGGCCGCGGCACAGGAAGGCAACCAGCAAGCACAGAGTAAACTGTACTCTGTGCCGCGGCACAGTCCAGGTGAGCCGCGGCACAGATGAATTAAATGGCGCCAAAGGCGTCAGTGAAGACCATGTGCCGCGGCACAGATTTAGTGAGCCGCGGCACACTAGGCGATTTTTGTGTGCTCCGCGCGGATTTGGGCCGTTTTGAAGCCAGTTCTCGACCTACTCACACGGACGCGATTTGGAGACTCTGCAAAGCTATAAATAAGGGTTTAAGACCCTAATTAATTATCTTTGGATTTTTTGGATCTTGGGGGAAATCAGAGAATCTTGGAGGCTTGGGAGAAGAACGGAACACAGACGAGAGATCAAGGGCAGAGGGCGGAAGCCAGAAGAACGGAGGAATCCGAGCTTCATCTGCGTTTGATTTTCATGCTTTTATTCATTTATTCTGTATTTTCATTTATTAGCATGTCAGGCTAAAATCCTAATCTAGGATTTTGATGAAACCTACGTTTTGATGGATTTGCTTGAGATTATCTAATTAATTACCTTTTTGTTTAGTTTTCCCAATCGTGTTTAATGCTTTCAATTATGTGGCCAATAGTTGTATTGTTTTAATCATTCAATTCGAATCGGGAGAGGAGAGTTGGTGAGGAACTATTGGTGAGGACCGTTGTATTCAGTGAGATAGGAATATACTCATAGGAACTACGTGGCCTTTTGGAGATTTTATGCTTTTTGCCTATTGACGAATTAATTCGCCTAGGGATAGAGTGCGTTATTCGCCCTTAGAAAAATCTATTGACCTCGGGAGAGGCGGTAGAGTATATTAGCAATCTTCACCTTCAATAAATTGGGAAAATCATTAACTTCAGATAATCGAGAGTAAATTCGGATAAACCGAGGTGGATTCAGAATCCTAGACTTATTTATCATTCTATTCTCTTTCTTCAAGCGATCATTTTTCTATTTAGTCTTTTATTAATCCTTTTAGTAATTAATTGCAAACCCAAAATTCGATTGTTCAAATAAAACTAAAATACATAAAAATCAGTAGTTAGTGATGCAGTCCTCGTGGGAACGATACTCACTCATCACTTTATTACTTGTATACGATAACATACACTTGCATTCAACAAATATCGCAATAAGTTTTTGGCGCCGTTGTCGGGGACTGAAATTTTGCTAATATCGATTTCAGTATTTCTAGTCTTAGTTTGAACGTTTTTATTTACTTATTTTTTGTGTATTTAATTTATTTATTTGTTTTTTCCTTTCAGGATCTTTCGCGTAGTGCATGAGAAAATTTGGTAACGAAGGCCTACTACCTTTGGATTCCGAACTCGATCGCACTCTTCGAAGGAACAAGAAGGAGAAACGAGAGTTACAGATGACGGTGACCATGGCCGAAAATATCGAAATTCAAGGAGGAAATAATATTGTGCAGCAAGCTCAACCGGAAATGGCACTTCGAGACTATGCCATGCCGCAGATCAACTTAAACTTTTCGGGGTCGGCGTCCCACTATCCAGGCGAACAATTTTGAAATTAAGCCTGCTATTATTCAGATGGTGCAGGCGAGCCAATTCTGTGGATTGCCGAATGATGATCCCAACGCACATATTGCTTCTTTTCTTGAGATTTGTGACACGTTCAAGAACAATGGTGTCACCGACGATGCTATCCGATTACGGCTTTTCCCTTTCTCTTTGAGGGATAAAGCGAAATTTTGGCTAAATTCTCATCACGGGTCGATCACAACATGGGCAGAGTTAGCGCAAGCCTTCCTTGCTAAATTCTTCCCACATTCTAAGACGGCGAGATTGAGAAACGAGATCACCACCTTTGGACAGTATGATATGGAATCGCTCCACGAGGCATGGGAGCAATACAAGAATTTGTTACGGAGATGCCCACATCACGGCCTTCCAGACTGGCTTCAAATTCAGACATTCTACAATGGATTGGGTGCCTCTACACGCACTCTCGTGGATGCAGCTGTCGGTGGGGCTTTGATGGGAAAGACTATGGCCGAGGCACACTCGTTGTTGGAAGCTATGGCCGCAAATGCATATCAATGGCCATCTGAAAGATTAACGCCGAAGCGAGTTATGGAATTTTCGAATAATGACCCGATATCTACATTGTCAGCCCAAGTCGCAGCATTAACGCAGCAGCTCCAAGCATTTTCGCATTCTCCTTCCCCCGTTACCATTGAGACTTGCAATTGGTGTAATGGATCCCACCCTAGCGCGGAGTGCCAAGTCGGAAATCCGTTCGAGCAGCCCCAAATTGAACAAGCTCAGTTTGTAGGAAACGGAAACCGGCAAAATAATTCGTACTCCAACACGTATAATCCGGGGTGGCGTAATCATCCCAACTTTTCGTGGAGAAACGGACAGAACTCAAACCAGCCTCCGTTCGCTCAGAACCAATAGCAGCCCCCTCCCGCTCCAAAAGTTTCTCTCGAGGAAGCAATCGCGAAATTGGCAGCGAATACGAGTCAATTCATGACTCGTACTGAAGCAACATTGCAAAATCATTCCGCTTCCATTCGCAACTTGGAAGTCCAGCTGGGCCAAATTGCTAATGTGTTGACAAATTCCCGGAGGGAGCATTGCCAAGTACAACCGAGACAAATCCTAGAGAGAGTCTAAATGCAATCAGTTTGAGAAGCGGGAAGGAGGTATGTGACCAGCCCGAGAGGTGGGAAAAGAGGAGTGAAATTGAGGAGAGGAAAAATTTAGTGATGGAGGAATCTCAAGATTGGAGACCCTCGATAACGTTTCCGGATAACCCGAAGGTATATGTGCCACCCGTCCCGTTTCCACAGAGATTACAGCAGAAAAAGGCAGACAAACAATTCTCTAAGTTTCTCGACGTGTTCAAAAAGCTTCATATTAACATTCCATTTGCCGACGCGTTGGAACAAATGCCAAGCTACGTTAAATTCATGAAAGAGATATTGCCAAAGAAAAGAAAACTCGAGGAGTTTGAAACTGTCGCCTTGACGGAGGAATGCAGCGCGATTCTTCAAAAGAAGCTTCCACCAAAATTGAAAGATCCGGGAAGTTTCAACATACCGTGCACCATGGGGAATCTTTCTTTTAATAAGGCATTGTGCGATCTCGGTGCTAGTATTAACCTCATGCCTTTGTCTATTTTCAAGAAGCTGAGAATTGGAGAAGCAAAGCCGACGACGGTCTACTTGCAATTAGCAGATCGATCTATTAAGTATTCGAGATGAGTGATTGAGGATGTGCTAGTAAAGGTGGATAAATTTATCTTTCCAGCGGATTTTATTGTTCTCGACATGGAGGAAGATGAAGATATCCCGATTATCTTGGGACGACCATTTTTGGCGACCGGCAGAACTCTTATTGACGTGGAAAAAGGAGAATTAACTCTGCGGGTTCAAGAGGATCATGTCACGTTCCAAGTGTTCAAATCTTTTCCATGTCCGGGAGGTGTTGATAAAAGCTCACAAATTGAAAGTGTAGATGCCGTTGAAAAAGAAAAACACCGAAAACATCGTCGGTCGAAAAATTCAGATTCTGTGTCAGATGGTCCAATTTTTAAGAAAGATGTAGAACGAGTAGCATTTCTCGAGCATGCGGACAAGTCTGCTGCGGTCATAAAGTCATTTTTGAAAGAGGGAAATAAGCCGGAATTCAAACGGACATCTAGTCATGAGAAAAACGGATGTTTCGGGAAGTTGTTCACGTCAAAACCTTTCCGCAACCAACATTGGGTGTCCGAACCGAAAATCGAATCGTTAATGACCGATGGTCAAAATTTTAAAAACCATATTAACGGTTCTATGAACGGGGCGGAAACCAAATGGAGTTTGCGAAAAGTGAACTGATTTTTTAAAATAGGTCCGGCTGAAGACTATAAACTTAGCGCTTCTCGGGAGGCAACCCAAATTCGTAGTTGTAGATTTTTGAGTTTCTGCTTTTATCTTGCATACTTGAATTTTTATTTTTCATCATTTTGTGCTTTGATTTGCTTCTACCTCTCGCTTTTGACGTGTTCTTCTCAAAATTCTGTGCAGGATAAATCCCAGGGGAGAAATTCATTACTGAGTCGCGGCACAAGTATTGTGAGCCGCGGCACACACAGATCAAAAGGGAGGGCTAAACAAACTGTACTCTGTGCCGTGGCACAACATTACTGAGCCGCGGCACACTTGAGCACTGAGCTGCGGCACACGAAACCTGAGCCGCAGCCCACAACAAAACAAACGAACAGGCAAAAAGGGACTGTACTCGGTGCCACGGCTCACTTGAGCTGTGCCGCGGCACACCAAGCGGAATTTGAAAGGCCCAGGTACCTTATAACCCGAATTCGGCCGGCCACCCCAGGTACGCTTCCTTTCTTCCTTCCCTTTCCCCTTGCGCGCGATCGGCCAACAGTCTTCTTCTCGTTTTCTTCTTGCGATTTTTCTTACACTATTCACAAACCAAGCAAGGTATGTTCAAATCTCTAATCTCAAATTGTTCTATGAGTTTAAATTTGAAGTTGTGTTATGCCTTTGAGGATTGAATATGTTTATTTCCTTCAAAAGTTCTATAATGGTTTAGTGGATGACATGATGGTTTTGATCAAATTTTCATGGTTATTTTGGAATATGAATGAATTGAGTATGTAGTTTTGATGGTGAATGATTCGTGCTTTTGTTCTTGGGGATTGAATCGAACTATTGCCATGTTTGTTCTTCAAGTAAACTCTTGCCCTTTAGGTGTTCGATGAAATGTCTAAATGAAAAATTTTCTTTGTTAAGGTAATATTTTGAATCTTTGTGCAACGTATTCGTTCTGGAATTACAGCAACCCCAACCTGTACGTCTAGTTTAAACGTTATAGTTAAATTTCATTTTTCTCTCACGGATGTGTTATCTTGTTAAATTCTTGATTACGGCCGGATATCCTTAGCCGAGTGATGATTATTCTCGTTATTGTTCGAGTAAGTAACCTTCGGTGTTTAAATTTTTTTTTTCAGGAATCACTATGGCTAGGACTAAGAAGCTCAACAAGAGGTCCAGGACTCAGTAATCCCCCACTCGAGGGGAAACCTCTCGTAGTCGCGCCGAGTCGGAGGGGCACCAGTTTTCTGACCCTAAGATTCACAAAATCTTCAATGAGAAGATTCGGCCGCGACCTCTTATCCCGGAGAGGGGATTTACTCCTGCCCCCCAAGACGGGGAACTGCTTATGATGATAGACGAGATGGGGTGGGCCCGATTCGCTGCACCCCCCGAGCCAGTGGTGATATCGATAGTGCAGGAGTTCTACGCCAGCGCGTTATTGAAGCATATTCGGGCAGGCCAGATGTTGCAGTAGTCAGACACTCGGACTCAGGTCGATGTCCGAGGTATTACGGTTGATTTTTCCACAACTACTATTCGGAGGTTGTTTGGGCTCCCGGTGGTAGATGAGTCGGCCTATGACCGAGTTATGACTAGCCTCACGAAGGAGGCTTTACTCGAGACTATTGCGCAGCCCGACTCCGACTGGGAGAAGCGCGCACCGGGTTCTTCCACTTTTCATTTCAAGAGCTCGCGCCTCAGTCGGCTCGGGCGTGCCTGGCTATACTTTATTTGCGCTCGTATCGACCCCACATCTCAGATCCGCACTGTTTTTCTCTCCCGCGCCCGGACACTATATGCTATCACATCCGGGCTGCGATTCGATGTGGCCCCTCTCTTGGTCCGTTCTATATTCCAGTGCATTCAGGGAGGGGCCAAGACGGGGTTGAAGCACCCCTCTCTTATCTGCGCTCTGTGCCGGCAGTCGGGGCTGACATGGTCGGACGACGAGCCGATGCTGGCTCCCCAGGCCCCGATCGACCACCGCATCATCTCACATTTTGATCAGTGGGGAGGAGCGCCGGCGCACGCTTGGGGGAGAGGATTTCTACTGGATGAGGCCCACGAGGGGTCCCCCGAGCCTCTTTTGCTGACACAGGGGCATGCAGATGCCGGCCTGCCGCCCGACAGAGAGAGATTGCAGGAGATGTTTGACGGGATGAGGGAGGATATGAGGAGAGAGAGAGGATATGAGAGAGGACATGAGTAGAGAGAGAGGAGATGAGGAGAGAGAGGGAGAGTATGTTGGCTGCCATGCGAGAGGGGCAGCGGACGGAGCGAGAGAGCATTATTGCTGCCGTCAGAGCTGAGATGTGAGAGCAGGCCCGCCGGGCCAACCGACGAGAGGCGAGGCGTCTGGAAGCGAGGGACGCCTACCATCAGGAGCACCTTGCCGCATGGACGGCCCATATCATGCACCCATACGGGCCATTTATTGCACCTGCTCGGCCAGCCACACCACCCTCTTCACCGGATGATGCCAGCACCAGCTCGTGAGAGGACTGGAGGGGAGTACTTGACCTTCTTATTCTATTGCTTATTATATTTTGTCCATTGAGGTCAATGTACGTCCTAAGTTTGGGGGGGGGGGGGTTTACTTTCTGTCACTACATTTATTGCTGTACTTTTTTTCGTTGCACTTTTTATTACTTTACGTTATTTTTTGTCGATAGCCTTGCTTGTCTTAATTTTTCTCTATTCGTGAATTTTTCGTGCTTCTATTTCTGTAATACTGATGTTACGACACTGTTTTTCTCTCTGAAGAAACGGTCGAGTTTTAGTCGCGTTGTAGTCAGTGATTTCTGTTTCTGCTTAGTGTTCATTTAGGTCCGAAATTTTTCTCGTGATTGTAGAGGTCTTGGCGGATAAGAGAGGATACGTGCGTGTTTTAAAATCACCGTCGATACGTTTGGTTACATTTAAGTCGTGTGGGCACTTAGATTGAGTTTAGAGTCGGTCAGTTTTTCCCAACAGTCGAGATAATATTTGTTCTATGATGGGAAGTCTAGTAACCGGGGGTATTCACGTGACCCGTTGTTTACTCTCGCGTAAAACGACGACCCTGATTAGACTAGTGATTTAGAAATTTCGCATGTGCCAATGATAGGGAGCCTAGTAACCGGGGGTATTCACGTGACCCGTTATTTACTCTCGCGTAAAACAGCGCCCTTGATTCGGACATGCGGGAATTAGCTATTCGAGTTGTTTCTCCGCTGTGGAGGGGAACTTAGTAACTAGAAGCATCCATGCGCCCCATGAGTGTCTTTTACGTCAAACGGTTTCCCAATATATGAGCATGGAAGTTCCACCCTAGGATTATCCCGATGAATCATCCCGAGATCCAAACCTAGTGGTCAACTCGAATCAATTTCTTGAGCATATATATATAAGGGAATACTGTTCGAGGATTATTTTTATGAAACTCGTGAAAATTTTGCCATTAGACTGTGGAACGGGGCGACTTTAGCTCGTTTATTTTAACCTTTCATATTGACGGTTGATTTGATTCACGTTTTGTTAATCTTTGAGCTGGATTTTCTTCATGAACGAGTAATTAGGACTGAACTTGGTTACTTTGTAGAATCAGTGTTCTGGGTGTAGCTCGCTATTACGATACTTGTTTTTTTTCAGAGAGAATTTCAGGAGAGTATTGATTAGGTTGAACACTATGAGTGCACGATTATTCACGACATTCTTTTGTTGAAATTAATTCTTTTTGCTTGAGGACAAGCAAAGGCTTAAGTTTGGGGGTATTTGTTAGGCTTATTTTTATACGCTTATTTATCATTATTTTGTATTATGTTGGAGAGTAAATTTGCTTAAATGAGCTTTTAATGCCTTAATTTTGTATGTTTGTCAGGAGATTGGAGTCCAGAAGCTAAAAGGAGGCGAAACGGGCGAAAACGGTAAATTTTGGTCGTGAGCCGCAGCACAAGGAAAGTGGGCCGCGGCACAGGAAGGCAACCAAGAAGCACGAGTAAATCAGACTGCAGGCCGCGGCCTGATCCAGGTGAGCCGCGGCACAGATGAATTAAATGGCGCCCAGGCGTCCAGCTGAAGACCATGTACCGCGGCACACTAGGCGGTTTTTGTGTGCTCCGCGCGGATTTGGGTCGTTTTGAAGCCAGTTCTCGACCTACTCACACGGACGCGATTTGGAGACTGTGCAAAGCTATAAATAAGGGTTTAAGACCCTAATTAATTATCTTTGGATTTTTTGGATCTTGGGGGAAATCAGAGAATCTTGGAGGCTTGGGAGAAGAAGGGAACACAGACGAGAGATCAAGGGCAGAGGGCGGAAGCCAGAAGAACGGAGGAATCCGAGCTTCATCTGCGTTTGATTTTCATGCTTTTATTCATTTATTCTGTATTTTCATTTATTAGCATGTTAGGCTAAAACCCTAATCTAGGATTTTGATGAAACCTACGTTTTGACAGATTTGCTTGAGATTATCTAATTAATTACCTTTTTGTTGAGTTTTCCAAATCGTGTTTAATGCTTTCAATTATCTGGCAAATAGTTGTATTGTTTTAATCATTCAATTCGAATCGGGAGAGGAGAGTTGGTGAGGAACTATTGCTGAGGACCGTTGTATTCTGTGAGATAGGAATATACTCATAGGAACTACGTGGCCTTTTGGAGATTTTATGCTTTTTGCCTATTGACGAATTAATTCGCCTAGGGATAGAGTGCGTTATTCGCCCTTAGAAAAATCTATTGACCTCGGGAGAGGCGGTAGAGTATATTAGCAATCTTTGCCTTCAATAAATTGGGAAAATCATTAACTTCAGATAATCGAGAGTAAATTCGGATAAACCGAGGTGGATTCAGAATCCTAGACTTATTTATCATTTGATTCTCTTTCTTCAAGCGATCATTTTTCTATTTAGTCTTTTATTAATCCTTTTAGTAATTAATTGCAAACCCAAAATTCGATTGTTCAAATAAAACTAGAATACATAAAAATCGGTAGTTAGTGATTCAGTCCTCGTGGGAACGATACTCACTCATCACTTTATTACTTGTATACGATAACGTACACTTGCGTTCAACAAATATCGCAACAAAACGGTCAGGTGATAGGTATCTAATATCATCCTGTGCATTGTCATCCAGTCCATACCCAAAATGATATCCTCGTTCTGAAGTGTAAAAACCATGAGGTTCGCTGTCCAGCCCCGATCATCAATGTGGATCGAAAAGTTTCGAACTTCTAAATTACCCCCAAATTTGATACCATCGGGTAGTTTAAAAGTAATAGATTCACAAGGTACACATGGAAGGTTTAAACGATTAACACATTCCACAGATATAAACGAGTGTGTCGCTCCAGTATCAAACAGTACATGAACAGGCTGTGAATTAACAAGAAGTGTACCTGAGGCAGCAGGTGCGGTTTGGTCATCAGTAGCCATCAATTCGAACACGCATGAAAGTAGTGTCCCCGAGGAGGGTGCAGTGCCTCCCCCGCGCCCACATCCTCTTCCAGCACCGTATGATGAGGTTTGAGTTTGGTAAGGTGGAGTTCGATAGTCGGAAACGGCAGGTGCCCTGGATGTTTATATCGAACCTTGTTGACTCTGAGAAGCTGGAATTGGTGTAAAATTGACCCGCAAACAGTAGCGAGACATATGCCCACTTTTTCCGCATGAAAAACACTTCGTTGCCATCTTATGACACTGCCTCATGGTATGTCCAGCTATGCCACAATTGAAACAGCACCGGTGGAGGGTATGGTCAGATGTGCCCTTATGAAAGTAGCTCCATGATGGTACAATTGCGAAATGAAATACTTTAGAATAACAAGTTCGCATACACGGTTATTACGTAAGTGTGGAATGTTTCAGAATTTAGTTTAAAGTAACGAAATAAAAAGGCTTCTCCCCAATACTTCTCAAGCCTGACTGGAACCTTTGGGAACGTCCTGCACATATTCAACAAATTTGCCTGACACGACGAGTTGTGCCAGCCAACCTAGGTCAGACAATATGAACAAAAATTCATCGATAGAATAAGATAAATCCACAGTACAATATTGTTATTCGGTTTGGCAATAAATCACAGAATACTCGACATTATCCTTTCTATCAACACATAAACTCCCAATGTCGCAACCAAGGGTCATGGAAGCATCTACACAGGAATACTCTGGACGTAGGTACCATTCAGGTTTTATCCCTCAACACAGTTCTGTATGGTATATCAACACATAAACTCCCAAGGTCACAACCAAGGGTCACGGAAGTATCTATACAGCAATACTCCGGACGTAGGAAGTAAAACGAATACAAATTCCACAAATAGTGACACTTTAAATTTTATAATTTAACATATCATAGTATGAGCAAGATATCACTTGCATTAGTTCTGACGAGAGTAATTTCCTTGATAACACAACGGCTAGAACGCCCACAATCGAGAGCTCAACCTATTACATATTCTTCGATTAATACCTCATGGTGATAATGAAGAATAGCAACAATTACCCCTGTCCCGATAGGATTCTAAACCTAGTTCAATTCATAATGTCCGAACCAAAATTCTACATTTAATAACAATGCAAATTACTTAAATACTGAATCCATCGATTATCAATTTATCACACCATTTTAACCACAATGTTCTCAAACAATATTTCTATGATACGAATACAACTATAACCACTTGTAAATTTGCTAATTACTTGAATTCGAAATTCCACAACTCTAGGGTAGGACGTACAAGTACAATTCCAGCGAAATCCTAATATATTTTATTACCTACCTAATTCGGTAATTGATAACTAATTCATTAAAGAAATTCCAATGAGTTTACCATACAATAATTGGATTACTAACACAATCCATTACATGACAATTTCATGGTGATGGTGATTTATAAGTTTGATCATGAGCTTTACCACCCAACTATGATTACTACCACAAGTTATACGAAATACTAGCTTGGTAGGTTTTTTGTTTAACAATTATGAATAGTGCTAGTTTTCCACGGTCCGATTGTCGTCAAGAGTTCTAAACTACCCAAAATATTTGAAATCTAGTGCAACTTAACTATCAACACTGAGATGGATTCAAAGGTTTGATAAACTTACCTTACTTTATGAAGGACGAGGAAGAACAATGAAGAACGATGAAGAACTGGAGAACAACACCTTCAAAACCTTCTCTGGAGCTTGATCAATCCACTCTACTATGATAACACACGGCTAGGGAGGCTAGAATTCGATTAGGAGGGGTGTAGAATGATATTTGAGAGAGAGGAAATGTCTAAGGGTCGGAGAAGTGAAAGAGGAGATGTTATTTTATAACATCAGGATGGCTTTACGTACGTTATGCCTAAGTGTTTACGTACGTAATCCCCATTACGTACGTTATTGCAAAAAGGTTAACGTATGTAAGGGGTTCTCAGAACCCACTGTCCGAAATGACACTGTCCATTACGTACGTAATGTTTTGCTGATTTACGTACGTAAAGCTCTGTTGACTTGATTGTCTGATTGCGCCGAAAGCTTGTCCGGATAAGGTATAATTGAAGAGTCTTGTCGATAGACTAAGGATGGGTTATGTACGTAAGCCTTACATTCTTACATACGTAGAACAAGACAGTTAACATACGTAAATACCAACCGTTAGCATACGTAAAACAAACAAGTAACGTACGTAGTGCATATATTTTAACGTACGTTAGGTATGTTTAAACCACTTAGTTATAAATCATACTTAACCATCACAATGTGACTTCCTTTAGGCGCGTAAGGCAATTACCTCGGGGAACAAGACATTGTCCACCATCATATTCGCACCGGTAATTGCTTCAGCATCACCAAGGTGCGTCACCGACACGTCATCGATCATCATACAATTTCATCACCATAACAAGTAAATGCGGACAAGGTTTAATTCGAAACACATGGTCTAACACAGTGTATAAAAGTACAAGTATCGTGCGATGGAGCACACTATTTAATTATTAAAAATGAGATACACATTAATAAACAGCATCGAATACCCTTGGTATTACAAGTTCTCCTCTTTTCTCGAGAATATGTATTTTAACTTCTAGTACAACATGATCATTTGTCTTGCATTGACTATGAGTTTTTACCCCATTTAGTTTGGTTGCAAGTTGATGATTGCTTTTCATAAGTTTTCATGAATCATCTTGCTATTTTCGCAATCCAGAGACATGTTTCCGTAATTGTTTTTCAACATATTGTTTTCATCCTTCAGCTCTAAATTTGAAAGGGAGAGTTGTAGGTTTTCTTGTTTATGCATCTCATGGTCTTTTTGAATGGTCCTAAAATTGCTCATCATGTTTTCATACCCTATTAACAAGACTTAATCAAGAAGTAAAAGTTTAGTCAGAGCTATTATATCCCATCCTTGAAACGACTACCGCATCTTTGGCATCAGTAGGCTCTTATATGGATAAGATAAAGGCCTTTCCCTTGTTATCCTTGCAACTTCATGGCTTCCCCGCATTGTCTTATTGGTTATTACCCTGTGTCTCCCACTTTTGACACTCTCTTCTATGGTGTTGGTTACTCTTATAAATGAATGTGTCTTCCTTACAGTTTTCGAGCTTATGTCCCATCATATCACAGTAAAGACATGACGACAACTTTTTTGCAGGTATTTTCCCGGAATTCTGATTAATATACCTACGTTAAAATTTTTAGGGTGGCCTGGATGATTAATTTGGAGCAGACCTCTTGAATTTCCCAAAAGTGCGATCTTCAGCTTGTCCCAACTGAGTCATTCCATTCTCAATTCATTCGACAGCCTCTACCGCTTCTGCCATGGTCGTTATTCTTACAGGTAGTAAACTTTGTTGCAGTGTAAATGTCAATCCTCATATAAATTTGTACAACCTATCTTTCTTTGTGTTTATCAGTATCACTGCGTACTTGGATAGTTGGTAATTGGGATTAATATGGGCTACAGTCGTGGCCCCCAGCTCAAGGTGGTAAAATTCACCACACCTTGCTTCACGAGCATCCTGAGAGATGTATTGATCTTGATAGTCCTTCACAAAGTTTCCCTATATCAAATTCTTGGCTTCTTTTGTCTACTTCTCATCAATAATTCTCCACCAATAGTGAGCTGCTGACTTAACCGAAAGGTTGTAAGTGCTAGATTTTGCTCCTCTAAGTACTGTTGGGTGGCAAAAATACTCATCCTTTCAAGCCAGTGAGCGGATTTCATGTCATCAGGATACCCAAGGAAAGTAAGGGTTGAATATGAGAAATCGCTCTAGTACTCGATCGTCTGGTACATTCGGGTTCTATTCAATATGTTGTTGCACAAAGGTTACTAGCTAAATGATAGTCTCAGTAGTTATATCATCTACATGTAGTGGATTACCATTTCCCTTATGTTGTTCTTCATTGTTGCCGCGTTGGAAACAATATCTTCCATGTCTGCATCGTTCAACCACCTATCGCAGTTAGCGATTATTAAAGTTAGCGCTATCATAGTTGCATATAGTTGGAATTATAAATGTATACATTGCTTTTAATCTTAATAATACAGAATATGGTTAACATATCACAGTTCTTAATACATCCAGGGTGGAATACTCTGACTAGGAAATATCATATGGGGACAAAATCAGAAATTTACCTTACCTACCTACCGATTACCAGAAGCAACTAATAAATAAAATGCCAAATGTTTAGTTAAGTTCATTATATCATCAAAATAGTTAAAATCAGTTAGCAACAGCATGGTGCCGCCACTCTTAATCCTCTCTTGGCTCCATCGGGTCCTCATTGGGATCCTATTCCTTAGATCTAGAGGATATCCCAACTGTCTCCACTGGTGGCGTAACAGTAAATCCCAGAATTAGCTCTACTAACTCAGTCATCCTTGCTAGCATCGTATCTAAAAACTCCCTCTTGTGAAGGTGGTTGACAGCCAAAGTACACTCCAAAGTCCCCACACAAGAGTTCAATTGTTAGTGGGTTTGCTGAAGGCTCCGAATGGTGGCCTATTGTCTCTCAACATAGGTATCACACTCGTGTAATGCCAACTCCAAGCTCATGTACCCACCGTGACAAAACTCGATCACTTTTAGTGCTTCCTCTCTCCGATTTCAATATGCAATAACCTCCTATTTAGCTCTAATCAGCTCCCCCATATGTGACTAGACTTGTTGCTCTAATGCTGAAATCTTAATTCGTTCCTTTATCGTAGCACGATGCTGGTTGGTCCAACTCTCCCTCGAGTAGGTCATCAGATACTCCAAGATGTCAACCTTCACCATCAACTGCATTAACTTTTCTATCATTTGTCACTCAGAATCAATACCTACCAAAACCAAATTCAATGTCAGTACCTGAGAAGGTTTTAATATCAGACTAAAGAGACATCTAACACAGATAAGTACACAAATAATTATTAAGGAGATAAACCTCAGTGATTCATACCAAATTCTAAGGCTAACAAGATTTAGAACTCGCCCTTTTAGAATGTGCAAATATTAATATATTTTAATAATTTTCTAGAAAAATTAGTTTAATGATTTCCAAACGAAAAGCAAAGCTAGGTCTATCACAAATAAATGTAGCGACTTAGATAATTTTAAATGGTTGAAACTGGCTATAGCTATTCTAAACGAAGAGCCTATTAATGTTGACTAACGATGCCTATTCCAAATGAATAGCAAAGACATTAGAAATAAGTCCCAAGTGGACGACTGAGTTGGACCTTAAGTTAGGTTCTAAAGATTCCTGACTATAGCGGTCTTATTATCTAATAATATTCACTTCGTACTAGTTTCGAATTCTGTCTAACTGAATCTTGTCATGGAAAATCTCGATGTAAGTGTCTTTCTTACAAACCTAGCTCTGATACCACTCCTGTCACGCCCTACACTGGGATTAGATGAGAATGCGGTTGTTAAGATAATTATTAATTGTAATACCCGTACTTTTATTGACTGTTTGACCGTGCCGTTCTTCCTGTTTTGTCGCTCTATAATGTAATATCCGGATTTATTATTGTGTATTTCATCTGTATTCGAACCCTGTATTATTCGGATTTGTGATATTGATTCTTGGAGTATGATATTTCTTTCGTTGGTAACTTTGTACATAAGTATATCAACATGCAAAATTTCTCATGCAAACTCGTGATAGCGCACGCTAAGAATGTAGCTTAATGCGCGTTATCGGCTACTACTAACGCACGCTACGTATGTAGGAGTTGCGTGTGCTAGGCATTCAATTATTGAGATGGGCGGCTAGCACATGCGCCAGCCGGGACATGGGTCCGGGTAAGATTCGTGCGGACGAACCTGGACAGTTTTGAAGTCAACTCTTATTAGCGCGCGCTAAGGAATGCTTAGTAGCGTGCGCTAATCTGCTTTTGTACAGAAAGTTTATATATGGGCCAGCACTCCATTTTGTTCTCATTTCCTTCGTTCACCTTTCGTCTTTGAGAGACCAGAGGGCATATTATCTTCCTTAGACACACTTATAACATATCCACTTGACCATTGGACATTGGATACTTCTTGTTATTGATTATTGAAGAGGAGTAGCACCTTGGAGTGACGTATATCCAACCGGAGTCAGTATCTACCTTTGGAGTTCAGTGATTTCGTCATATTAAGGTATGTTGATTCTATCTCCAACTCTAGATTCGTGTTATGGAGGATAAGATGATCATGCTTGCAAAATAATAAGTTCTTGGCTAAATTATCCAAACCACATCATGTTTGGAATATTGAGATGATTATGCCTTAAGTACCTTGATTATGAACATCATGATTCGAATCTTATTACAATGAACAAGTAGAGGAAGCTTCTATCATTAGGTAATCCGAATCTAGTAGGTGTTTTATAGCAATCATGGACTTGACTTTAACATCATTATTGTTAGACGAATTTAAAGGATTGATCATGGAAGGATTTATCTTGTAAAGATGGAATGTTAATCAAACTACAGAATGAAAGTTTTTGATTGATATAAAGGTGTTGATATCGACCGTTAAGCCTTCCGAATTATCGAATGAAGAATTGTAATCGTAATGGAATATGGTTTCATAATAGTATACATATTCTTGAATCCGAAGTTGCTGTTATCCGTCAGATCATTCATAACCGTATGAACATGATATTCATGGAGGTAACATGAATTAACACTGAAGATTTCATTTGGTTTGATCATGTCGAGATCAGTCTACTGCCCAGTAGTAAACTGCCATGCACAGTTAGTGCACGCTAAACTATGTAGATTAACGTGCGCTATCGAGCATGAGTTAACGTACGCTACGTTCGGTACGTAATGTACATTAGGCGATCAGACGAGTCAGTCGGCTGATCAGTGAAGTACTGACCATGCATAGTTAGCGTACGCTAGGCTTTGTTGTTTGCGTGCGCTATCGAGCAGACTTAACGCATGCTACACAAAGTACTTAGCGTGCGCTAAGAAGTTCAGGCAGATTACATTCTATGAGCTTTTGGCCGTAAATCGAATTGTTAGACATTCGTACGATGTGAGATAAATTCTATATTATTTCTTTTGTTAAGGTTCGAGCTTGTTACGTGTTTGATTCAGGGGGAGCGACCTTCGAGCGTTCGTTTTCGTGGAAGTATTGTTCTTGTCTTCGAATCGAGGCAAGTACCTTATTTGTTTTATGTATTGATGTTATACATATTGTTGTGCATGTATGTCGTTGTTGTATGTCCACCTCGTGTTGGTCCGACGGGATCATCGGGGGATCTATGCTAGCGTGCGCTGGATCATCGGACAGGTTTTTCCACCACTGGTTGGTCTGATGGGATCATCGTGGGTTCTAGGCAGTGAACGCTGGATCGTCGGAATTACCATGTGTATGTCATGATATCTTGTTGTGATTATCAGTTGTGTATGTCATTTATGAGTTTCTCGTAGGAGAAGACTCGTTGGTATTTTTGTCGTTTACGTTATTATTCTTCGTGAGATATGAATAATTTGTTGTGGTACTTGTACTAGAATCGTTGTGCTAAACCCTTCGGGGGTGAACATTTTGTTTATGTTCAGGATCCAGGAGAGCGGGAAAACAACCACTGGAGCTGCATGACGACGAGGGTGCAGAGTGATGTTCCGGCCGGGTTTATTTGACTGTTGTTTGTTGGTTATTTCAATAAGTACTCGAGTACGTAGTCGTTTATGATGAATTTGAATTGGTGGTGTATTAATAAGTTTCTGTTGAACATTTGTATTTTCAGTATTTGGTCAGAACTGTTGTATCTTAATTCCATTACTTCCATTCATTTGTTCCTGTTAATGTCTGTTCAATTCTTCAGCCTTGTAAATCCTTATGTAAAGGATTTATGGCGCTGTAATATTCCTGAATATATCGGGAGTGTTACAGAATATGGTATCGGAGCTAAGATTATGGATATCTTGGCCGTTGGGTTAAAATAGGGGTCATTTATGTCTTTTGAGGTAACCAGCCGCAAATAACATCACTGTACTGCCTACGTCTTCGTGGAGGCGGTGGTTGTAAGTTCCTGAACTCTATCTCATCTTTTACATGTTATATTCCTTTGTACTTGAGCATTTGAATGGTATTGTTTCTGGTATATTGAGTATTTATGCTTACAGTATGTTGAGAGGCGGACGTGGTCGTGGTCGCGGACGCGGACGAAGGAATGCAGAAAGAGAAGCGTCGCCTTCAAATCAAGCCAGTCATAGCTCAGGCGATCCACAACGATCTATTAACAATGAACCGGAACCTGCTGTACCAGAGATCCTTCGTCAAGTGGTGAACCAGATGACTCAGTTCGCCCAAGTCGTGGACCGAATGCAAGTGGCGGTGGGACTACAGCAGGGAGAGAGACAGCAAGGGATCCCAGACATGGGAAATCGAGGTGACCGGTGGCTGCAAGAGGTGGCGAAGATGCAACCACCCAAATTCGACGGCATTTCTGAGACTCCCACCTGGGACCATTGGTTGAAGGAACTGGAGAAAATCTTTGCCGGAATTAACTGCCCAAACGACCGGAGAGCCTCTATCGCTCAATATTTTCTGATAGGGGAAGCGTCCGAATGGTGGGAAGCCATCCGGCCTGTAGACCATGATGCTGATTGGACAGAGTTTAAATTGATGATGGAAGCTCAGTACTGCCCTCGTCCTGTGAGGGAAGCCAAAGTTCGGGAGTTTTTCTCCGCTCAGCCTTCAGATGTGCCAGTATCTCAGGCAATTAAGACGTTTAACCAACAGCTGGCATTTGTTCGACATCTGGTCAGAACAGATGCAGAAATGATGATCTATTTTGATATGAGGATGAAACCAGAAATCCATAGGTACATGTCCAGTTTTGAATGTACCACACTCCGTCAATACTAGGATAAGGCGTTGGCGTATGAGATTAAGGAAGCAGCTATGGAGAAATTTACGGAATCCAAGAAGCAGAAAGTCTCTGGTACTTTTACAGAGCACAAGAACAGCGGGCCCCGCAAGGCCCAGTCATCCTTTCACTCTTTCAAGAAACCTCCGCACCCAGTTAGGAGCGGAAAGAACTTCAGAGCAACATCAACCATGACTGATATGTTACCAGGAAATGCTTTAACTGTGCCCAGACGGGGCACTATCGACGGAATTGCCCCCTACTTGCCGTGACTTGTTTTGATTGTGGTCGAGAGGGATATCGTGCGGTGTTCTGTGAAGAGGCTGCAAAGTCTTTTAGAGCCCGTACACCACGGCAAATCGAAGGAAGCTTGATATCAGCAGACACAAAGTGTTCGGATGCCTCGAGAATTTTGGCCGCGGGCGAGCGAGACAGTGGGACCGAAAGGGTACATCGAGTGCCGGATCTGTTCCCCTATGTCTGCGAGATGAGGAGAACAGACGATCGGGATCTTCTTTGCCGCATCGTGCTTGTCCGAGATCCTTTCCCGGCCGATTAGCGTTTTATTCGATACAGGAGCTACGCATTCTTTTATATCCTTGTCATGTGTAAATCGTTTGAATATTTCTGGTTTTCATATTTGTGAACCTTATGTTGTTGGTTTACCGAGTGGAGAGAGGATTGTCGGGAACTTAGAAACCAGAAATTTCCCTATATCATTTGGAGGCAGAGAGTGGCTCTCAAATTTGATTGTGATAGAAATGCAAGGAGACGACCTGATACTCGGAGGCGATTGGCTTAATCGATATGGAACAATTGTGAACTACCGAAGGAGGAATATCTAGCTGATCACTGACGATGGTTCCGAAATACTGTTTGAGGGATGGAAACCGGGAAGCTCAGGAAAGTTGATCAAAGCGATGAAAGCTGTCAAACTGTTGAAACAGGGCTGCACCGGATACTGTTGCTATGCAATGAAGAAAGAAGACGAAATTGTGGAACTTTCATCCATTCCTGTTGTAAACGAATTTCCAGATGTATTTCCTAACGAGTTACCTGGACTACCTCTACGATGGGATGTAGAATTTACCATTGAGCTGGAACCCGGAGCTACACCAATTTCTAAGGCGCCGTATCGTATGGCACCTACTGAGATGTATGAATTGAAAAAGCAGCTGGAGGAGTTACTGGAAAAAGGCTATATTCAGCCAAGCGTTTCGCCTTCAGGATCCAGGAGAGCGGGAAAACAACCACTGGATCTGCATGACGACGAGGGTGCAGAGTGATGTTCCGGTCGGGTTTATTTGACTGTTGTTTGTTGGTTATTTCAATAAGTACTCGAGTATGTAGTCGTTTTTGATGAATTTGAATTGGTGATGTATTAATAAGTTTCTGTTGAACATTTGTATTTTCAGTATTTGGTCAGAACTGTTGTATCTTAATTCCGTTACTTCCATTCATTTGTACCTGTTAATGTCTGTTCAATTCTTCAACCTTGTAAATCCTTATGTAAAGAATTTACGGCGCTGTAATATTCCTGAATATATCGGGGGTGTTACATGTAAACTCTTTGTGATGTTGTCGATATAGTTATAGAGTTTCGTACCTTGTTTGGACCTCGATTATGTTGTTTAGACCTTGCGGAATTGTTCTGGGTCGGAGGTATAGCGCACGCTAGGCCTAGGCTAACGCACGCTAATTCTGCTTGAGTAGCGCACGCTAGCTTTGAGCCGTAGCACGCGCTAAGGGACCAGTCAGGTCGGAACCAGTAACTTATTCTGCTCTCTGGACTAGCAATGAGCGCACACTAGGAGTTAGCTAGCGCACGCTATTCATGAGTAGTAGCTCGCGCTAATACTTCCGTAGCACACGCTAACGGGCTGAGTCGACAGAGGCAGTGAAGTTGTCAGGCTTTCTGGACTATCAGGTAACGTATGCTAGGCTTCGGCTAGCGCACGCTAAAGAAAGGCGAGTAGCGCACGCTAACGGGGCCGACAGAAGCCACTGGACTACCCGGTGACCCCGCTAGCGCACGCTAATATTATAGGCGTAGCGTGCGCTAGACTGGGCGAGTATATATTGGACAGTTGACTTTCATTTCGTCATTTTTCTAATCTTTCGCACGTTACCGATCGGGAGCAGCGGATTTGGGTGATTCGCGGAGTTTGGAAGCGATCTTTCTTCAGATATCAACATCTTTGGTTGAAGAACAAGGATTTAACAACATCTAATCCATTCTATCGTCCAAATCAAGGTAAAAATCCTTATAACCCTATTTTTGGGAATTTTAGGGTTTTTCTTAGATTCGTTTGATTTATCCGGTTTAAAGTTTGAGAATCTTGAGATTATGATATATCTACCATGTATACATGCTTTTCCTACGATTTTATGGATTGGTTTGTGCCGTGTTCGGACTTGTGAGGGTTTGAGTGATTTTCCAACCTCTAGTTGTTTACCCTTGTATTTTCGTGAATCGTAGGCGGGTTTCGTGAATTATGAGTATAGATTATTGATTCTCATATCCCTTATGAATCGTTTAGGTACCGAGAGTGCGTTCTTGGACCTACCGAACTCATACTCTTTTCCGTTCGTTTTTCCGATGTCTCAAAGGCATGTATATATTTATGATTGTACGTTCTCGACTTTGAAAGTAAGATATATTAATGGCATGTTTATTTATATACACTCTGGGATGGACCGACGAGTCCTCTGAGGGTTTTGTAGCCTCTGATGCGATTCCACAGATCATATGAGTTAACCACTCTGGGATGGACCGACGAGTCCTCTGAGGGTTATGTAGCCTCTGGTGCGGTTCCACGGTTGATCATGTATGTATTGATGTGATGCTATGAGATTTAGTTATTCCGTAATACTAGTCTTGAATTGATGAATTGACGGTTACTTTTACTTTATTGTCAAGGAGTATTGTATTTCATACTTGATATACTTGCACAAGCTATTCGACGGCTAACCCCTTTATGGGGGAAATACTTTTCATGTATTTCAGGTTCCAGGAGAGCGGACAGGCAGGTATCTGTAATATCCGCATTTTTTTTTCTTTCCCTTGTACTTTCATTTTTGGTGTATTTCTCGGTCGTAGTAACCCTCGTGTACCTTTCATTGTGTCCTTCCTGTCAACTGTTGAACTGTATTCTCGTTATTGTTGTGCGGAACCCCCGTTTCGGGGTTGCCGTGGATCCATTTCGTGTTATTGGTTCCCAAATATTGATTCCTATCGTTTTTATTCTCTTTCCGGATCATTTTTATCATTTTGGGACCCAAAGGGGGTGTGGGCCGCGACACAAGGTGTGTGCGCCGCGGCACACAAATTTCTTCAGTTGTTGGTCGAGCAAACTATACTGTGTGCCGTGGCACACCCATCCGGTGCCGCGGCACAGTGCCAAGCTAGTGCCAAGCCAGTGCCGCGGCACACCCGTCCGGTGCCGCGGCACACTCGTGTGGCATCCGCGACCAAAACCCGACTGTACCGGGTGCCGCGGCACACGCAGGCCGTGCCGCGGCACACTGCCGAACCCTGGGAGTAATTTTTTGGCCTGTGCCGCGGCACACAATGCGGTCAACCCCCTATAATTGTGTTGTTTTGAGCGTAAACTGCTCATTTCCTTCTTCTTCCTGTGACGCAAGAGAGAGTGAGAGAGAGGGGGAGAGTTCCTCATCATTATCAATTGGGGGGTTGATTTTCATCATTCTTCTTCGGTTTTGAAGCCCGGACAATCAATCCAACGCGTGTTCTACGGATCTTAGTACTCGAATCTCCAAAGGTAATATCTCTAGAACCCTATTTTCGATTAATTCGGGGGTTTTGGGATTTTCTTCCGATTCGTTTCGTTTTGTTGGTGGATTCATGATGAATATGATTAATCTTGTTGATATCATTAGTTTTCCTACGGATTCATGGTATATTTTCATAGTTTTGCGGAATCGAGAGAGTTTGGTTGTGGTCCGCCCTCGTTGTTATTTTTGTGCGAATATACATGAATCGTAGGCGGGTTTTCGGGTGTATTCCATTTCCGTATTTGGCTAGAGTTGGTTGTAATTATGTTCTTCGAATCGTTAGGTTCGGTTCCGTTGATTCCTAGTGTTCGTCGGTGATTATCCTTTCCGTTCGTTGCGTCATCAAAATATTCAAGGCAAGTAATTCTTGGAAACCCTTATGCTTAACGTGAAATAGTAATGTATATTGTGTGTGCTTTACTCACCTCGGGAGGGTCCGACGGGGCCTCGAGGGAATCTATAGCTTCGTCCTGGGTTCATGAGTTTGATTCGCTAGCCAGCTCGGGAGGGTCCTTAGAGGCCTCGAGTAGGATTCGTGGCTTCGTCCCGGTCCTAGGTGACGTGTGGTGCTTGATTTGTTTTATGAATGTGGCCAGCTCGGGAGGGTCCTTAGAGGCCTCGAGTGGGATTCGTGGCTTCGTCCCGGTCCTAGGCAAATTAATTGTGACTGTTTGTTTCCGGAAAAGACATGTCTGGTTTTGGTTTTTGAAATGATATTGGTGCATGTACTATGAAATGTGTAAGCGATTGGTTTGCCTTGATTACTTGTACTAGCGTTATTGCTAACCCCTTTGGGGACCCGTTTTGGGGAAATTCTTGTTATGGATTTCAGGTTATGATTATCCGGACGAGCGAGCACCGGAACAGTACGAGGATGTCGGCCAGGGTCGTTGACATGTGCATTTGGGTCATCTTATATTCTCTGTCTAATTCGATATGGTTGTTTCCTATATTTATAAACTGATAGATTGTACTCGCGAGTACTTAGGCTTTTCAAATTCAAACTCCGTGTTGAGTTATTTTAAATTGCTATAATGTCGATTGTTACTCTTTTGGTCGGTTTTTCCGGGTGTATTTTTATGTGATGTCTATTTGATTGTGTTTCCTCGCTAACCGAGATGGTTAGTCGAGGGATGTTCGATATTGTAGCCTGGTGGGTCCCATGTAGGGATTCACGGCGCTGTAATATACTCTGAATTTCTCGGGGTGTTACAAAAAATGATATCAGAGCTCTAGGTTTATGGATACCTAGGCTTGTTGGTTATTTGGGTCTAGTCGTGTTTTGTTTTGCACATTGTCACACCGCTGCCAGCATCCCAGTACTTCCAGTGCTCGTAAGTTTTCTTATTCGTCTCTTTTGTTTCTTGCATTGTATTTCCACTTTTGAATCGTAGCTGCTTTTCCTCCCTTACTCATCATCGATATACTTCTGTTATCTCTCAACATCAGTATGGATGCCGGAGGAAACCGTGGTCGTGGACGCGGCCGAGGACGTGGGGCAGCCGGTGGGGCGGCCACGTCGCATTCTTCGGGAGCCGGCAGTACCGGTGACCGTCACAGCCATGCTTCTTCTTAGGAGCGCGCCGATCTTGGTATTGCGGCTGTTATGCAGCAAATGGTTAACCAGATGGCGGATATAGCTCAGGTGGTCCAGAACCCCGATCAGGCCCATGCTAACCGGGGCGGAGCGGATCGCTGGCTTCAGGATGTCATCAAGATGAATCCTCCTCAGTTTTCGGGAGCTTCGGACCCGATCGGCTGGGAAGGGTAGATCAAGGAGATATCCAAAGTCTTCACTGCTACCAACTGCCCCGAGGACCGTAAGGTCCCTATTGCTCAATACTTTCTCACGGGAGATGCTACGGATTGGTGGGAGGCCGTTGGTCCCAAAGATCATGTGGCTTCATGGGCCGAATTTCAAGAATTGATGGAGACCGAATATTGTCCGTGGCCGGTCAGACAGGCTCGAGTGCATGCTTTCTATGATGCTCAACCACGGGATATCCCCGTATCTCAGGCCATTGCCGACTTTAATAAGGAGTTGGGTTATGTGAAGACCCAAGTTGTCGAAGAGAGCGACAAGATTTTCCATTTTTCCAGGAGGATGAAACTGTCCATTCGGGACTATATGTCTGGGCTCGTCTGTACTACCTTGAAGGATTATCAGAGTCGAGCTCTTGCTTATGATATGTCGGTGACGGCTAGCGATTTGGCTCGTGAGAGCAAGAAGCAGAAGTCGGTCGTAAATTTTTCTGGTCCCAAGAGTGGAGGCCAGCAGAAATCTCAGGCTACAAATATTTCTACGGGCGGTTCGGCTCGTTTCTCTGGGAACTTTCGGAGTGCCGCCGGAACCGTCGTCTGGGACCCCAAATGCTTTAACTGTGGCAAGACAGGCCACGTGAACCGGGATTGTCCTCGTCCACCTTTGACTTGTCATACTTGTGGTCCACAAGGCTTCTTTTTGCGAGAAACTCAGACAGTTTCGCGGCGCCCGTTCTTCGCACCCAGCACCTATGGAGCCGAGTGTGAACCAGGGCTCATTTGCTCCGCCGCCTCCACCGAGTGCCGGCCGAGGTAGGGGTCGGGGTCAGCCCGCTAGAGGAGGAGCTTCCAGCGTCGGCTCAGCCCACCCGCGTGTCTATGAGATGCGGAGAGCCGATGATCCAGCAGCTACTGTGGCGACAGGTACCGTTCATATCCATTCCCATCCTGTCAGTGTGCTTTTTGATTCGGGTGCTACGCATTCATTCATTTCTCTAGAGTGCGTACGCCGTTTGAGTCTTGACTGCTTGTCACCTTGCGAGCCTTTCATCGTTAAACTTCCTAGCGGTGATAGAATTGTCGGTGATCGAGAAGTCCGGGACTGTTCTGTGATTATTTGTGAGAGGGCTTGGCTCTCTAATCTTATTGTCGTGGGTATCGAGGGTGAGGATTTGATTCTCGGGAATGATTGGCTCGAGCGGCATGGTGCAATCATGAACTACCGCACGAGGATCATTACCATGTTAGCCGAGGACGGCACTGAACACTCTTTCGCGGGGCGAAAGAGAAACCAGAGGTTTGTTATTAACGCCCTGAAGGCGATGAAACTCCTGCGAAAGGGGTGTACTGGTTTTTGGTGCTACGCCTTGAAGGCGGAGAATGGTGGAGTCGAGCTTTCGTCGATTCCAGTCGTTAGTGAGTTTCCTGATGTATTTCCTGACGAGTTGCCGGGACTGCCACCGGATCGTGAGGTTGAGTTTGTTATAGAATTAGAGTCGGGCGCGGCTCCGATTTCGAAGGCGCCGTATCGCATGGCACCTTCAGATATGGCCGAGTTGAAGAAACAGTTGAGTGAACTCCTTGAGTCGGGGTATGTTCGACCGAGCGCCTCGCCTTGGGGCGCACCGGTCTTGTTTGTGCGTAAGAAGGATGGTTCACTACGTTTGTGTATTGACTATCGTGAACTGAACAAGGTGACCATCAAGAACAAGTATCCTTTGCCGAGGATTGACGACCTGTTCGATCAATTGCAGGGAGCGGCGGTATTCTCAAAGATTGATTTGAAATCGGGGTACTATCAGCTCCGGGTGAGGGAGTCCGACGTACCGAAAACAGCTTTTCAGACGAGATACGGACATTATGAGTTTGTAGTTATGCCGTTCGGGTTAACTAACGCGCCGGCGGTGCTCATGCAGTTGATGAACAAAGTCTTTATCGAGTATTTGGATAAGTGTGTCGTCGTCTTCATTGACGATATTCTTATTTATTCGAGGAACGAGGAAGAGCATGCCCATCATTTGCGGGTAGTGTTAGACATTTTGAGGGCCGGGCAACTCTATGCAAAGTTCTCGAAATGTGAGTTCTGGCTGAAGGAAGTGATGTTTTTGGGTCACGTGATTTCAGCCGAGGGAGTTCGAGTGGATCCGCAGAAGGTTGAGGCAGTGTTAGATTGGGCACCGCCCACAAGTGTGAAGGAGGTCCGTAGTTTCTTGGGTTTGGCTGGCTACTACCGTAGGTTCGTCGAGGGTTTCTCAAAACTAGCTCGGCCACTTACACGATTACTCAAATCCGAGAAGTTAAATGCGGAATGACGAGGCGATCGATTTGAGGAGTCAAGAAGCGTTTGACTTCAGCCACGGTTTTGGCGTTGCCATGTGGCAACGAGGATTCGCCGTTTATAGCGATGCTTGGCCACGTGGTCTTGGGTGCGTATTGATGCAAAGACGGCAAGACCATTGCCTATGCGTCGAGACAGATGAGGTCGTATGAGCTTAACTACCCTACTCATGATTTGGAGTAAGCGGCAGTCGTTTTTGCGCTCAAGATTTGGCGTCACTATCTTTTCGGCTCTGCATGTCAGATTTTTACCGATCATAAAAGTCTGAAATATATATTTACTCAGCGGGAGTTGAATATGAGGCAGAGAAGGTGGTTAGAGCTGATTAAGGATTATGACCTTGAAATCCTTTATCATCCGGGCAAGGCGAACGTCGTGGCCGACGCCTTGAGTCGGAAACCGATTGTGTTGCGATCGCTTGAGATCCTTACTTCTCAGTCTGAGCTTCGGCGAGCTTTGATTGAGTTTGATGTTGAGGTTTTGTTGCCTGGGACTGTCGGGCAACTTTGTGCTTTAGAGATTTCGTCGTCTTTGATCGATGAAATTAAGCTGAAGCAGTTGGAGGATCCGATGATTACTCAAATCCGAGAGAACGTCCTTAAGGGAAAGTCTCCTGGCTTTGTGATTCATGAGGATGGTGTTTTGAGATTCCAGAGTCGGCTTTGCGTGCCGAACGACTCCGAGATGAGACAGAGTATTCTGCGCGAGGCCCATGCTACACCTTACTCCGTTCATCCTGGTTCGAGTAAGATGTACAAGGACCTAAGGAGGAATTTCTGGTGGAATGATATGAAGGAGGAGGTTGCACAGTTTGTAGCAAAATGTTTGACTTGTCGTGAGTCAAAATTGAGCATCGGCCATTTGAGTTATTGCGGCCACTTCCGCTCCTAATGGAAATGGGAAGATATATCGATGGATTTCATTACGAGTTTGCCGAGATCGAGATCGGGCATGAATATGGTTTGGGTGACTGTCGATCGCCTGACCAAGTCGGCACATTTTCTGGGCATCAAGGACACTTGGGGCCCGGAGAAGTTGGCCCGTATATTTATCGCACAGATTGTGAGGCTTCACGGTACTCCGAAGTCTATTGTTTCGGATCGTGATGGTCGTTTTGTATCACACTTTTGGCAGGCGGTGCATAAGGCATTGGGTACTCGTTTGCGTTTGAGTACCTCTTTTGACCCCCAGTCAGATGGGCAGTCGGAGCGCACTATCCAGACATTTGAGGATATGTTGCGTGCTTGTGCTCTCGATTGGAGCCATGACTGGGAGGAGCATCTGCCATTGATCGAATTCACGTACAATAATAGTTGGCACGCGTCGATTCGGATGGCACCGTATGAGGCACTCTATGGGCGGCGATGTCGATCACCGATTTGTTGGAATGAGGCATCCGACTTAGTCGGGACCGAGCCGGATGTTGTTTTAGAGACGAGGCGGAAGATAGAATTAATTCGGGAACGGATGTTGACGGCCCAGAGTCGACAGAAGTCATATGCCGATGTCTGTCGTCGACCTTTAGAATTCGAGGTGGGAGACCACGTTTTGCTGAAGGTGTCGCCGACGAGAGGAGTTTTCCGTTTCGGGAAGAAGGGGAAGTTGAGTCCGAGATTTATTGGACCCTTCGAGATTCTCGAGCGAGTCGGTGGGTTAGCATACCGTTTGGCGTTACCTCTGGCCTTGAGTCATATTCATAGCGTTTTTCATGTTTCCCAGCTGAGGAAATATGTCCCGGATCCTAGACACGTCATCGATTATGGCGAGATTGATATCGCTGAAGATATTACTTTTGAGGAGCGTCCTTTGAAGATTTTGGAGCATCGTGAGAAATGACTGAGGCATAAGACCATCCCTTTGGTCAAACTGCAGTGGTCGAGACACGGTGTCGAGGAGGCAACTTGGGAAACCGAGGATAGCATGCGTGCTAGGTACCCTGAGTTGTTTGTTTCTTAAGTTTCGGGACGAAACTTATTTTTAGAAGGGTAGAATGTAATATCCGCATTTTTTTTTCTTTCCCTTGTACTTTCATTTTTGGTGTATTTCTCGGTCGTAGTAACCCTCGTGTACCTTTCAGTGTGTCCTTCCTGTCAACTGTTGAACTGTATTCTCGTTATTGTTGTGCGGAACCGCCGTTTCGGGGTTGCCGTGGATCCATTTCGTGTTATTGGTTCCCAAATATTGATTCCTATCGTTTTTATTCTCTTTCCGGATCATTTTTATCATTTTGGGACCCAAAGGGGGTGTGGGCCGCGGCACAAGGTGTGTGCGCCGCGGCACACAAATTTCTTCAGTTGTTGGTCGAGCAAACTGTACTGTGTGCCGCGGCACACCCATCCGGTGCCGTGGCACAGTGCCAAGCCAGTGCCGTGGCACACCCGTCCGGTGCCGCGGCACACTCGTGTGGCATCCGCGACCAAAACCCGACTGTACCGGGTGCCGCGGCACACGCAGGCCGTGCCGCGGCACACTGCCGAACCCTGGGAGTAATTTTTTGGCCTGTGCCGCGGCACACCTCAGCTGTGCCGCGGCACACAATGCGGTCAACCCCCTATAATTGTGTTGATTTGAGCGTAAACTGCTCATTTCCTTCTTCTTCTTCTTCTTCCTGTGACGCGAGAGAGAATGAGAGAGAGGGGGAGAGTTCCTCATCATTATCAATTGGGTGGTTGATTTTCATCATTCTTCTTCGGTTGTGAAGCCCGGACAATCAATCCAACGCGTGTTCTACGGATCTTAGTACTTGAATCTCCAAAGGTAATATCTCTAGAACCCTATTTTCGATTAATTTGGGGGTTTTGGGATTTTCTTCCGATTCGTTTCGTTTTGTTGGTGGATTCATGATGAATATGATTAATCTTGTTGATATCATTAGTTTTCCTACGGATTCATGGTATATTTTCATAGTTTTGCGGAATCGAGAGGGTTTGGTTGTGGTCCGCCCTCGTTGTTATTTTTGTGCGAATATACATGAATCGTAGGCGGGTTTTCGGGTGTATTCCATTTCCGTATTCGGCTAGAGTTGGTGGTAATTATGTTCTTTGAATCGTTAGGTTCGGTTCCGTTGATTCCTAGTGTTCGTCGGTGATTATCCTTTCCGTTCGTTGCGTCATCAAAATATTCAAGGCAAGTAATTCTTGGAAACCCTTATGCTTAACGTGAAATAGTAATGTATATTGTGTGTGCTTTACTCACCTCGGGAGGGTCCGACGGGGCCACGAGGGAATCTATGGCTTCGTCCTGGGTTCATGAGTTTGATTCGCTAGCCAGCTCGGGAGGGTCCTTAGAGGCCTCGAGTAGGATTCGTGGCTTCGTCCCGGTCCTAGGTGACGTGTGGTGCTTGATTTTTTTTATGAATGTGGCCAGCTCGGGAGGGTCCTTAGAGGCCTCGAGTGGGATTCGTGGCTTCGTCCCGGTCCTAGGCAAATTAATTGTGACTGTTTGTTTCCGGAAAAGACATGTCTGGTTTTGGTTTTTGAAATGATATTGGTGCATGTACTATGAAATGTGTAAGCGATTGGTTTGCCTTGATTACTTGTACTAGCGTTATTGCTAACCCCTTTGGGGACCCGTTTTGGGGAAATTCTTGTTATGGATTTCAGGTTATGATTATCCGGACGAGCGAGCACCGGAACAGTACGAGGATGTCGGCCAGGGTTGTTGACATGTGCATTTGGGTCGTCTTATATTCTCTGTCTAATTCGATATGGTTGTTTCCTATATTTATAAACTGATAGATTGTACTCGCGAGTACTTACGCTTTTCAAATTCAAACTCCGTGTTGTGTTATTTTAAATTGCTATAATGTCGATTGTTACTCTTTTGGTCGGTTGTTCCGGGTGTATTTTTATGTGATGTCTATTTGATTGTGTTTCCTCGCTAACCGAGATGGTTAGTCGAGGGATGTTCGATATTGTAGCCTGGTGGGTCCCATGTAGGGATTCACGGCGCTGTAATATACTCTGAATTTCTCGGGGTGTTACAGTATTGGGTCGGCATGAAGATGATGGGCAAGCGTGATACTGTGTCTTGTTTCCGTTATGTTTTGTGTTCCTCCATTCAGTGTTGTTGTACTGGAATGGTTATTGAATACTCGAGTATTGTTTTTCAGTTTCCTTGATGTTCCGGCCTGTGTTGCCGAGGTATTGATTTTGTGTTGGGATGTATTTGAATACATTAGATATGGTTGAATACCCTTTGTATTGTCCTTCATTTCGTGGTATTTGGACCTTCTCGGTCAAGTTTTATAGTTCCGCGTATGATTAGCCTTGTGGTTCTACGGAGGGGCTCACGTCATTGTAATATACCCTGAATAACTTGGGGGTGTTACATTAATCTGATCTAAAAATACCAAATCTTAGCCCCGTGAAGTAAGATTGCTTAATTTATTACAATAAAGTGGCTCTTAAAAGAGATAAATTTATAGTGAATTATTAAATAAGGGTGCGATAGAGTATATCAGAAATAAAATTACAAGTTTGTCATAGAAAATAATTGTAACACGAACTGCGACATCTCATAGTCTACGTCAGTCAGCTTGTTCGAGGTCAGAGTTCATTCACCTATAGCATATGTCTCCTCTTCTTATTCGAACTCTTTTTCTATTGATTTTATAGACAATAAATGTGGGGTATGAGAATAAAGGATTCTGAATGAGTGTTGTACTTAGGTGTTTGTGTGAGTTTATTTCTAAAAGAATAAATAATATATTTTACTCCCAGTTTTGAAAAAATAATTTGTACTTGGGTGCAAATTTTACAAAATATTATGTCTTTTTCCTTGATTTATGAATATTATAAATTATACTGATAATTTACAGTCATCTCCATGGATTGCTGTTGGATATTATGAATACAACGACGTCGGTTGCTCGGTGATTATTTATCTTCGGGAGGTCGTCTATATGACTAACTCCTTTGGCCTACTTATAACGTCTTAGACTGTTATCAGGTCTGAACCTTTGAACATCGCCACGATTTTGGTTCGATGACCGTTGCATCGGGCGTTTGGTCGGACCGTCACTATAACTTAGGCCTTTGGACTTTATTGCTCTCACACTTGGTGACGTGCTTCCTTATATCTTATATAGGCTCTATATGTCCTTAGATATGATTATATGCCAAGAGCATATCATAATCGCGACTATACCCGAAACTATGACCTAATCACCTTAGGATCACTCCGTCCTTTGGTTTTAAGGGAATAGAAAACAACAATAATTCTGCATAGAACGCAGCCACACTACTGGATTGATGACTTAGACAGGCCGTCCCTTAATGCATATAGTTAGAAGAAAGGATTCTATAGGTACTCGTGGGGATTCTAGGGTGATTACACCGAAGATTGCACCACCTAGCTCCACACAATATTCACTCCCAGTTTCTATTAAATAATATATATTAACTCGTTCACGGATATTTATGCATATAATGCAAATGTCAATAAGTATTTATTTTTGATAATAAATAGACTCGAGTAAATAGAGATTTTAATTCAACCGGTGGTCGGATGTCCAACTGGTAATTGTAATGGATGTGTTTATGATATTAAGTCTTCTAATAATTGGAATTTTTACAACGCATAATATATATATATATAGACCCCTATTTTTTATCTTATTTATATTTTTCGTAAAATGACCATATTTCTCCCATTTCACTTCGGGTTGAGCTCGAATTTTGGAAAAGGTTTATTATCATAAGAGTTCATAGAGTCCAATTTTTCTGGAATTTTTATCTCAAAATAGAAAGTTTCTAAAAATTCCAATTTTAGCCCCAATTTATTGGATTTAATAGTTTTACTCAAATTATTAATCTTAATGAATTCCAATTTATGTGCAATCTTATGAGTAACTTATAATCGACATATTAAGTCTAAATCTCAGAGGTGAAGTCTATATTTATATAATTTATGATTTTGCAACTAATTTATCTCTTTTTGTTAATTTTGGTCATTTCCCTAGTTCAAGCTCGATTTTGACAAATTTCTAAAGATTAATCACTCTTTTCTAATGATTAATCACTCTAGGTGTACACCTAATTTTTCATATTCACAATAAAGTATCAAGCAAATCATGAATCAAGTAACATATGCACAATATCTTGTATTTTATCACTTTTATCAATATTTGTGATGATTTTGATCATGCTAATAATCAATATGCATGTAATGGCATATATAAATAAAATCAAGTTATCAAGATTGTATGCACCATGATATAATTTTATTTTCTTAAACAACATAAATATTAAAATTACTTTACCCACTTAATCAATTTTTAGTTTGGTCAAATGAAGTACCACTACTAAACTGTAATATCCGGAATTTTTACTACTTTTGTTTAATATTATTTTATCCGAGTTATGTTGTACAGCGTGGAATCTGTGCAGTATGGATAAAATAAATGAAAGACTGAGACAACCGTATTTGTATAATTGTCGTACTTGGTCGACAATTGTATATGAGGATATCGTGTATCAGAGGTATCGTATGGGAATATATTCGGAAGGAGTATGTGTATTCAGTATGCCGTATGTTCATATCCAGTATGTCGAGACGGACAGGAACAGTTGGATTTCGGCCAAGTGCAGAAGGCCATTACGTACGCTAAGTTTAAGGACTTACGTACGTTAAATTCTATGTTTTACGTACGTTATGCATAAGGCATTACATACGTAACAGATGGAATCGGACAGGGCCGAGCTGTGGTCGGTAGGTGGGGCCCTGTGTCGAAGTTTTCGGCGCGGATGTAGACAGGCGAGTCAACCTTGAGCATTACGTACGCTATGTATGGTGTATTACGTACGTAGTACGAGTATGTTACTGTAGCAAGTCAACGTACGTATTACGTACGCTATGTGAAGTGTTGTTGTTACGATTCTTGAGGTTATGTGAAGTGTATATTGAAGAATACGATGATACATGATTTGGATTACGAATTGGATGATTATCTACATGTTAAGGGATATCGAATTATGTTGTTTTGATGTCCATGAACATGATTTCGTACGTTGAATTATCGGTATTTGTAGATATGAAGATCGAATGTTCGTTGATTGTAGAGGTAGAATTCGTATGTTCTTAGTGAAATATGAATCATGATATCTATTTGGAATCCGGAAAGATTGTGATTGATCATCGAATATGATTTCCTTTACATTCGTATCCGTATTTTGGTTATGAATTCGTAATCGTTTGAGTTGGATTGTTCGGACTTGTGTTTAATCGAGATGAAATCATTGGGTTAGTTGATCGGTTATATTGATCATTAATATCGATTATCGGATTTTAGTTCGTATTGTGGATATAAGTTCGTAATGGTTTGAGTTATAATATTTGGTTTTGCATATAATAGAAGTGTCATTGAACTGTTGAGATTGACTGGTTGGGTAAGTCGGTTATTGGTTGTTACTGAACTTGTTTTTTATCGAATTATGGTAATAGGTTGAGATTATTGATCGGTGATTATAACCATATATTGCGGTCGTGTTCGAGTATGTTCGTGAATTGCATTGGTCAGGGCCGAGGAGCTCGTAGACGAAGCAATGAGAATGGTAGCGGCTTCATCATCGTCGTATCGGTATTGAGGCAAGTTATTACTTGCTCAGTTATAATGTTTAATGAATGGTTTCAGTTTCATTTCGTTTATAATGCATATAGCAATGATTATTACTACGAATTCTGGAGATTTAGATTTATATGATATTTTTTCCAATTTTGGGAGTTAAATCATAATATATATGATTTACTTTGGTTATTGGTATAATTGGGTATCGAGGATACATTGCGGTAAAGACGAAGATACGAGTTATCTATAGTCCGTGGTATGTTGGGATCGCCGAGCATTGAGGATAATCATTGGTGATGATTTGGCATCGAGATTGCTCCCGAAGGACTCAGGGCAAGTATCATAATTTGATTTTGGTTTGTGTTTATGATGTTGATCATGCTTATTGTCATTCATGTTGTTGAACATGAGGTCGTCCTAGTGATTTGTCATAGTGTCGTCTGTGTTATTGATTCATATGTTGTTCATGTTAATGAACATATTGATTTGCATATGTGTATGCATAATTATATTGTTTATGTCGTGTTGATCCGATGGGATCGTGTGATCTATGCTGAGGGCGCTGGATCAGATGTCCACCTCGTGTTGGTCCAACGGGATCTTCTTGGGATCTATGCTGAGGGCGATGGATCATTGGATGGGTTTTCCACCATGCGTTGGTCCGACAGGAGCATCATGGGGATCTATGCTGAGGGCGCTGGATCGTTGGATTACCCAGTGTTGTGTTGATGGAATCATGTGGATTCGCATCGTTGGTTTTACATGTGTTGTTGTGCATATGTATATTGTTGGTTATCCACCTCGTGTTGATCTAGTAGGATCATCTTGGGATCTATGCTGAGGGCGTTGTATCATGGGATTTCCATTGAGTATACACTGTTGTTATTGTTTTGAACATATTGACGTTGCCATATGAGTATGCATTTGTAGGTCTTGTGTTAGGACCATGTCCGTATGTTGCATTGATCTGATCTCGGATTAGACTGACATGATTGTCGTGGTGTTATGCATCTTGAGGTATGTTCCGTATTTCCCTTGGTATTTATCTTTGATGGACAATTGGTTTTCGTGTCGAGGGTGATGATGTTACCCGACGGATTTAGGTTGGACAAAGTTAGTAGATTTCGTAACAGTGAGTTATGATGATGTTTTGAGAACCTTGGGTACTGCGCGAGATGTGAATTTTGGTAAAGTTATGACGATAAGATTACATTGGTCGTATTCTTATTTTGTATTCTCATTGGTATGTAAATATTAATGTGATGTGACGGTTATCATTGTTGGATATTATGGCTGACCCCGTCGTGGGCATTCTTTTTAGGTTCTTGGGATTTCGAGCTTGTAGCGGTCATGGAGAGATGATCTTCCCGGAGGATACTGGTTAGAACATGTAATTGTGTATTGAGTTTCCTGATCAGTTGTTGTATTGTGCTGCTAGAGTATTTTTAATTGTTTGTCCTTTCCGCTGCGTGAGTATTTTTAAATAGCCTTTTGGTATCTGATAACTTAGGTTACTTTGGCAACTGTTTTCTAAACTGTTTTCTAGAGTCGAGACATGTGCCAGTATCACGGGGAATCATCGGCTTCACGATCCGTAAGTATTTGGATTTTCGAATTTCCTTGAGATTTATTGCCATTCTAAGTTGATATGCTTTGAGAGATAGCAGAATATTATGCATTATAGTATAAGATGACAGAGTTGGGACAGGATTGATGATCTTGAGAAGTTATGATTTTGGAAATCAATATGTCGGTTAAGCTTTGGAACGGAGTTGTGCATTTGGGAGAAATATTGTGGATTGTTCAGGAGAACATGTAGTCATGTTAGTTCATTTTGAGATATATGAACTGTTTTTGAGCATTTGGAAATGATACTTTTCAAAATGAATGTTTTACGAAAATTGATTTTTTGGGCCGAGACCCAATCGATTTTGAAATAGATTTATAACTCAGGACTTGAGGTCCAGAAGGGTTTTCTACTTTTTAAACTTCCTGTAATATGGAACGAGATACGGGCTGAGACCCTAATGTTTCAAAAGGCCTTTCTGTTTTCTTAAAACTCCCGAGAATTGTAAAACACTTTATCAATCGTTTATCTATTTCGTTCCTACCTTTCGGGGTTTTGGCTTTCTTGTTCAAATGAAACTTCTCAGGAATCTTTCGCTGTGTTGATTTGTTTCAATATTTTGTCATAACATATTTGAGGTAATCCAAGATGGGTAAATGGTTGAAGTTGCGAGTCATATGTGAAATAGGAGTTTTTGTCGGAGTTTATACATTGAGATTTTGGAACTCTATCGTGTGGTTTTCTAATGGAATGTCAGTGGAATTAGTGATGAGCCGAGTTGGTATACTGGAGTATGGATATGGTCAATCATTTGCATCATTTTCATTTTTTAAAACTTCGAAATCGTGTGGATTCGAAGGAAACTGTTATCGAATACTTGGCATCAGCGAGCCGATTTAATTTTTTGAAAATTGATATTGTGGTCTTACCAAAATTTATGTTTTGAGCTTTGAAATTTTTGAAAGAACTTTCGAAAATTTGTCTTCTTCACAAAATTACATGATTTCAAACTGGTTTGAAAATGTGACTGATACACATACACATTTAGTGCATAGTGCACATCATGGTGAAGCTATGAGTGTGACTCACGAACTGGATAAAACATCAGTATGGAATGATAAATAGAGATTCGAACTTCAGTATGTCAGTTTGGTTATCCAGGGATGATCGGTTGAATTATCGGATAAGAGAAATATGCGGCGTGTTGTAGATTTATACATAAGATGTAATTTTGGAACTTTAGATTTTGTGAAACCGGGACATATGTGTTATGTGATTCCATTGGTATGGTAGTAGCGCGACTTTACCATAATACTTTTTGAATGATTTCTTTGTAAGTGTAGATTTGGGGATGGTAACCCCATGCTGGTTGTTTTGGATATTGAGTGGTCGTTCCCACTCCATGTATGATTGGATATGTTCGTCGGGTTGTGATTGGTTGTTTGTATTCCAAGGAATATGTTCGACAGTCATGTGTGTTTATTGAGATCCACTGTATGTGATTGGTGTGTCGTTTTGAGAACCTTATTCGTTCGTATATCGGTTTCTGTTGTTCTGAGTTGACCGTGTTGGAGATTACCGTGTGAAGGTATTCTCGATTATTGCTGATCGTTCGATGGTCGTATTAGGGTTTATCATGTCTATGATATTCTCGGTTAATTTATTGGTTGATCATTGTTGGTGATCATCTGAGTGTTCGGATTTTGTGTCGATGTTTTGGGATTTGTTGCCATTGTGTTGGGCAGTTGTTTCACAGATGTATCGTGCACTATTGGTTTTTAGCGAATTGGGACTTGATTGTGTAATCAGGCAGACAGGATTTGACACGGATAGATTATTTCATCCGACGATGATATATTTTGCTGAGATTCATGGAATTGTGATTGTAAGCGTATTGAGGCTTTACGGTGGAGTTACTTGCTAGTATCTCAGGAGATCGTCGACTTGGCGCATATGTAAGTATGCTATTTTGGTTATTCGGTATTAATGATGATTGATCGTTGTCGTGATGGTTTCGGAATACCTTGGTTGAACGGTTTGTTTGTTTTCTATGACGGATTGCAAGTTTCGAGGACGAAACTTATTTTAAGTGGTGTAGTATGTAATATCCGAAATTTCTACTACTATTGTTTAATGTTATTTTATCCGAGTTATGTTGTACAGCGTGGAATCTGTACAGTATGGATAAAATGAATGAAGGACTGAGATGTCAGTATTGGTATAATTGTCGTATTTGGTCGACAATTGTATTTGAGGATATAATGTGTTGATTATATGTATTCAGTATGCCGTATGTTCGTATTTTGTATGTTGAGACGTTGGACAAGAGTAGCTGAAAATGGCTAAGTGTAACATTATTAGCGCACGCTAATATACATGCCTAGCACATGCTATCGTTTTGGTTTAGCGCACGCTAGAGGCAAAAGATAACGGACGCTAGTACAGACCAGATCAGAAGGAATCTATGTGTGGACCCGGTCACTTTCGGCGCATGTGCCGACAAGGTCAACGGATGGTTGTTGTGAACGATTAGCGCACACTAATGTATATTTATAGCGCACGCTAATCAGATCGGACCAAAGTAATATTGGCTTTGTCAGGTTACTTTCGGCATGTGGGGACACGGGGGTAGGTGCAGACTGTAGCAAGTCAACTATGAGTAGCGCACGCTACGGTGGAAGGTTTGTGTACGCTAAATACAGGCCTTTACGTATGCTATTACATGGGCATTGCGTATGTAAATCATTCCATGCAGCAAGATAGTAGCCTCTGGACTTCGATAGTGCACACTAACAAAGAATGTTAGCACACGCTAAACTGGTAACGTACGTTAAATGAAGAGGTTAGCATACGTTAATAATGTACAGTGTATATATATGAGTAGTTGACTGTCATTCCTCATTTTGTCCATTCTCTTCTTGCAACCGATAGAGAGAACCTTGGGAGGACATTTGGGAGTTACTAAACACTGAGGGATGGTCCTCTTTAACAGGATTAAAGATGGAAATCATGGATTAAAGCTTTATTCTTTAAATCATTGGCGATTCTTGGAAATGGATTCAACCTTGGAAATCAATCCATTCCTTCAAAAAGCTAATCACTCTTCATCTTTGGATTTCATTTTGGATTGAATGTTGATGTTCTTGAGTTGATGATTAATACATAAACAAGTTGATAAGCATGATTATGAGAGGGATTACCGTAGTATGATGATGTTAATGTGATTCGTATGGTTTGAATCGTGTTGATTCGTCTTCTTGAGATTAGTTGGTTAATTCTTCTCCTCAGTTTCAAATGTTGATGTTATTGTTGATAATTACTCCCTGTAATGATAGATTATGGAAGTGTTGTTACGTTCTTAATGTTTCATGAGGTTGATATTTGAGGAAGAAGATGATATGTGAATATATGAATTGGATTAAGAGTTGGATGATTACCTATATGTTAAAGGATATCGTATTTCGTTGTTTTGATAGCTATGAACATGGTTTCGAATCACTTAGTGTTCTTGATAATCTCTATATGTTGATCGGTATCCGAAATACATGCAACTGCATGTCATTAGCGCACACTAAGCCTACTGGCTAGCGCACGCTAACGGGAGCAACTTAGCGCATGCTACGTTAAGTAATTAACGTGCGCTAAGTCAACAGGCAGGGTAGTATATTCTGTTTCGGTTATGAATTCGTGATCGTTTAAGTTGGTTTGATCAGACTTGTGGTTAACCGAGGTATTGTTGAGTTGTTGGGATTGTGAATTGGTTTTATCGGATTGTTGTTTATTGATTATTGCCATAGGTTGTGGTAAGTGAACGGTGATTAGAACCATGCTTTGCGGTCGTATTCGAGAATGTTCGTAGATTGCATTGATCAGGGCCGAGGGACTTGTAGATGACGGCAATGGATTTGGTAACGACTTCATTGGTATCGAGGTAAGTTATTACTTGCTCAGTTTTAATGTTTAATGTATGGTTTCAGTTTCGTTTCGTTTATAATGCATATAGCAATGATTATATGTTGTCTTTCCGATTTTGGAAGTTAAATTGTATTGTATATGATTTATTTTGTTTATTGGCAAATTCGGGTATCGAGGTTACATTATGGTAAAGACGAGGATATGAGTATCTATAGTTCATTATATGTTTGGATCGCCGAGCATTGAGGATAATGCCGGTGATGATTTGACATCGAGATTGCTCCTGAAGGACTCGGGACAAGTATCTTAGTTTGCGGTTTACTGTTAATGATGTTGATCATGCAGGTTGCCATTCATGTTGCTGAACATGAAGTCGTCCTAGTTGTTTCATAATAGTGTCGTTCATGTTTTGATTAATATGTTGTTCATGTTGATGAACATATTGAGTGGCATACGTGTATGCATAATTGTATTGTTTATGTTGTAAATGATCCGATGGGATCATGAGGATCTATGCTGAGGGCACCGGATCGGATGTCCACCATGCGTTGGTTCGACGGGATCATCATGGGGATCTATGCTGAGGGCGCTGGATCGCTGGACAGGTTTTCTACCATGCGTTGGTCCGACGGGATCATCAAGGGGATCTATGCTGAAGGCGCTGGATCGTTGGATTACCCAGTATTGTGTTGATGGAATCATGTGGATTCGCATTGTTGGTTTTATATGTGTTTTTGTGCATATGTATATTGTTGGTTATCCATCTCATGTTGATCTAGTAGGATCATCAGGGTATCTATGCTGAGGGCACTGGATCATGGGATTTCCATTGAGTATACACTGTTGTTATTGTTTTGAGCATATTGACGTGGTCATATGAGTATGCATTCGTAGGTCTTGTGTTAGGACCGTGCCCGTATTTGATCTGATCTCGGATTAGACTGACATGATTGTCGTGGTATTATGCATCTTGAGGTATGTTCCGTATTTCCATTGGTTGTTGTCTTTTGATGGACAATCGATTATTGTGTTGAGATGTGTTGATGTCATCCGATGGATTGGGCTTGGACCGAGTTAGCAGAATTCGTAACATTGAGTTATGATGATGTTGTAAGAACCTTGGGTTCCGTTTGAGATACAATACCGATGATTAGATATGAGCTTACTGTGTTGTTGAGGATACGAGATCTGAACTTTGGTAATTATTATCACGAGTTGGTAAAGTTATGGCGGTAAGATTACATTGGTCGTATTCTTACTTAGTATTTTCATTGGTATGTAATTATTGATGTGATGTGATGGTTATCATTATTGGACATTATGGCTGACCCCGTCGTGGGCTTTCTATTTAGGTTCATGGATTATCAAGCTTGTAGCGTTCGTGGAGAGATGAGCTTCCCGGAGGATACTGGATAGGGCATGTATTTGTGTATTGAGTTTCCTGATCAGTTCTTGTATTCCACTGCTAGAGTATTTTAATTGTTCGTCTTTTTTCGCTGCGTGAGTATTTTTAAATGGCTTTTTGGGTATCTGGTAACATGGGTACTTTGTCAATCATTTTCTAAACTATTTTGTCGATACGTGTAAGCGATAGCTTAACGTATGTTTTTAAACTATTGAGTTCTGGCACTTCAGGCCTTGTCCATTCAAACGAGTTTTTACGACGGATTTGTTAAACGGGTTTTGTAAAGTTTTCGAATGTTTTTAAGAGATAGAACCGTTGTGAGCCTCTTGGGCGTTTGAGAAAATTTTCTTTAACCATGTGGGTTCCATCTCGGGGCCCACGGTGCTGTAATATTCCTGGATGGCGCTGGGGGTGTTACACTAGTATCACGGGGAATCGTCGGCTTCACGATCTGTAAGTATTTAGATTTTTAAATTGTATTGAGATTTGTTGCCATTCTAAGTTGATATGCTTTGAGATTCAGAAAGATATTATGTGTCACAGTATGAGGTGACAGATTTGAGACAGGATTGATGATCTTAAGAAGCTATGATTTTGGAAATCAATATGTCGGTAAAATTTTGGAACGGAGTTATGCATTTGGGATAAATGTTGTGGATAGTTGAGAAGAACATGTAGTCATGTTAATTCATTTTGAGATATATGAACTGTTTTTGAGCATTTGAAAATGATACCTGTCAAAATGAATGTTTTACGGGAAAATGATTTTGGGCCGAGACCCAATAGATTTTGAAATAGTTTGTATAACTCAGAACTTGGGGTCCAAAAGGGATTTTTCTACTTTATAAACTTCTTGTAATATGAAGCGGGATATGGGCTGAGACCCTAATGTTTCAAAAGGCTTTTCTGTTTTCTAAAACTCCCAAGATTCATAAAACACTTTACTAATCGATTATGCATTCTATTACTACCTTTCGGGGTTTTAATTTGTTTGTTCAGATGAAACTTCTCGGTTAGTCTTCCGTTGTGTTTGATTTATTGATTATTCAATATTTTGTCATAGCACAGTTGAGGTGATCCATGATGGGATAATGGTTGACGTTGCGAGTTATATGTGGAAAAAGGAGTTTTATCGGAAGTCTATACAATAAGATTTTGGAACTCTATCGTGTGGTTTTTCGATGGAATGTCAGTAGATTTGGTGACGAACCTAAATGGTATACAGGGGTATGGATGTAGTTAAGCATTTGCATAATTTTATTTATTTAATCGTGCATATTCGAAAAGAATTTTCATCGAGAACTTGACACCAGTGAGCCGATTTAATTTTTCGAAAATTGATTTCGTGGTGTTACGAAAATTTATGTTTTTAGTTTTGATATTCTTAAGAGAACTTCCGAAAATTTGTCTTCTTGACAAGATTATATGATTTCAAATTGGTTTTGAAAATGTGACTAATATACATACGCATTTAGTGCATAGTGCATATCATGGTGAACTTATGAATGTGTCTCACAAACTGGATAACACATCAGCGTGGAATGATGAAAAGGGATTTGAACTTTAGTATGATAGTTTGGTTATCCAGGGATGATCGATTGGTTGATCAAATAAGAGAAATATACTTCGTGTTGTAGATTCATGCACGGAATATGATTTTGGAACTTTGGATTTTGTGAAACCGGGGCATATGTGCTATGTGGCCCTATTGGGGTGGTAGTAGCGTGATTTCACCATAGCAATTTTTGAATGATTCCTTTGTAAGTGTGGATTCGGGGATGGTGACCCCAGGATGGTTGTTTTGGATATTGATTGATCGTTCCCATGCCATGCATGATTGGGTATGTTCATCGGTTTGTGAGTGGTTGTCCGTATGCCGAGGGGTACGTTCACCAGTCAGGTGTGTTTATTGAGATCCGTTGTATGTGATTGGTGTGTCATTTTTAGAATTTTGTTCTTTCATATATCGGTTTCTGTGGTTCTGTGTTGATTGTGTTGGAGTTTACCGTGTGAAGGTATTCTCGATTATCACTGATCGTTCGTTGGTAATATTGGAATTTATCATAATGATGATATTCTCGATTGTGTTTTGACCTCTGGTTGGTCATATTGAAGTTTATCATGATGATGATATTCTCGATTATGTTTTGACCTCTGGTTGGTCATATTGGAGTTTATCATGTTGATCATATTCTCAGCTGCGTGATGACCTTTGGATTGGTCGTATTAGAGTTTATCATGTCGATGATATTCTCAGTTAATTTATTGGTTGATCATTGCTGGTGATCATCTGAACATTCAAATTTTGTGTGGATGTTTCAGGACTTGTTGCCATTGCTTTGGGCTGTTGTTTCACAGATGTATCGTGCACTGTTGGTTTTTCAGCAAATTGGGACTTGATTGTATAATCAGGCAGACGAGATTTGGCATGGATAGATTATTTCATCCGAAGATGATATACTTTGTTGGGACTCATGGAACTGTGCTTGTAAGCGTATTGAGGCTTTATAGTGGAGTAACTCGCTAGTATCTCAGGAGATTATTGACTCCATGCATTTGTAAGTATATTGTTTTAGTTACTCGTTAATGACAATGAGTGATCGTTGTCGTGATGATTTCGGGATATTTTGGTTGAACGGGTTGTTTCTTTTTATGACGGATTGCAAGTTTTGAGGCCGAAACATATTTTAAGTGGCGTAGTATGTAATATTCGGAATTTCTACTACTATTGTTTAATGTTATTTTATCCGAATTATGTTGTACAACGTGGAATTTGTGCAGTATGGATAAAATAAATGAAAGACTGAGACAGTTGTATTTGTATAATTGTCGTACTTGCTCGACAATTGTATATGAGGATATCGTGTATCAGAGGTATCGTATGAGAATATATTCGGAAGGAGTATGTGTATTCAGTATGCCGTATGTTCGTATCCAGTATGTCGAGATGGACAAGAACAGTTAGATTTCGGCCAAGTGCAGAAGGCCATTACGTACGCTAAGTTTAAGGACTTACGTACGTTAAATTCTATGTTTTACGTATGTTATGCATAAGGTATTACATACATAACAGAGGGAATCGAACAGAATCGAGTTGTGGTCTACAGGTGGGGCCCTGTGTCGGCAGTTTTCGGCGCGTTGTGGACAGGCGAGTCAACCTCGAGCATTACGTACGTTATGCATGGTGTATTATGTACGTAATACGATTATGTTACTGTAGCAAGTCAACGTACGTATTACGTACGCTATGGAGTAAGGGATACATGCATAAGGTACTGAACGAAATGAGTCAGTGACCTCTGAACTGTCATTACGTACGCTACCAAGGTCAGATAGCGTAAGTAAGAGGGTGTTACGTACGTTAACTTTGGTATGTTACGTACGTAACAAGTTGGAAGTTTATATGAGTGGACGCTCTTCATTTCATTTCTCTTCAGAATTTCATTTCGTTTTCACCTTCAAACACTCGGAGATGGAGTTTTCAGTCCTTCTAGGTCGATTATGATCTTGGAAACATGGGATTGGAGCTTGAGAAATGAAGATATTGATGATTCTTGAAGAGTTTGATTGTGTTATTCATGTTCTTGAGGTATGTTGATGAACTTTACACCTTGATTTCGGATTTTTGGTATTGTTATCCATATTTGCTTTGTACGATGATGATTAGAGTGTTGTTGTTACGATTCTTGAGCTTATGTAGAGTATTTGCTTACGTATTTCCTTTACATTCATATCCGTATTTTGGTTATGAATTCGTAATCGTTTGAGTTAGATTGTTTGGTCTTGTGTTTAATCGAGATATTATGAAATCGTTGGGTTAGTTGATCGGTTATAGTGATCATTAATATCGATTGTCGGACTTTGGTTCGTATTGTGGATATGAGTTCATAATGGTTTGAGTTATAGTATTTGGTTTTATATATAATCGAAGTGTCGTTGAACCGTTGAGATTGATTGGTTGGGTAGGTCGGTTATTGATTGTTATTGAACTTGTTGTTTATCAAATTATGGTAATAGGTTGAGATTATTGATTGGTGATTATAACCACATGTTGCGGTCTTGTTCGAGTATGTTCATGAATTGCATTGGTCAGGGCTGTGGAGCTCGTAGACGAAGGCAATGAGATTGGTAGCGGCTTCATCATCGTCGTATCAGTATCGAGGCAAGTTATTACTTGCTCATGTATAATGTTTAATGAATGGTTTCAGTTTCATTTCGTTTATAATGCATATAGCAATGATTATTACTGCGAATTCTGGAGATTTGGATTATATGCTGTTTTTTCGATTTTGGGAGTTAAATCATAATGTATATGATTTACTTTGGTTATTGCAATAATTGGGTATCGAGGATACATTGTGGTAAAGACGAATATATGAGTTATCTATAGTCCGTGGTACGTTGGGATCGTCGAGCATTGAGGATAATCATTAGTGATGATTTGACACCGAGATTGCTCCCGAAGGACTCGGGGCAAGTATCATAATTTGATTTTGGTTTGGTGTTGATGATGTTGATCATGCTTATTGTCATTCATGTTGTTGAACATAAGGCCGTCCTAGTGATTTGTCATAGTGTCGTTCGTGTTATTGATTCATATGTTGTTCATGTTGATGAACATATTGATTTGCATATGTGTATGCATAATTGTATTGTTTATGTTGTGTTGATCTGATGGGATCGTGTGATCTATGATGAGGGCGCTGGATCAGATGTCCACCTCGTGTTGGTCCGACGGGATCATCTTGGGATCTATGCTGAGGGCGCTGGATCATTGGACGGGTTTTCCACCATGCGTTGGTCCGACGGGATCATCATGGGGATCTATGCTTAGGGCGCTGGATTGTTAGATTACCCAGTGTTGTGTTGATGGAATCATGTGGATTCGCATCGTTGGTTTTACATGTGTTGTTGTGCATATGTATATTACTGGTTATCCACCTTGTGTTGATCTAGTAGGATCATCTTGTGATCTATGCTGAGGGCGCAGGATCATGGGATTTCCATTGAGTATACACTGTTGTTATTGTTTTGAGCATATTGACATTGTCATATAGTATGCATTTGTAGGTCTTGTGTTAGGACTGTGTCCGTATGTTGCATTGATCTGATCTCGGATTAGACTGACATGATTGTCATGGTGTTGTGCATCTCGAGGTTTGTTCCGTATTTCCCTTGGTATTTGTCTTTGATGGACAATTGGTTTTCGTGTCGAGGCTGATGATATTACCTGGCAGATTTGGGTTGGACAGAGTTAGTAGATTTCGTAACAGTGAGTTATGATGATGTTTTGAGAACCTTGTGCTAGATGTGAATTTTGGTAAAGTTATGACGATAATATTACATTGGTCGTATTCTTATTTTGTATTCTCATTGGTATGTAAATATTAATGTGATGTGACGGTTATCATTGTTGGATATTATGGCTGACCCCATCGTGGGCTTTCCTTTTAGGTTATTGGGATTTCGAGCTTGTAGCGGTCATGGAAAGATGAGCTTCCCGGAGGATACTGGCTAGGGCATGTAATTGTGTATTGAGTTTCCTGATCAGTTGTTGTATTCCGCTGCTAGAGTATTTTTAATTGTTTGTCTTTTCCGCTGCCTGAGTATTTTTAAATGGCCTTTTGGTATCTGGTAACTTAGGTTACTTTGACAACCGTTTTCTAAACTATTTTGTCGGTACGTGGAAGCGATAGCTTAACCTATGCTTTTAAACTGATGAGTTCTGGCATTTCAGGCCTTGTCCTTTCAAATGAGATTTTACGACGGTTTTGATAAACAGATTTTATATAGTCTTCAAATGTTTTAAAAGATAGTACCGTCGTTGGCCTCTTGGGCATTTGTAAATGTTTGTAAATCTTTCTTTTAGCCTTGTGGATTCTATCTCGGGGTCAACGGCGCTGTAACATTCCTGGATGGTTCTGGGGTGTTACATAAACAAAATATATTCAACATCAGGTTTTTTACATTTAACATTGGTTTGGGAACCAATGTTAAATGTCGCGATGTTAAAATCAATATCTATTATTAATGACCAATGTTAAGTTTTGGCTTTAACATTGGTTGTTATAGCAACCAGTATTAATGTCAGCATCGCTATCATAAAATATTATCGGACCGCGGCTAGCCCCACGAGCCTAACCCAATGACAATCCAGGCACCCGCCCATCCACCTGGATTAACCCGCAACCACACCCGCCAACCCGCAACAAATATCATTAAATCTTGGGGGTTGTGGGTTTCGAACCCACGACCCATGACCTCTTGCTTGTAGAACTGTAATGTTGGCACCCCGCCATATGAACTTCTTGCACATTTGTTGATATATGTTATGCTTATATACTATATATATATTAAAATTTATATTATACAACATAACTTTATATATAGATATATAACTTTGAATATAATTGAATATGTAAGATATAACTATATATGTATAAATATATATGACTTTAAATATAACTGAATATAGATATAATATAAAATTTGCATATACATATTATAATATAACTTTAGAAATATATATTAAGTTATATTATATATAAAAGTGAATATAATATACAAATATTTATTGATAAAAAATTAATATGACTTTATTATTATGTATCTTAAATATATATTACTTTATTTATTATTGAATATATTTAATATAAATTAATATATACACATTGGAATATAACTTTAAAAATAAATATATTAAGTTATATTATATATTTATAACCTAGATAATATATAAAAAATAATATGCCTTATATATTATAATGTAACATTATCTAAATAATATAATATATATAATAACATACCTTTAAATATACATACAAATATAATTATATAATACTAAATAGATTTATATATATCTTATAATATGACTTTTTATATATATTATCATAATAATTTTATTATAATACACTATATAGAATATAATTTCATATCTATGTATTCATAAAATATCTAAAAGAATATATGATCTTAAATATTAAAGAGTCATATATATAACTATATAATATAACATAACTTTAAATATCTATATGAATATAAATATAATATAACATTAAATATATGTCTCTTATAATATAACATTAAATATATATTATAGACATACAAATTATCATATCACTTTAACTATAATTGAGTATATATAATATTAATATATTTCTACATATCATAATATAACTTTATAAATATATGTTAATATTTTATATTTAAAAGTCATAAAATATAATACTATTTATTGTACAACATTAAGAAAACTATATATATATATATATTAAATATAACTTAATATATATATATATACAAATATTATCATATAAGTTTAAATATAATTGTAGATTTATAATATCATTTAAACTGATGGGAAATGGGAGATTTTGTAATACCCCTAGAGCCATCCAGGAATATTACAAACATTTCAAGTATGCCTAAGCGGCGATGACGGTAACATCTTTTTAAAACATGCAAAGGCTTTATAAAAATCCATTTATCAATACCGTCGTAAAATCTCATTTGAAAATACAAGACCAGAGCGTCAAAGCTCAACAGTTTCAAAGGTGGACGTTAAGCCATCACTTGCACGTACCGACAAAAATATTTTAGAAAACGATATTCCAAAATAACATAAGTTGCCAAAACCAAAAGGCCATTTAAAAATACTCACGCAGTGTAAAAGGCAAATAGTAAAAAATACTCTAGCAGTGGAATACAATAACTAGTCAAAGTACTCGATTCACAAATACATGACATAGCCAGTATCCTCTGGGAAGCTCATCTCTTCACGACCGCTACAAGAACGATATCCCAAGAACCTAAAAAGAAAGCCCACGACGGGGTCATCCATAATACTCAACAATGATAACGATCGCATCACGTCAATAATACATACCAATGAAAATACAAAATAAGAATACGACCAATGTAATCTTATCGTCATAACTTTACCAATTCGTGATAATCATCATCAAAATAATCCTTATCATATTCTACATCTCGTAATCTCCATTAAGTAATGAACTCATACACGACATCTATACGGTACCTCAAACAATACTCAAGTTTCTCAAAACAACATCATAACTCACCAATACGGAGAAGTACCAACTCTGGCCAATTCAATCTATCGGATAACATCAACAAATATCAACACAATAATCGATTGTCCATCCAAAGACAAGAACCAAGAAGGAAATACAGAACATACCTCGAGTTACGCAATGCCACGATGAATCACGTTAGTCTAATCCGAGATCAGATCAATACCACATACGGACATGGTCCTAACACAAGACCTACAAACGCATAATCGCATGACGACATCAATATGCCCACAATAATAACAACAATGTATACTCAATGGAAATTCGATGATCCAGAGCACACAGCATAGATCCTAAGATGATCCTGTTAGATCAACACGAGGTGGATAACCAATAATATACATATGTTGGGAATAGTGCCGTAAGACATTCGATGTGCCTAGATTTTTAATTGTCACATTTAAATAAAGTTATTCGATATCATTTATTTCTCGTTGATTATTATAATGTGTGCATGTGTTACAAGTTATTTTTCTGCGCTTTATTGTCATTATTTTATCCTTATTTTGGTTTAATTCTGTAAAAATGAGCTCCTAATGCATGACGTTTGCATATTTTGCAGGAAATTAGAGTCCTGAAGCTCGAATGTAGAAAAACGGGCCAAAAACAACATTTTTCGATCGAGGGATGCGTCGCACCGAAGCTGGGCCGCGTCACAGGTACAACACAAAGCAAACCGGCCGAAACTGTGCCGGGGGCCGCAGCACACTCTCTATGGGCCGCGGCCCGTAATGATTTTCTGCCCAGGCCTGGGCAGCGGGACGACTAGGGCCGCGGCCTGCAGCGGCGTGAATACTGATTTGACCTCGCGATTTTGGCTGTTTTGGAGGCGGATTAGACCTAATCCTCAGACGCGTTTAGGAAGGGAAAAAGGTTATAAAAGCATAGAAAGGTCAGAAAAGAAATCATCGAAGAAAGAAGAGGAGAATACCTAGCAGCAGAGAACGAAGGCTAAAGAACGGAAGAAGACAAGTTCTTCAATCGTGTTTGAATTTCTTCATCCTTATGTTTAATTCAAGTATTTGTGTACTATTTTCTAGCATGTCGGGCTAGACCCCTTCATTCCAGGATTGAGATGAAATTGAGATTATGATGAATTTATTCTTGATTTTACATTATTAATATTTTTCCCTTTTATATTGAGTTTTTCCCCGATTTTTCTTAATGCTTTCAATTGTGTGGCCGATAATTGATTTGTTCTAATTATGTTACTTGAATCGAAAGGGGACAGTAAGTTGTATAATTGGGAGAAAACCATTTTATCTTGTGAGATAGAAATATACTCATAAGAATTATGAAGCATCGATGTTTTGAAGATTATAGACCTTTTTGGCTAATGTCGAACTAACTCACCTAGGAATAGAGTAAATTATTCGCTTTGGAAAATTCTATTGACTGCGGAAGGGGCATTAGATTAAATTAGATAATTTTCGCTTTCAATTAATTGGGAAAATACATAAATTAAATAAATCAAGATTAATTCGGATTAATCGAGGCGAATTCTTAATCCCAGAGTCTTCTCCTATTTGATCTCTTTTTATCGGATAATTGATTTTCTTATTTATTTTAGTTTATCGCAATATTTATTTATTGAAATTTGTTCAACCACAAAACTTTCGGTCGTTCTAATAAAATTAGAAATACTAATAAATTGGTAATTAGCACATCAGTCCTCGAGGGAACGATACTTTCTCATCACTTTATTACTTGCTTACGACAACGTGCACTTGCGTTCATAGAAATACGTAACAAGTTTTTAGCGCCATTACCGGGGAGTGATTGTTTTGCTAATATCAATTTCAGTATTTTTAGTCTTAATTTGAACATTATTTTATTTTCGTGTAAATTTGTTTTTATTTGTTTTCCTTTCAGGAGTTCATTTAGTGCATGAGAAAATTTGGTAACGAAGGTTTATTTCGTTTGGATACCGAACTCGAACGCACTCTGCGGAAAAACAGGAAGGAAAGGCATGAGCTATTAATTACGGATATCATGGGAGACAACACTAGAAATCAGGGGATTGACAACCCAATGCAGCAGGTTCAACCAGCATTGGCTCTCCGTGATTATGCACTTCCACAAATCAATGCAAATTTTTCGAGGATTCGGCGTCCGACCATTCATGCAAATAATTTTGAAATCAAGCAAGCTATAATTCAAATGGTGCAAGCGAGCTAATTCTGTGTATTGGCTAATGACATCCCCAATGCTGACATTGCTTCATTTCTCGAGATTTGTGACACATTCAAGAATAACGGTGTTGCCGATGATGCCATTCGTCTACGGCTTTTCCCATTGTCTCTAAGGGACAAGGCCAAGTTTTGGTTGAATTCACTCCCGCCTGGATCTATCAAAACTTGGGCGGAGTTAGCACAAGCTTTTCTGGCTAAGTTCTTTCCACCGGCGAAGACAGCACGACTCAGAAATGAGATAACCACTTTCGGGCAATATGATATGGAGTCGCTACATGAGGCATGGGAACGATATAAAGATTTGCTTAGGAGATGCCCTCATCATGGCCTGCCGGATTGGCTGTAGATTTAAACATTTTGTAACAGGTTGAGTGCTTCTACACGCACTCTAGTGGATGCAGCGGCTGGGGGTGCCTTAATGGGAAAAACTATGGCCGAAGCTTATTCCTTACTAGAAGCAATGACTGCGAATTCATATCAGTGGCCTTCTCAGCGTGTGAATCCAAAATGAGTTATGGCCCAAGTTGCGGCCTTAACTCAACAACTTCAAGTTTTATCGCACGCTCCTCCCATCATTACCACGGAAACATGCAATTGGTGCAACGGGTCTCATCCTAGTGCTGAATGTCAAGTCGTAAATCCTTTTGAGCAATCTCAGATGGAACAAGCTCAATTTGTGGGGAATGGAAATCATCAAAATAACGCGTATTCTAACAATTACAAACAAGGGTGGCGAAATCATCTAAATCTTTCATCGAGGAATGGGCAAGTATTGAACAACCCCCCACAAGCTCAAGTCACTCAGCCACAACAGCAGTCCCCCTCAACCACCGAAGGTTTCTTTAGAAGATGCAATTTCTCAATTGGCGGCTAACACAAGTCAATTCATGACTCACACGGAAACTACTCTACAGAATAATTCCGCTTCTATTCGGATCTTGGAGGTTCAAATGGGGCAGATTGCAAATCTATTTTCATCTAGATCCCAAGGTGTCTTACTAAGTGCTACCGAAAAGAATCCCAAGGAATATGTGCAAGCTATTGAGTTACGAAGTGGAAAAGAGCTATACGAGCATCCCAAGAGTAGAAAAGAAAAGAGCAACCCCGTTGAGAAAGTGAATGACGAAGAGCTCAAGTCAAAAGCAGTCTCGACCACTTATCCTGCACCACCAGTTCCGTTCCCACAACGTCTGCAAAAGCAAAAGTTAGACAAGCAATTTTCCAAGTTTGTAGATGTTTTCAATAAATTGCACATTAATATCCCATTTTCCGACGCTTTGGAACAAATGCCGAGCTGTGTGAAATATATGAAGGAGATTTTATATAATAAAAGGAAGCTTGAAGAATATGAAATGGTGGCACTAACTGAAGAATGTAGTGCTATTTTGCAGAACAAGCTCCCACCTAAATTGAAGGATCCAGGAAGCTTCACAATACCGTGCACTATTGGAAACTCGTCGTTTGATAGAGCTTTGTGTACCTTGGAGCCAGTGTTAATCTTATGCCTCTCTTTATTTTCAAGAAACTAGGTATTGGAGAGGCCAAGCCTACTACGGTATCTTTACAACTAGAAGATCGATCAATCAAGTACCCTAGAGGGGTGATAGAAGATGTTCTGGTCAAAGTTGATAAATTCATTTTTTCACGCTGATTTTATTGTGCTTGATATGGAAGAACATCACGAGATTCCAATTATTTTGGGTAGACCGTTTTTAGCCACTGGTAGGACCCTTATTGATGTTCATGACGGTGAATTGATGCTTCAGGTTCAAAATGAACAAGTAACATTCAAAGTGTTTCGATCTCTCCCATATCCAAGCAATGTAGAGAAGCGTCCTCAAAGTGAAAGCTTAGATATTTTTGTGAAAGACACACATCGTGTCACGAGGTGCCCGCGACCCCAGGTGGTATTACCTGATCACAGGCCATTCATAGGCCCACTTGCAGCTTTGTGGAATGCCGAGCCTCTTCAAGTCATCATCTATAGTGTAGGGCTTTACTTTATTTTCCTTGTAATGTTGTAATAGCTAGTTAGTGCTTGTTCAGCTTTTCAATATCTAGTCCTGTCATTAGCTTTTATTTTTCTAAGCCTATTATAGGGGGGAAGAGTGTACTGAAGAGTTGTAGTACGAATTGGAAAGTTTGCTGAGACCCTCCTATCCGTGTATGCTTGTAATCGTTGTTGCCTATTGTAATCATTCATTGTATAAATACAAATCGATTTTCATCTTCAATTTTGATGTGCCACTAAAACGCCTCAGTGTGATTGTGTTGCCTTAGCACCAACTCTCGAACGAGTTAGGCGGACGTAGTTGGGTAAATTGACTACTAGCCGCACGGTGCGCGTACATTCTATACAAACTATAAGCGCCCCGTGACAGGTGGTATCGGAGACCGGTTAAGGTCGAAAGAATGGAATCGGGTAACGAGACGGAAGTCCCTAGAAGGCAGGGCAAGAAAAAGGATGACGGAAAGAAGAAAGAGGTTGAGGCCTCTAAAGCCCAATTTGATAATCTAGAGCAAGAGTGCTCTAGATTGAGATATGTTGTCGAGACCTTGGAGGAGAAGGTCGAGACCCTCGAGGCGGAGAATGAAGATCTCCGAGCCCAGTTGGGCGAATGCAGAGAAGTCTGCCGAACCCTTGCAGAAGCAATGGGAGCCAACAATACAGATGAAATGAGACGCGGGATGGAAGCAATGAGTATCCAGATTGGATTGCTTCAAAGAGTTGTGAACAACACACCCCATGTTGCTCAAGAACCTATTACGAGAATTCGGATCCCCGAACCAAGTTCCTATAGTGGAACCCGAGATGCCAAGGAAGTTGAGAACTTCTTATTTGACATGGAACAATACTACCATGCCGCTAATGTTTTGGACGAAGCGAGAAAGGTGTCAACCACCACAATGTATTTGATTGATGATGCCAAATTGTGGTGGCGCACCAAATATGCGGACATTGAGGCTCAACGAGTAAGAATTGACACTTGGGAACAACTGCGAGAAGCCATCAGGCAACAATTCTTCCCAGAGAATTTTGAGTACAACGCAAGAAGGGCCTTGCGAGATTTGAAGCACACCGGTCTTATTCGAAATTACGTGAAGGCATTTTCGACACATATGTTACACATTAGCGATATGTCGGAGAATGACCGGTTGTTTACGTTCCTGGAAGGTTTGAAACTATTTGCTCGTATGGAGCTTCTGCGCCAACGAGTCATAGACCTCAGTACCGCCATGGGAGCGGCAGAACGATTAATGGATTACACGTCGGAACCTCGAAACGATCGTCCCGTAACAACAAACATGGCACCATCCCGAAGTGTAATGCCAAGACCGTTCAAACCTAACTTGATTCGGAGTGTAGGGGATCGGCAAACCTATACTCAAGGAAGTTCATATGGGAGCACGAATCATAGCAAACCTACAGAAGGTCAGCAGGCCCCTTCCCAATGAACTGTTAAATGTTTCCTATGTGATGGGCCTCATTTTCTCAGTAATTGTCCGAAGAGGCAACTTTTGAGTGCCTTAACAAGCACTGCAGAATCAAGTTCGCAACCGAAAGAAGAGTTGCAAGTAACAGATGACGAAGGAAGATCGGAAGATGATGAAAACCTTGGGGCCATCAATCAATGGTGCAACTCGTTAACCCATCAGGTGGCAGCTAAGGCAAGAGTGCCGACAAAAGCTAGAAAACCCATACCTGCTCTCACGACAGGTGGTCCCGATAAGAGAAAGAAGGGATTAATGTTTGTTGATGTTAAAATCAATGGGAAAAATATTTGCGCCATGATAGACTCGGGTGCCACCCATAATTATCTGGCGAGCACCGAAATGGGGAGACTTGGACTATTGTTAGAGAAAGGAGTGGGTCGGGTTAAAGCCGTCAACTCTATGGCAAAACCAATAGCGGGGATTGCCAAGGCTGTTCGAATTAAGGTAGGAGCCTTCGAAGGTAGGGCCGACCTATCTGTTATGGAAATGGATGACTTCAAATTGAAACTTGGGCTCGAGTACATGCGTGACACTCAAACCCTAGTCATGCCGTATGCTTATGCACTCTTGGTTTTGGGGGATAAACCACATATTATCCCAACAGTTAGCGCAACCCAAGGGCAAAATAACCTATCCGCGCTACAATTCAAGAATGGATGCAGGCATGGGGAACCGTCCTTCCTGCGCGCCTTGCAATTCGACGATGTAGAGGAGTTGTCCGGTCCTATCCCTGATGCTGTGAATCACCTCCTAAACGAATTTGAAGATGTTATACCCGATGAACTGCCTCGGAAGCTTCCACCTAAGAGGGCGGTCGATCATGAGATTGAGTTGGTGCCGGACACAAAACCTCCTGCCCGAGCACCTTATCGTATGTCGCAACTTGAGCTTGTGGAGCTCAGAAAGCAGTTAAAAGAGATGTTGGAATGTGGTATGATCCAACTGGCGAAATCACCGTATGGAGCTCCTGTTCTCTTTCAGAAAAAGTCGGACGGAACTCTGCGATTGTGTTATGATTATCGTGCTCTAAATAAAATTACGGTGAAGAACGTGTATCCTATTTCACTCGTAGCAGATTGTTCGACCGACTCAGTGGAGCAAAATACTACACGGAGATCGATCTGAGATCAGGTTATTGGCAAGTTCGCACCAAGGAGGGAGATGAGGTAAAAACGACGATTGTCACACGTTATGGGGCCTTCGTGTTCTTGGTCATGCCCTTTGGCCTAACAAACACCCCAGTAACTTTCAGCACCTTGATGAATCAAGTTCTCCAAGGGTTCTTGGACGAGTTTGTCGTGGTATACCTGGATGATATTGTTATATACAGTCGAACCTTAGAAGAACATGTGGAACATTTGAGAATGGTTCTTACTAGGCTTCGTGAGCACGAACTATATGCTAAACTGTCGAAGTGCTCATTTGCCCAGAAGCGGATCAGTTTCTTGGGTCATATCATTGAGTGTGGCAATATTCGTATGGATCCGAGAAAAATACGAGCAATTCAAGAATGGAAACCACCAACCGATGTACATGAAGTACGGTCATTTCTCGGGTTGGCGAATTACTATAGAATATTTGTGATGGGGCATGCCGGAATAGCAAGACCCCTAACCGATTTGACAAGAAAGAGGGAAGTTTGGGATTGGTCACCGGAATGCCAAATTACCTTCGACAACTTAAAGAAGGCCATCCTAACAGATTCGGTTCTCGCACTACCAGATCTATCCAAACCTTTTGTGGTTGAAACAGATGCTTCAGATGTTGCACTAGGAGGAGTTTTAGTGCAAGATGGCCATACTGTTGCCTTTGAGGGTAAGAAACTTAAGGATGTCGAGAGGCGCTACACGGTGCATGAGAAAGAGCTTTTAGCAGTGGTCCATTGCCTTCGACTTTGGAGACATTACTTATTGGGGTTGCCGTTTATTGTCAAAACTGACAACACTGCTGTTAGTCACTTTCTGTCCTAACCGAAGCTTACTGGGAAACAAGCGAGATGGCAGGAACTATTGTCCGAGTTCAACTTTGTGATTGAGTATCATGCCAGTTCTAGTAATCAGGTGGCGGATGCCCTGAGCCGCAGATCCGACCTAGCTGCTCTACAAGTGCTGGCAGTGCTTTCTTCGAGTCAAGTGACCACTCCATTAAAAGATCAAATACGAAAACTAATGGGAACCGATGCAACGGCTCAATGTTTGGTGAATCTTGTCCGCCAAGGTACAACACGAAGATTTTGGCTTGAGGATGGTCTCTTATGGACCAAGGGGAGACGTCTCTATGTACCTCTAGGCGGCGATATGAGAAAATCTATTATTGCGGAATGTCACGACACTCTCTGGGCGGGCCACCCAGGAGAGGAGCGTACTGTGGCCTTAGTTCAACGAGCTTACTATTGGCCCCAAATGCGGGACGACATTGAGATGTTTGTCCGCACCTGCTTGGTGTGCCAACAAGGTAAACCCGATTGAGAAAAGAAGGCAGGCTTGCTGGAACCACTATTCATACCCGTCAGGGCTTGGGAAAGTGTTTCAATGGATTATATCACCAGTCTACCAAAAGTTGGGGATCTTGATGCCATTATTGTTGTGGTAGACCGGTTCTCCAAATATGCTACATTCAAAGCGGCACCCAAGACAGCCATGAAGAGACAAATCACTTTTTCAAGCATATTGTTAAGTATTGGGGACTGCCGAGGGACATTGTTAGTGACCGAGACCCCCAGTTTACTAGTAACTTTTGGACGGAGCTCTTCAAACTACTCGGCTCCAAATTGAACATGAGCTCTAGCTTCCATCCACAATCCGATGGCCAAACTGAAAGATTTAACTCGATGTTGGAGGAATATCTTCGACATTTTATGAGCACTAATCAGAAGGACATTTTATGGCTCAACTGTGTTTCAATGCTCAAAAATGCTCTACCACCAATAAGAGTGCTTTTGAAATTTGTAATGGGCAGCAACCACTCCTCCCGTACAATATTGACACTGTTCCGCAAAATGCCAGGTCTACTTCGGCGCAAACATTTTCCCTTGAATGGGAACAAAACCTTGATTTGGCCCGTGGCTACCTGAAAAAGGCTCAAAAGCGGATGAAAAAATATGCTGATCTTAAACGCCGCTTTGTTGAATACTGTGTGGGTGACGAGGTAATGGTGAAGGTCCCAAATCAGAGTTCCTCTAGGGCAACATGGGGGAGAGACTCTTGGCTAATGCAAAAATATATTGGGCCCCTAACCATCCTCAAAAGAGTCGGAAAGGTAGCCTACAAGCTAGAGTTACCCTAATGGTGGCGCATTCATAATGTCTTTCATGTGAGCCAACTCAAGCCATATCAGGCATACAAGGAGGACACCACACGCAACCTGCCCAACCATCCACAACTGAAACTACGCAACTTGGGGAAGAGGGTGGCCGAAGCTATTATCGACCACCATGATGCAGGGATGAAAAAGAAGCTACATAAAGAATATTTTGTGAAATGGCAGGGCTGCAGTATGGAGGAAAACACTTGGGAGAGGGCGACAACACTTAAAGATTTCCAACCACTACTGGATGCTTATCTCACATCTATGGCACCGGGGACGTCACCAACTCAGAGGGGGGAGTGCTGTCACGAGGTGCCCGCGACCCCAGGCGGTATTACCTGATCAGAGACCATTCATGGGCCCACTTACAGCTTTGTGGAATGCCGAGCCTCTTCAAGTCATCATCTATAGTGTAGGGCTTTACTTTATTTCCCTTGTAATATTATAATAGCTAGTTAGTGCTTGTTCAGCTTTTCAATATCTAGTCCTGTCATTAGCTTTTATTTTTCTAAGCCTATTATAGGGGGAAAGAGTGTACTAAAGAGTTGTAGTATGAATTGGCAAGTTTGCTGAGACCCTCCTATCCGTGTATGCTTGTAATCATTGTTGCCTATTGTAATCGTTCATTGTATTAATACAAATCGATTTTCATCTTCAATTTTGCTATGCCACTAAAACGCCTCGGCGTGATTGCGTCGCATTAGCACCAACTCTCGAACGAGTTAGGCAGACATAGTCGGGTAAATTTACTACTAGCCGCACGGTGCGCATACATTCTATACAAACTATAAGCGCCCCGTGACACATCGGTAGAGTTATCAGTCGAAATGTTCAGAATATGTTCAGACATCTAAGAAAAATATAGAACGAGTCGCGTATCTTAGGCATTTGGAAATGTTGTCTTCATCATCCGTTCACCCACCATTAAAAAATTCTCATGCCGTCATAAATTCGTCCGTGAAAAAGAAAACTAAGCCAGAAGTGAAACGGTTGCCAAGTCATTTGCAACATGGGTGTTTCTGGAAGTTACTATGGTTCAAGTGTTTTCGTAAAGAACGATGGATGTCCAACCCAAATGTCGAACGGTTAAAAACTAATGGTCAAAATTTTAAAATACGTAATAACGGTTCGATGGACTTGGCGGAGTCCAAATGGTGTTTGCGAAAAGCAAATCGATTTTCAAAAGGTCCGGGTGAAGACTATAAACTTAACCCTTCTCGGGAGGCAACCCGAGTATTAGTAGTAGATTTTAGTTTACGTTGTTTTTCCATTTTAGGAGTCTAATTTTTTGGTATTTTTGCTTTACTGTGTTTTTCTCATGTGTTTTACTTGTTTTCAGTTGAAAAACCTTTGCAGGAATCTCTCCAGGGCAGATTTTCAGTTAGGGCCGCGGCACACTAAGAGCGGGACGTGGGACGCAAAAGACTCAAATTTTGGCGCAACCCACTGTACTGAGGGCCGCGGCGCGCTAGTTCTGGGCCGCGGCTGTAACACACCCAGATCCGACCGGGAATATTACAGCGCCGTGAGCCCCGAGATGGAACCCACAAGTCTATAGGAAATTTTCGCAAACATTTACAAACGCCCAATGTCTAACGACGGTATTATCTATTTAAAACATTCGAAGACTTTATAAAACTCGTTTATCAAAACCGTCGTAAAATCGCATTTGAAACCACAAGGCCCGAAATGCCAAAGCTCAACAATTTAAAAACATACGTTAAGCTATCGGTTACACGTACCGACAGAATAGATTTAGAAAACGATTGCCAAAGTAAACTAAGTTACCAGATACTAAAAGGCCATTTAAAATAGTCACGCAGCGAAAAAGGCAACAATTAAAAATACTCAAGCAGCGGAATACAACAATTGAACAGGAAACTCAAAATACAATTACATGCCCTATCAAGTATCCTCCAAGAAGCTCATCTCTCCACGACCGCTACAAGCTTGATAATCCAAGAACCTAAAAAGAAAGCCCACGATGGGGTCAGCCATAATATCTAACAATGATAACCATCACATCACGTCAATAATTACATACCAATGAAAATACTAAGTAAGAATACGACCAATGTAATCTTACCGTCATAACCTTACTTGTCGAATAATTCTCATCAGAATAACCATTATCACAATGCACATCTTGTAAGCTCGATTAACCAACAAACTCAAACATAACATCTGTATTGTTCCTTAAACAATACTCAAGATTATCAGAATATCATCGCTAACTCATGATACAGAAAAATACCAGCTCTGACCAATTCGATCTATCAGACAACACCATCAAATCCAACACGATAATCGATTGTCCATCAAATGACAAATACCAAAGGACATTCGGAACATACCTCAAGATATGAAATGCCACGACGAAATCACGTCAGTCTAATCCAAGATCAACACAACATACGGACATGGTCCTAACACAAGACCTACATTGCGAAAACTCGAATACAACTTATAATCCCAAATCTCTTGTGATTACGATTATAAATATTGCTATATGAATTATAAACGAATGAAACGGAAACCATTGATTAAATATTATAAAGTGAGCAAGTAATAACTTGCCTCGATACCGATACAACGACAAGGAAGCCGTTACCAATTCCATTTCCGTCATCTACAAGTCCATCGGTCCTCATCAATGAAATTCATGAACATTCTCGAACACGACCGCAAAGTATGGTTCTAATCACTGATCAATAATCTCAACCTATTACAATAATCGATAAACAACAAGTTCGATAACGATCAACAATTGATATAACCAATTCACAAACTCAACGGCTCAACAATATCTCGGTTAACCACAAGTCTGATCAATCCAACATAAATGATCACGAATTCACAACCGTAATACAATTATGTACACTTTCTGTTGCCATAGCGCACGTTAATTACTAAACGTAGCGTGCGCTAAGTCGCTCCCGTTAGCATGCGCTAGCCAGTAACACTAGCGTGCGCTAATGACATGTAGTTGCATGCATTTCAGATACCGATCAACATATGGCGATTATCAAGAACACTAAGTGATTCTAAACCATGTTCAATGCTATCAAAACAACGAAATCCGATATCCTTTAACATATAAACAATCATTCAACTTATAATCCAAGTCCTATATCCATATATCATCTTCCTCAATATCAACATCATGAAACATTAAGAACGTAACAACACTTCCATAATCTATCATTACAGGGAGTAATTATCAACAATAACATCAACATCCGAAACTCTGGAGAAGAATTAACCCACTTATCTCAAGAAGACGAACAATACGATTCAAACCATACGAATCACATCGATATCCATATATCAATAACAACATCATCATAATCCGGTAATCGATCTCCTAATCATACTTATCAACTAGTTTATATGATAATTATTAACTCAAGAACATCAATCTTCAATCCAAAACGAAATCAAAAGGTGAAGAACTATTACCTTGTATAGACGAACCATGAAGGAGAACAATCAACTTCATTCCAAGAATCATCATTAATTTAAAGAACAAGACTTTAATTCATGTTCCTCAGCTTAATCTTGTTAAAGATCATCATATCTTACTGTTTGGAACCTCAAACTTCTCTCTAAAAACTCTCTCTCAAAATAAAGGAAGGAATGGCCGAATGAACATATTTCACATCTGCAATCATATATATACTGACTGTTATTAGTGTGCGATACTTTTTCCTTTGTAGCGTGCGCTATCATAGTTGACTTGCTACAGTCTGCACCTACCCCCGTGTCCCCACATGCCAAAAGCACTGACGAGGATAAGATTACATTTTGTCCGATCTACAGTTAGCGTGCGCTAATCCTTAGGGTTTAGCGTGCGGTAGTACTACATTACAACATCCGTTGACTTATCAGAACATATGCCGAAAGTGGTCTGGTCCACACGTAGATTCCCTCTGAGCTGTTCTACATTAGCGTATGCTAACCTATGCCCGTAGCATGCGCTATACCTGCACGATAGCATGCGCTATTCATGAATATTAGCGTGCGCTAATAAGGCTATACTTGTAACACCCCAAACTAGACGGATATTAGAGTGCCGTGGACCCCCGACTGGGAGCCACCAGGCGAATGAAAACTAATGAATTAAATAATATAATTGTAGTACCAAACCACATTATATTATCAAATACTCCGATGAGGAGCTTAAGTACGTTACACCAGGACAATACAGAATACTAGTATACTTTATATGAAGATAAAATAAACCACCCTGAATACAAAAACATCTCAAACGGAATTTGCAGCGGAAATACAAATGAAGAGAAATAAGAATGACTGAAATGGTTGAAATGACTGAAATGACCGGAATGAATGGGGACCCCTACTAGTATCACTGGGACTCCTCGCCGTCAACATGCTCTTCCCGTGCCTTTGCCTTGCCGTGACCTGAAAACAAAATCCCCCAACGGGGTCAGTTACACAGAACAACAATCCTCAAGAGTTGAAAATACGCAATCATGAAATAACTTTAGTTATGAAATATCCTTAGTTATGAATTACGCTGAAGATGAGTATCATAGTACGCCCGTAATGTTCTGTGCAAGTGTACAAGACGAATGACCGGAAACACCCGTCCTTGTACCTAATTAGTCTCACGGAGGTAATCGTTACCGTGTGCACAGTCCAATGTATCGATCCCAATGCATGACCATCGCGTGCTCAACTAAAAATTCCACACATCCGCACCCCGCCACGCAATATGAACTCATATGGTCATGTGAACGAAAATGGCCATAATGAATATCAATGAATAATAATCTGACAAAGTCAAGAATGACTCACCGAGATGAAAGTAATAATGAAGTGATTGATAGTTTCAATGAAATGATTGGAACCGCCGTTCCTCGTTAATGAAGTGATTATTCGACAATTACAAGTCTCAAAATCATTAATACAATGATGAATGAGTTATGATTATGAATGATCAACAACAAAAGGAATGAATATCCTTTTAACCGAGTAAGAATTAACTTACTCAACCGGTGAAGAATGTCCATCCACGAACAACGTCCTAAATGAAATGTCGGTCGCTCGAACAACCTTGAATAACATAATAATTACCAACAACCGTTCAATACACGTATCAAGCAACGAAACACGACTAACTCAAAAGTTGATACAACGATAATCAAACTCATTGGGGCATTCTAACGAATACGTAGCAAACCACACAACCATCGAAATTATCCAATACCGAATATATCGAAACCAACACCAAAATGAGTATTTCAAACCATCAAAACACTTCAATGATATCAATAATCCCATAGGAATCCACAATTCAAGTTAACGACAACATCTAATCAAAAAACCCCAAAAACATCAAAGTCAACCCCAAGGTGTTCTTGAGTCAAACCTCAAAAATTCATGAAATCCGAAATATACACTGAAAAATCAATAGGAAAACATTTATCCAAGGTAGATAATCCATATCTAACATATTCCAACAACAATCGAAGTTCATACGAAGAAATCGGAAGGAAAACCCCAAATATCCGAAATTCTAGATTCAAGAAATCATTACCTTTGATTTGATGTATTGGAGATGATGAAGTGATGATTAATCCAACTCAAAGACTTGAAGATGATGATAGGTGATAGTAGTTCGAAGAGAACACTCCAAATCACCCGAAATCGCCCGAAATCGCTTAAAAATGAAAAGAAGTGAGAAAAATGACGAAACTGAGGCTAACTGTCCAATTTATACTGCTCCAGATTAGCGCACGCTATGACCTGATATTTAGCGTGCGCTAACGAGTTATACGTACATTCCAGTGAACTCTGGCTGACCCGTTAGCGTACCTACAACTTGGTAGCGTGCGCTAACTCCATCCCAATAGCGTGCGCTAACTCCAATTGTTAGCGTGCGCTAGCTAAATATCTGCTGTCCTGTACTGAAGTCCAGAACCTCCTGTTCTCCGATCTGATCTCGATAGTGCGCGCTACGTCCAATAATTAGCGTGCGCTACTGCTCCATTAGCGTACGCTAAATCCACTCATAGCGTGCGCTACGGATTAATCCGAAATCAGTCCAGTACCCACTGGACTCTGCCTGACCGGTCTTAGCGCGCTACACTGACTGCATAGCGTGCGCTATCCAACTCACTAGAGCGCGCTACGTAACACTCGTAGCGTGCGCTACCACAACTTATCTGCAGTCCAGTACCCACTGGACTATCTGCCTGAAATGCGCTAGCGTGCGCTAAAGACGGGAAGTGGCGTGCGCTATCCGTACCAAATTAGCGTGCGCTAACGAAGAGTGCGTAGCGTGCGCTACTCAATACACACAGCCAGTTCCAAAGATGAAAATGATAAGATACTCGGTCCGATTCTCCAACCAGGTAGAATGACGAATAACAACTGATACACAATACAAATACTCTGAACGGTGATTATGATGATTGAATATGAGTGACAAATGATCATTAATGAGTGAAAAATACTGAGTGACAAATTACTGAATGATAAATACTAAATGATACTGACTGAATTACGGTGTTACATACACCCCCCCTTAAAAGAGTTTCGTCCCCGAAACTAAGGGTCAAACAACTCGGGATAACTCTCCCGCATACTATCCTCGGTTTCCCAAGTGGCCTCTTCGACTCCGTGTCTAGACCACTGAATTTTGACCAAAGGAATCGTCTTGTTCCTCAACTGTTTGATTCGCCGCTCCAAAACTCGTACAGGACGCTCCTCGTACGAATGATCATTCGCGATCTCGATTTCGTCGAACTGAAGTATGTGACTCGGGTCGGCAACATACTTCCCCAACTGAGAGACATGAAACACATTATGAATTCGTCTCAACGCCGGAGGTAAAGACAATCGATAAGCTAACTCGCCTACTCGATCCAAAGTCTCAAACGGTCCAATGAATCTCGGGCTCAACTTTCCCCTCTTCCCGAAACGGAAGATACCACGACTCGGGGATACCTTGACCAAAACATGGTCACCTGTCTCGAACTCTAAATGTCGACGACGATTATCTGCATATGATTTTTGTCGACTCTGACCTGTCAACATACCACTCCTGATCAAAGCTACCTTCTCCCGGGCGGCTATAAGCATATCGGGCTCGGTGCCGATTGATTCTGATAAGTCGTCTCAACACAACGGAGATCGACAACGACGATCGTACAAGGCCTCGTAAGGTTCCATCTTAATCGAAGCATGCCAACTATTATTGTACGTGAACTCGATCAATGGTAGTTGGGCTTCCCAATCATCTTTCCAATCGAGGACACATGCCCTCAACATGTCCTCTAAAGTCTGAATAGTCCTCTCTGATTGTCCGTCGGACTGAGGATGAAAAGCGGTACTGAGATTAAGTTGAGTTCCCATAGCACGATGAACTGATTTCCAAAAATGTGACACGAATCGTCCGTCACGATCTGAAACGATACTTTTAGGAGTACCATGCAATCTCACTATCTCTTTGATAAACATTTGGGAGAGTCTCTCGGGACCCCACGTATCCTTAATCTCAATGAAATGAGCCGATTTAGTTAGGCGATCCACAATTACCCAGATTGTATTCATGCCACGATGACTCGTCGGTAAACTCGTGATGAAGTCCATAGAAATATCTTCCCACTTCCACTCTGGAATAGGGAGCGGTTTCAGCATACCTGCCGGTCGCTGATGTTCAATCTTGACTTGCTGACAGGTTAAGCATCTCGAAACAAATTCTGCGACTTCTTGCTTCATATTACTCCATCAGTAATTTTGTTTCAAGTCCTTGTACATCTTGCTAGACCCCGGATGAACAGAATAAGGGGTATCAGGAGGTTCTCTCAAAATCGAGTTTTTTAACTCGTCATGCGCCGGTATGCACAACCGATTCTTAAATCTCAAATGTCCATCCTCGTGGACCACGAATCCAGGGGCTTTCCCCTGAGATACATCCTCACGGATGCGCAACAAAAACGGGTCTGAACCCTGATTCACTCTGATCGCCTCTTCAAGTGACGATGAAATCTCTAACATACAAAGCTGTCCCTGAACTCGCTGAAGCCAGACCTCGATCTCGGGTCTAAGGAATTCCTGCTGAAGCTCTTTCTGAACTGTTAATCGGGCAAGCATTTGCTCCTGAATGGACTTACGACTCAAGGCTTCGGCGACAACGATCGCCTTGCCTGGGTAGTAAAGGATATCTATATCATAATCTTTGATTAGTTCCAACCACCATCTCTGTCGCATATTTAACTCTTTCTGAGTAAATATATACTTCAAGCTCTTATGATCGGTGAATATCTGACAGGTGACGCCATAAAGGTAATGACGCCAAATTTTTAAAGCGAACACCACGGCTGCTAGCTCCAGATCGTGAGTCGGATAATTAACCTCGTAAGGTCTCAATTGCCATGACGCATAAGCAATAACTTTCCCATTCTACATGAGAACACATCCGAGACCCTATCCGGACGCATCACTATAAACCACAAATCCCTCCGTCCCTTGTGGTAAAGAAAGGACAGGTGCTGAAGTTAACCGGCTCTTGAGTTCCTCAAAACTCTGTTGACACGCATCGGACCACGTGTATTTCTTATCCTTTCGCAAAAGGTTCGTCAATGGTTGAGTGATTCTAAAAAATCCTTCCACAAACTGCCGATAATAACCGGCTAATCCGAGAAAGCTTCGGATTTCCTTAACATTCTTCGGAGGTAACCAATCTTGGATAGCCTCCGTCTTCTGAGGATCAATACGCACTCCATCTGATGAAATTACATTTCCGAGAAAAGTCACTTCGGGCATCCAGAACTCACATTTGGAAAACTTCCCATAAAGTTGCTCTCGTCTCAACACATCGAGAACCCGATGAAGGTGAACCTCGTGCTCCTCTCGGCCACGAGAATAAATCAAAATGTCATCAATGAAGACAACAACAAACTGATCCAAAAAGTCGATGAAAACCCGATTCATTAACTCCATGAATACCGCAGGTGCATTAGTTAACCCAAACGGCATTACCACAAACTCATAATGACCATAGCGTGTACGAAACGATGTCCTTGCGATATCCGACTCCCGAATTCGCAACTGATGATATCCAGATCTTAAGTCGATCTTGGAAAATACTGAAGCTCCCTGAAGTTGATCTAAAAGATCATCGATACGGGGTAGAGGATACTTATTCTTGATCGTCACCCGGTTCAATTCCCGGTAATCAATACACAAACGGAACGAACCATCCTTCTTCTTGACAAACAGCACTGGTGCTCCCCACGGGGACGCACTCGGTCGGATATAACCTTTCTCAAACAACTCCTCAAGTTGATTCTTTAATTCCTGCATTTCGGTCGGGGCCATCCGGTACGGTGCCTTTGATATCGGGGACGTACCGGGCTCCAACTCAATCGTGAATTCCACATCTCTCTGTGGAGGCAAACCAGGTAACTCATATGGAAATACATCGGTATATTCTCTCACGACCGGAATATCCATCAACATTATTGGTGACTTCTCGGTTTTGGTCATATAGCACCAATAACCAACACACCCCTGATTGAGTAACCTCACTGCTTTCATCAAGTTGATGACCCTCCCGGAACAGCCGGGATTACCTCCCTGAAATACACATTCGACCCCATCGTCTGAAATGATAGTGACCATACGCTTACGGACACTAATGACAGCATCGTGACGATCCATCCAATCAATACCCAGAATGACATCGTCTCTCGGCAAATCTACCACAATAAGGTCTGCTAGCCATACACGGCCATGAAGCTGAATCGAACAGTTCTGAATCTCACGATTCCTGATAATTCGTCTACCATCAGGTAGACCAATGACATACGTCTCACAACTAGTAGCACTACCCAGACGTAGCCTACTCAAACATGACTCGGAAATGAATGAATGCGATGCACCAGTATCAAAAAGGGTACACATAGGTTGAGATAGAATATCGATTGTACCTGAGATCATGAGGGCCTACGGATCATCGGTCTTCTTCATCTCATAAATTCGGGGCTTGCTAGTCCCGACACCGGACGCTCCCTTCTGATGGCTAAAGGCTCCACCTTTATTCGCTCCTGTCGTCTTGAACGACGCAGACTGAGTGGCCTGATTATGAACAGCTGACTGCTTCGGGGCCTGAGATGACGCCGGAGTAGGCTTGGAGTCCCTTCGGCAAAAACGGGCCTTATGCCCAGCAATCCCACAGTTATGACACGTGACAGTCTGTCTCGGACACTTGGTGCTGACATAACCAAGATCCCCACAGTTAAAACAGGTGATGGCCGAACTGGCTGCTCGGGATTGCGATTCCGCCGGTCTAGGTGCCACAGGAGGTCGCTCAGAGAAAGTGGTGCCCGCACAAGGCTTCTTGAAGGTTGTCTGACCACCTTCAGACTGATTACGATTCTTCGATTTCTTGCTAGTAGACGAAGGTTGCTGCTTAGCAATTTCCTTAGCAGTAAGCTCATAAGTAAGAGCTTTCTCAATAAATTCGGCCAGAGTGGTGCAATGATGATTAAGCAACTGTTGTATCATACGGGGTTTCAGCCTCTTGCTGAAATACTTGATTTTGTCCGCCTCTGAATGAATGATAGATGAGGCGAAAGGAAGAAGTTCCTAAAATTTCTCGGCGATGGCGAGAACATCATCGTCCGCTGAAAGGTCGGGAGTGAGTAATTCTGACAGTTTGGCCTCTCTGAGTGGGTCCGGATAATATCTCTCCATCATGAGAGTCTTGAATTGCTCCCATGTACAAGATCCTTCGGTGGGCTTCAACGATAACCACCATGAATGTGCGCCCTTACCAAGATAGTAAGCCGCAACTGAAACTTTGTGTCCTTAGGGACACTCTACCATAGCAAAAAACTTCTCGAAATGCTCGAGCCAAGGAACAACATCCGCCGGCTCAGATGATCCCTCAAAAGTAGGTGGCCTTTGGCGAGAGATGTCGCCGATGATACTGCCCACACTCCTCTCTTGCCTCTGAGGTGGCGGCGGAGGAGCCTGTTGATTTTGATTAGCTGAGTTGTGCATCGTCTCCATTAGTTGTGCCATCTGAGTCATTTGGACCATCATGCCCTGCATAAAAGCAAGTGGGTCAACCCGAACACCTTATGACTGAGCGGTGTCCCGGGTACGACTCCCCGATAGTGAATGATCACGTCCAGGTGAATGAGTAGCAGCATCGCTGCTCGATGAATTAGCATTATTCCTCGCGTTCGCACGTGTATTCACACGAGCTCTCGGAATTCGGCCCGCACCGCGGCCTCGTCCTCCGCGTCCTCTGCCTGCTCTCTCCATACTGAAGTAGGAAAGTCACATGATGATTATATCTCTCGCATGAATATCACATTATGATTACGCCATGAAATGATGAAAATGAGCATACGCGCTCTAGTACAGTGATTACATGAATGATTAACTGAGGCGACATGATTGTCTGGTGAAATTCTTGAAATGATTATCTTGAACAAGTTAACAAGATTAATGATATGATCTTCCAGATCAACAACTGAGTAATGAAATGAATTAAGTGATTAATGAGTTAACATGACCGTCCTGGTCAAAATGAAATTGATGATTGAGGATTGTTAACTGATGGATTATGAATGAATGATTCTTATTGCCAGAAATTATACCATGGCGTAGAAATCTTACAGTTCTTTCGGTCTGATTGGCTCGGCATCTGCACAGGTCACACGTGACGCGAAAGTCCGATGATACTAGTCCGATGACGATGATTTCAAATGAGACATGACTCGGAAGGTAGTATTCAAACCACGCTCCGATACCAACTCTGTAACACCCCAAACTAGGCGGATATTACAGTGCCGTGGACCTCCGACTGGGACCCACCAGGCGAATGAAAACTGATGAATTAAATAATATAATTGTAGTACTGAACCACATTATATTATCAAATACTCCGGTTATGAGCTTAAGTACATTACACCAGGACAATACAGAATACTAGTATATTTTATATGAAAATAAAATACACCACCCTGAATACATAAACATCTCAAACGGAATTTGCAGAGGAAATACAAATGAAGAGAAATAAGAATGACTGAAATGGCTGAAATGACTGAAATGACCGGAATGACTGGGGCCCCCTACTAGTATCACTCGGACTCCTCGCCGTCAACATGCTCTTCCCGTGCCTTTGCCTTGCTGTGACGTGAAAACAAAATCCCCCAACGGGGTCAGTTACACAGAACAACAATCCTCAAGAGTTGAAAATACGCAATCATGAAATAACTTTAGTTATGAAATATCCTTAGTTATGAATTACGCTGAAGAGGAGTATCATAGTACGCCCATAATGTTCTGTGCAAGTGTACAAGACGAATGACCGGACACACCCTTCCTTGTACCTAATTAGTCTCACGAAGGTAATCGTTACCGTGTGCACAGTCTAATGTGTCGATCCCAATACATGACCATCGCGTGCTCGACTAAAAATTCCACACATCTGCACCCGGCCACGCAATATGAACCCAGATGGTCATGTGAACCAAAATGACCATAATGAATATCAATGGATAATAATCTGACAAAGTCAAGAATGACTCACCGAGATGAAAGTAATAATGAAGTGATTGATAGTTTCAATGAAATGATTGGAACCGCCGTTCCTCGTTAATGAAGTGATTATTCAACAATTACAAGTCTCAAAATGATTAATACAATGATGAATGAGTTATGATTATGAATGATCAACAACAAAAGGAATGAATATCCTTTTAACCGAGTAAGAATTAACTTACTCAACCGGTGAAGAATGCCCGTCCACGAACAACGTCCTAAATGAAATGTCGGTCGCTCGAACAACCTTGAATAACACAATAATTACCAACAACCGTTCAGTACACGTATCAAGCAACGAAACATGACTAACTCAAAAGTCGATACAATGATAATCAAACTCATTGGGGCATTCTAACGAATACGTAGCAAACTACACAACCTTCGAAAATATCCAATCCCGAATATATCGAAACCAACACCAAAATGAGTATTTCAAACCATCAAAACACTTCAATGATATCAATAATCCCATAGGAATCCACAATTCAAGTTAACGACAACATCTAATCGAAAACCCCCAAAAACATCAAAGTCAACCCCAAGGTGTTCTTGAATCAAACCTCAAAAATTCATGAAATCCGAAATATACACTGAAAAATCCATAGAAAAACATTTATCCAAGGTATATAATCCATATCTAACATATTCCAACAACAATCGAAGTTCATACGAAGAAATCGGAAGGAAAACCCCAAATATCCGGAATTCTAGATTCAAGAAATCATTACCTTTGATTTGATGTATTGGAGATGATGAAGTGATGATTAATCCAACTCAAAGACTTGAAGATGATGATAGGTGATAGTAGTTCGAAGAGAACACTCCAAATCGCCCGAAATCGCCCGAAATCGCTTAAAAACGAAGAGAAGTGAGAAAAATGACGAAACTCAGGCTAACTGTCCAATTTATACTGCTCCAGATTAGCGCACACTATGACCTGATATTTAGCATGCGCTAACGAGTTATACGTACATTCCAGTGAACTCTAGCTGACCCGTTAGCGTACGCTACAACTTGGTAGCATGCGCTAACTCCATCCCAATAGCGTGCGCTAACTCCAATTGTTAGCGTGCGCTAGCTAAATATCTGCTGTCCAGTACTGAAGTCCAGAACCTCCTGTTCTCCGATCTGATCTCGATAGCGCGCGCTACGTCCAATAATTAGCGTGCGCTACTACTCCATTAGCGTACGCTAAATCCACTCATAGCGTGCACTAGGAACTAATCCGAAATCGGTCCAGTACCCACTGGACTCTGCCTGACCGGTCTTAGCGCGCGCTACACTGACTGCATAGCGTGCGCTATCCAACTCACTAGCACGCGCTACGTAACACTCGTAGCGTGGGCTACCACAACTTATCTGCAGTCTAGTACCCACTGGACTGTCTGCCTGAAACGCGCTAGCGTGCAATAAAGATGGGAAGTGGCGTGCGCTATCCGTACCAAATTAGCGCGCACTAACGAAGAGTGCGTAGCGTGCGCTACTCAATACACACAGCCAGTTCCAAAGATGAAAATGATAAGATACTTGGTCCGATTCTCCAACCAGGTAGAATGACGAATAACAACTGATACACGATACAAATACTCTGAACGGTGAATATGATGATTGAATATGAGTGACAAATGATCATTAATGAGTGAAAAATACTGAGTGACAAATTACTGAATGATAAATACTGAATGATACTGACTGAATTACAACCGGGTATTACAATACTTAGCCATTTTCAGATACTCTTGTCCAACGTCTACCAACAATATTTTCAAATATAATTGTTGGCCAAATACGACAATTATACCAATACAGATGTCTTAGTCCTTTAATTATTTTATCCATACTGTACAGATTCCACGCTGTACAACATAACTCGGATAAAATAACATTAAAAAATAGTAGTAGAAATTCCGGATATTACAGCGGCACACTCGTCTAGGAGCCGCGGCACACTGAGAACAGGCCGTGGCTCGCCAATGTCCCAAAATATCGCCCAACGAACTGTACTATGTGCTGCGGCACGCAAGTGATGAGCCGCAGAACACTCACCCTGGAAGCCGCGGCACCCGTACAACGATCCGCTGCACACTGCGAAATGCCCAGAACATCAAAACAATATGTACTGTAGGCCACGGCCCACTTGCTACGTGCCGCGGCCCCTGTTGAAGAATTTAAACGGGCAGGGCTGAACTAGATTCATTCGGCCAAAAACAGGTTTTCCTCTCTATCCCTTCTTCTTCCGCGGCGCAGGTGCTTACCTTCAATTCGATTCTTCTTCTTATCATCTTTGATCCATACCAGGTAATCCATATTCCTTAACTTAAATTGCTAATAAGTGCAAGGATTGAAAAGTGGGGCGATTTTTATTTCGTTTTTTGATGAACTTGTTTCTATTTTGAGCTCTATTTGAGATTTTGATCGTAATGAATTGTGAATATCAATTTATACTGATTATGCTTCGTGTGTTGACATGAATTAACGTGAAAGTATTTGTTGTTGGTGATTGAACTCACAAATAACTCTTTTTCTCTTGATTTGAGCTCATGCATACCATGTGTTCGATATAATGCCCCAGTGAAACTCTTGAACTAAAAAATCATCAATCTTATAAAGCGAACATGATTTTCTAAATAGTGTATTCCCCCATGCCTTAAATCTTATTTTGAGTTAAATTTTCACATCATGCCTCTCGTGTGAAGTTAATAAGTTTTAACGCTATATATGTTTCTCACATTTTATAATTTTGTGTTTGATATCTCGTTATACTATTTTGTCATCTGATATCCTATGTTTATTTTCTAGGAATTCGCAATGGCCCGTAAGAGAAAGTTGAGCTCCACTAGGACTAGGACTCGATCATCCCCCCCGAGAGGGGAAACCTCTCAAAACCGGACGGATGGGCAATCCCAGCAATTCTCCAACCCTGAGATCCATCGACTGTTTAATGAAAGAAGTCGTCCTCGGCCCATAATTCCTGAGAGAGGATTCACTCCCGCCCCCAAGACGGCGAACTATTAACCATGATCACTGAAATTGGGTGGACAAGATTTGTCACACAGCCCGAGCCGGACCTCATCTCTATAGTACATGAATTCCACGCCAGCGCTTTGCTACTCCATATCCAGGGAGGACAGATGTTGGGGAGACCGGATATACGTACTGAGGTTGTTGTCCGTGTCCAGACGGTTGACTTCTTTGAAACAGCGATTCGGAGTTTATACGAGCTACACGAGGTAGATGAATCGACATTCACGCAGACAATGGGTAGCCTCACGGGGGAGGCATTGTTGGAAACACTTACTCAGCCGGAGTCCGTTTGGGAAACGCATTTCCTGGGGTCTGCAACTTTCTTCTTCAAGAGCTCCCGTCTCAGTCGGTTAGGGCGAGCTTGGCTATATTTCCTCTGCTCGCGGGTCGACCCTACTTTGCAGATCCGCTCTGTCTTGTTGCCCCGCGCCCTACTGCTCTATGGCATCACGTCTGGTCTGCGGTTCGATGTGGCCCCATGGCTGGCCCGGTCCATTCTCTAATGCATCCAGGGAGGCGCCAAGACGGGACTAAAGCATCCCTCTCTGATCTGTGCCTTATGCCGCCAGTCGGGTGTGACCTGGTCAGATGACGAGCCTACTATAGCGCCCCAGGGTCCGATCGACCATCATATTATCTCTCATTTCGACCAGTGGGGTGGCACGCGGGCACACCCGCGACGACGAGGATTTCTTTTAGCTGAGCCACATGAGCACTCCTCAGAGCCTCTTCTTCTGACTCATGACCCGGCAGTAGATACTGAGGATCAGACCGAGTCTATTCCACCGCCAGCGAGAGATCATCTTCTACAGACGATCTTTGACAGCTTGAGGGAGGAGATGCGATCAGAGCGAGACAGCGTGATCGCAGCCGTTCGACATGAGATGTACGCAGGTCCACCAGGCCAATTGGCGTGCTGAGAAGCGCTTAGCTGCAAAGTATGCTTACCATCGGGATTACTTAGCAGTGTGGACGGACCATATCCTCCAGCCAAACGGGCCATTCGTCCCTCCGACCAGTCCACCTACACCACCGACTTCACCTGACGAGGCTGATACCAGTGCCTGAGATTACTTTCATTCAGGGGAGTACTTGACATGTCATTTACTTATACTTATTTGTCGTCCATTGGTGTCAATGTACTTCTCAAGTTTGGGGCGGATTAACTTTTAGTTGTTATTTAATTTTAGTTGTTATTTATTTAGTTTGCCTTGCTTGTCTTCTATGGTATTCTGGATATTGTTTACATTCGTGAGTATGTCGTGCAGCCTTGTGTAAGACCGAATATATGATACGGATTTCTATTTGAAGAAACGGATGAGTATTCGTCGAGTTCACGTTATGCGATATTTCTTTCCCTCGAGTATTCATTTCGGTCTGATTTTTTGCGTCATTGTGGTAGTCTTGGCATTTAAGAAATGAGACATACGTGCATTACACGAGCCATCGTCTATATGTTTGGCGGCGCTATTCACTTAGCTAGTCGTCCAGTAACTTTAGCCATGTGGGCATTCAATTAAGTACCTAAGGTTAGGCATTTAGTCGGACAGTATTAATTCCCAAAAATTTGAGCAACCTTGCATGTTGTATGATCCGTCTAGTAACCGGGTGTATTCACGTGACCCGTTGTTTACACTCGCGTAAAACGACAACCTTGAATAGACATGTTCATGAGTAGATTAATTGTTCAGAAATCGCATCTCCGATGATAGGGATCCAAGTAACCGGATGTATTCATGTGACCCGTCGTTTACATTCGCGTAAAACAGCAACCTTAAATCGGACATGCAGGTGAAGATACTCGAGTTTTTTCTCCACTGTAGATGGAGACTTAGTAACTAGGAGCATTCATGAGCCCCATGAGTGTCTTTTACGTCAAACGGTTCCCCAACACATGAGAATAGAAATCCACCCTAGGGAATGGAAACCTAGTGGTTAACTCGAATCATAATAGTTATTAAATAAAAGGGAGTGCTGTCCGGGGAATATCATTTATGCTGAAATTCTTATGTTTTTGCCACGAGGCTATGGGACTGGGCGAGTTGGCTTGTTATAATCTCAACATTCGTATTGGCGGTCAGCTAAATTCACGTTTGTTGATCTTTGAGCCTTGACTTTCTTCATGGGCAGAGATTAGCACTAAAAATGGTTAGATTGAGGAATCATTGCCCGTAATATTACTCACCAGTACGTTATGCGTACTATTCTTTGAGTTTTCAGGGTAGTATAATTAAGTTGAGCACTATGGGTTGCACGATTTTCCACGATACTTGTATTCTTGTTATTTTTATGCGCTTTATTGTCATTATTTTATCCTTATTTTGGTTTAATTCTGTAAAAATGAGCTCCTAATGTATGACGTTTGCATATTTTGAAGGAAATTAGAGTCCTGAAGCTCGAATGAAGAAAAACGGGCAAAAAAACGACATTTTTCGATCGAGGGCCGTGACGCACCGAAGCTGGGGCGCGTCACAGGCACAACACAAAGCAAATCGGCACAAACTGTATTGGGGGCTGTGGCACACTCTCAACAGGCCACGGCCCGTAATGATTTTCTGCCCAGGCCTGGGCAGCGGGACGACTAGGGCCGCGGCACACTTAAGACGGGCTGCGGGCCGCAGCGGCGGGAATACTGATTTGACCTCGCGATTTTGGCTGTTTTGGAGGCGGATTAGACCTAATCTGTAACACCCCCGGAGCCATCCAGGAATATTACAGCGACGTGGGCCCCGAGATGGAACCTACAAGGCTAAAAGAAATTTTCGCAAACATTTACAAACGCCTAAGAGGCGAATGACGGTACTATCTTTTAAAAACATTCCAAGACTTTATAAAACTCGTTTATCAAACCATCGTAAAATCTCATTTGAAACCACAATGCCCGAAATGCCAAAACTCAACAGTTTAAAGACAACATACATTAAGCTATCGCTTACACGTACCAACAAAATAGTTTAGAAAACGACTGCCAAAGTAACCTAAGTTACCAGATACCAAAAGGCCATTTAAAAATACTCAAGCAGCGGAAAAAGACAAACAATTAAAATACTCTAGCAGCGGAATACAAGAACTGATCAGGAAACTCAATAAACAAATACATGCCCTAGCCAGTATCCTCCGGGAAGCTCATCTCTTCACGACCGCTACAAGCTCGATATCCAATATCCTAAAAATAAAGCCCACGACGAGGTCAGCCATAATACTCAACAATGATTACAATCACATCACGTCAATAATTACATACTAATGGAAATACTAAGTAAAAATACGACCAATGTAATCTTACCGTCGTAACTCTACGAAAATCCACGATTCGTATCCTTAACAATACAATAAGCTAATACCGAAGTATCTGTATTATAATAATACCCAAGGTTCTCAAAACATTATCATAACTCACTGTTACGAAATGCACTAACTCTGTCCAACCCAATCCATCGGGTAACATCATCACATCTCAACACGAAAATCGATTGTCCATCAAAGACAAATACCAAGGGAAATACGGAACATACCTCGAGATGCACAATACCACGACAATCACATCAGTCTAGTCCGAGATCAGATCAATACATCATAAGAACACGGTCTTAACACAAGACCTACAAATGCATACTCATATGACAACGTCAATATGCTCACAACGATAACAATAATGTATACTTATGGCAAACCCATAATATACATATGCACAATAACAACAACACATGGTAATCCAACCATCCAGCGCACACAGCTATAGATCCCATGATGATCCCGTCGGACCAACGCATGGTGGCATTACCTGTCCAGCGATCCAGCACACACAGCTATATATATCCCATGTTGATCCTGTCGGACCAACGCATGGTGGAGATATGACAACAATGCACAACTGCATAAAACAACAGTACACAATGTATGACAACAACAATGCACAAATGCATGACAACAACGATACATGAATGTACCACAACATGATCGACACAAATGATGAAAATGATTAAAATACTTACTCTGAGTCCTTAGAGAGCAATCTTGATATCTAAACCATCACCAACTATTATTATGAATATTCGACGATCCAAAAAGTCACGGACGGTAAATAATTCGCGTCTTCGTCTATACCACAATGTATCCTCGATACCAAGTATACCAACAACAAATGTAAATCGTATACATTATGATTTAATTACCAAAACTCGAATACAACTTATAATCCCAAATGTCCTGTGATTACGATTATAAACATTGCTATACTAATTATAAATGAATGAAACGTAAACCATTCATTAAATATTATAAACTGATCAAGTAATAACATGCCTCGATACCAACACGAGGATCCTCGGCTCCCAACCATAGCGATTCACGAACGTTCTCGAACACGACCGCAAAGCAGGGTTCTAATCACCGACCAATAATCTCAACCTATTGAAGTAATCAATTAGCACATATTCGATAATAATAAATTCCCGATATAATCATTCAACAAACCCAACGACTCAACAATATCTCGATTAACCATTAGTCTGATCAATCCAACTCAAACCATCATAAATTCATAACCACAACACGAAAAATATTACACTGTCTGCCTACTTAGCGCACGTTAAACGCATAACGTAGCGTGCGCTAAGTCGCTTCCATTGGCGTGCTCTAGCCAGCAAGCTTAGCGTGCGCTAATGCTGTAAAGTTGCATGCATTCCAAGCATCGACTAACACCTTGCCACTACAAATACGAATGAAAAGGAAAGCATGCTCCAAGATTAACATTAACTTTTTCCAAATTCAATCTCATCACCATACTCGAAATCATATTCGTGTTCTTATACGAATATTATATCAAAACACATATCTTATCCCTAGATACGAATATCCCATATTCATATCCAAAACACCAACACCTCCTATACATAATCATCATATCATATCATTCAAGAGTTCTTCGAGATCATGAAATATCCGAAATCACATTCAAAACTACATAGCCCGATGTATATATCATCATGAAGAAGATATCAACAACATCCATAATCAGACCAACCCGATAACAAGGATCATATCATACTTAATCTGGAATATAACCTCATATCATGATTCATATGAAATCAACATAATTCAGAAATCCATCTTTCGTCGGGTTAAACGAAACACAACTCTTAAAGTATGGAGAATCTTAATTAACATCCGAAAATGCTTATCAAAATCCCATTAAATCTCATATAACATCATCACACGATAATCCAATTCGCTTCCTTACAAGTAATCATCCTTAAAAACGAATCACTATCAAAGGGATACGAAATTACCTTGTATAGATGAACCAAGAAGAAGAATAATTGAACTCATTTCCAAGAATCATGAATAACTTCAAGAACAAAGATTTAATCCATGCTCTCCACCTTAATCTTGTTATAGATCATCATCTCTCAGTGTTTGGGAACCTCAAATACCTCTCAAGGCTTTCTCTATCGGTTCACATGAAGAAATGGATGGAAATGACGAATAATAGCCAACTGCACTTATATATATATATATACTGTACATTATTAACGTACGCTAACATCTTCATTTAACGTACGTTACATGCTTAGCGTGCGCTAACTGTCTTTGTTAGCGTGCGATACCGCAGTCCAGAGGCTACTGCCTTACTGCATGAAATGATTTACGTACGCAATGCCCATGCAATAGCATACGTAAAGGCCTCTATTTAGCGTACGCAAAATTTCATCCATAGCGTGCGCTACTCATAGTTGACTTGCTACAGTCTGCACCTACCCCCATGTCCCCACATGCCGAAAGCACCCGACAAAGCAAATATTCCTTTGGACTGATCTGATTAGCGTGTGCTAACCATATGCATTAGCGTGGGCTAATCCTTCATGACAAACATCTGTTGACCTTGTCGGAACATGCACCGAAAGTGGGTGGGTCCACACGTAGATTCCCCCTGAGCTGTTTTGCACTAGCTTACGCTAACCCATGCCCGTAGCGTGCGCTAAACCTGCACGATAGCGTGCGTTATTCATGAATATTAGCGTGCGCTAATAAGGCTATACTTAGCCATTTTCATCTACTCTTGTCCAGCGTATCGACATGCAGAATACGAACATACGGCATACTGAATACATATACATCTTCCAACAATATTCTCATACGATAAGCCCGACACACAATGTCTTCCAATACAACTGTCAACCAAGTGCGGTAATAATACCAATACAGATGTCTTAGTCCTTCATTTATTTTAACCATACTGTACAGATTCCACGCTGTACAACTTTACTCGGATAAAATAATATTAAACCACAGTAGTAGAAATTCCGGATATTACATACTACACCACTTAAAATAAGTTTCGTCCTCAAAACTTGCAATCCGTCATAGAAAACAAACAAACCGTTCAACTGAAATATTCTGAAACCATCACAACAACGATCAATCATCATCATTAACGAATAACCAAAACAGTACACTTACAAATGCGCAAAGTCGACGATCTCCTGAGATACTAGCAAGTGACTTCACTGTAAAGCCTCAATACGCTTACAATCACATTCCATGAGTCTCAACAAAAATATATCATCTCCGGATGAAATAATCTATCCATGTCAAATCCTGTCTGCCCGATTACACAATCAAGTCCAAATCCAGATACAAATCAATAATACACGATACATCTGTGAAACAACTGCCCAACACAATGGTAACGAATCCCGAAACATTGGTAGAAAATCCGAACGCTCAGATGATCACCATCATTGATCAACCAATAAATTAACCGAGAATATCATCGACATGATAAACTCTAATATGACCATCTAGAGGTCAAAACACCATCGAGAATATCATCATCATGATACACTTCATTATGACCAACAAAAGGTCAAAACACAACCGACAATATCATCAACGTGATAAACTCCAATATTACCAACGAACGATCAGCAATAATCGAGAATACCTTCACACGGTAATTCCAACACGATCAACACAGAACCACATAAACCGATATACGAACGAATAAAGTTCTCAAAATGACACACCAATCACAAACCGACGAAAATATCCTATCAAACATGGAGTGGAAATGACCTACTCAATATCCAAAACCACCAGCATGGGGTCACTATCCCCAAATCTACACTTACAAAGAAATCATTCAAAAATCATTATGGTAAAATTGCGCTACTATCATACCAATGGAATCACATAGCACATATGTCTCGGTTTCACAAAATCCCAAGTTCCAAAATAATATTATGTGCATGAATCTACAACACGCAACATATTTCTCTTATCCGATAAATCAACCGATTATCCCTGGATAACCAAATTGCCATACTAAAGTTCGAATCTCTATTCATCATTCCATACTGAGGTCTTATCCAGTTCATGAGTCACACTCATAACTTCACCATGATATACACTATGCACTAAATGCGTATGTATAATAGTCACATTTTCAAAACCAGCTTGAAATCATATAGTCTCGTCAAGAAGACAAGTTTTCGAAAGTTCTTTCAAAAATTTCAAAGCTCAAAATATAAATTTTGGTATGAAGGAGTTGGAAGATCAATGAAGACCTATTATACCCTTTAGACTGACCTTTGTGATTTTCATGTTGGCTCATGAAAATCACTTTAGGATTATGGTCATGCTATACATGGTCCTATGCTTTTTATGCCATGTGATGCTATATATGTTTAATTTTATGCATGTATGTGACGTGATGTTTGTTTAGATGTATGTTAGCCAACATAGACATGCATCATAGAATAAAACCTCTCGTTAAAATTTTTTTAATGCCGTTCAATTAAAACACCTATCAAGACTTCGATGATCTTGAGCAGGTCATGCCAAAGGTGGGTGCTCGGATTATCATAGTAAGGTTGGATGGGTAATGGTGATACCTATATGTATTAATGAACTCCGAATTCAAAATAGTTTTGAACCTTAAGGCATAAGATGGGATTATAACATGCTTTGGCATAAGATACCAAATCCCATAAGTATAATCTAAGAGTTACATATGATGTAATCGATAGAGAGTTATCCACCTAAAGTAGCTCAATTCTAGAGGTCATGCCAAAGCTGAATTTTGAATTGAGCAAAATGGGATCTTAGGCCACTAAAATTATAAATATTCTAAAATTGAAGGTATTTTATTTTAATGGGAGTATTTTTCTAGAAATAGAAGTGTGACTAAATACTTTGCATATTGAATTTTGTAGATAATAGAATGGCATCAAACAACACATCCACAATTTCACTGTGATCCGTACCTGAGAAGAACAAGCTCAAAAGAAAACGTTAGCAACTATCTGAATTGGATCCGGAGCTTGAGAATAGTTCTCAAGCAAGAAAGAAAGTTGTTCGTTATTAACAAAGAAATTCTCGATGAGCCTGCTGACAATGCTAACAAAGCAATAAAACACAAATGGAAGAAATATTGTGATGATTCCATTGATGTTAGTTGTCTTATGTTGGCTACCATTTGTCCAAAACTTCAGAAGATTATGGAAGAAATATAAGCCTATGAGCTTATTGCTCACCCGAAGGAAACTTTTTTAAAGCACGCTAGGCAATAGGTATGAGAGCTTGCAAGCCTTGTATACTTGCAAGATGGTTCAGCGGACATCTATCAGCGCTCATGTACTCAAGATGAAAGAATATATTGATCATCTTGATAGGCTTGGTTTTCTACTTTCTAAGGAGCACTCCACGGATGTGATCCTAATCTCATTGCCTGATAGTTTCAGTCAGTTTATTATGAACTATAATATGAATGAGATGGAGAAGTCAATTGCTGAGCTGCATGGGATGCTTAAAACGGCTGAGAAAAATATTAAGAAGAAACCAAGCCATGTGCTGACGGTCAGCAAAGGGAACTCCTTCAAGAACAAAGGCAAGGGTAAAGGTAAAGCAAAAAGTTGCCAAAGATAGAGACCCAACTAATCCGGTTTTCAAGGCAAAAGCTCCCAAAGATAGAAATTGACATCATTGCAATAAACCAGGACACTAGAAAAGAAATTGTAAGGTTTACTTAGAAGAGCAAAAGTGTACCAAGGGTAGTGAGACTGCCATAGGTATATTTGCTATAGAAGTTAACTTATCTACTTCTAACTCCTGGGTATTGAATACTGGATGTGGATTTTACATTTGTGCAAATGTGCAAGGATTGAGAAGCAGTAGAGAGAATTGAAGAAGGGGAACTGGATCTAAGAGTCGGCAATGGAGCAAGAATTGTTGCACTAGCCGTTGGAACTTATGATCTAGTTTTACCTAATGGGCTTTTGTTAATTTTGAACAATTGCTCTTATGTTCGTGCTATGAATAGGAATATTATTTCAGTTTCTATATTATATTGTGAAGTTTACAAGTTTTATTATTAAGAATAAGATTATTCGTACTTTTTTTGATGACTTGCTTTATGATACTGCAAAGTTATATACTGGCCTTCACAATATTGATCTAGATGGGTCCAATACTTTGGAAATCTATAACATTGCAACCAAGAAACCCAAGCTCAATGATTATAATCCGACTTACTTATGGCATTGTCGACTTGGCCACATAAACGAGAAATGCATTTCTAAGCTCCATCACGATGGACTTTTAGACTCGTGTGACTATGAGTCATATGGGACATGCGAATCTTGTTTATTTGGCAAGATGACGAAGAATTCTTTCACTGGTAATGGAGACAGGGCTATTGATATATTAGAACAAGTACGTACTGATGTTTGTGGACCTCTTAGCACTCATGCTAGAGGCGGGTACCAATACAACATCAATTTTACCGATAATTTTAGCCGGTATGGATATATTTATCTTATGAAGCATACACACGAATCTTTTGAAATGTTCAAAATATTATAGAGTGAAGTACATAATCAACTTGGCAAGAATTAAGGCCCTTCGATCGGATCAAGGTGGCCAATACTTGAGCCAAGAATTCGATGATCATCTTAGGAGTTGTGGAATTGTTTCACAACTTACTCCTCCTGGAACAACTCAACATAACTGTGTGTCCGAGAGGAGGAATCGAACTTTATTAGATATGGTTTGATCCCATGATGAGTCGAATGTAGCTTCCATTATCATTTTGGGGCCATGCCTTTGAAACAGCAGCATTCACCCTTAACCGTATTCCATCTAAAGCAGTTGAAAAGGCACCATTTGAGAAATGGACTAGTAAGAGACCAGACTTTTCATTTCTAAAGATCTGGGGTTGCGAAGCGTTCGTAAGAAGCCAAGTGTTTGACAAACTGACGGCCAGGTCTGAAAGATCTTTATTTGTGGGATATCTGAAGGAAATTAGTTGATACTTCTATAAGCCCGCAGAGATCAAAGTATTTATTGCTCGAAATGCCATCTTCTTAGAAAGAGAATTTATTTCCAAAAGAGACAGTGGGAGAAATGTAATTCTCGATGACACTCGAGAACCACAAGAAGACATTACTTCGCCACTGGAAACTGAATAGGCTCAATTATCAGTTGAGGAGCCAGTTCAAAGTACACAAATTCCGCACAGATCTAACAGGGTGCGATATGAATCGGGAAGATATGGGTATCTCGCGATAGAGAAAGATGACGCATCACTTATAGATGATGAGCCTAGTACCTATACGAAAGATGCTTTATGACAAGAGTTCTAGGAATGGCTAGAGGCCATGAAGTCAGACATGCAGTCCATGTACGGCAATCAAGTTTGGAACTTGATAAATCCACTTGAGGGTGTTAAAACCGTTGGGTGCAAATGGGTATTCAAAAAGAAGAAAGACATGGACGACAATATGCAAGCCTATGATGAGTCCTTTTCGCCAGTAGTCATGCTTAAATCAATTAGAATTTTATTTGTCATTACCGCATACTATGATTATGAAATATGGAAAATGGATGTTAAAACAACATTTATTAATGAGACCTTTATCGAGAATGTGTACATGACACAACCTAAGGATTTTGTTCATTCGAAAAATTCTAAAAAGGTTTGCAAGCTTCAAAGATCTATTTATAGATTGAAGCAGGCTTCTCGGAGCTGGAATCTTCGTTTTGATGATACTGTCAAAGAATTTAGATTTATTCAAAATGAAGATGAACCATGTGTGTACAAGGCGGTTAGTGGGAGCATAGTTGTTTTACTAGTCTTATATATAAATGACACATTACTCATTAGAAATGACATATCCACCTTGCAGACAGTCAAAACTTAGTTGAAAGTTTCTCCATGAAAGACTTAGGAGAAGGTGCTTACATTCTTGGGATAAAAATCTATAGAGATAGATCAAAAAAAATGATTGGTCTGAGTCAAAGTACCTACATTAACAAAATATTGAAGATATTCAATATGCAGGAATCTAAGAGAGGACTCTTGCCAATGTCACATGGCATTCATCTGAGTATGACTCAGAGTCGTTCGACTCCTGACGAGCGAACCCGCATGAGCAAGATTCCATATGCTTTGGCCATTAGATCGCTCATGCATGCCATGATTTGTACTCGACCAGATGTATTGTTTGCCCTTAGCATGACAAGTCGATACCAATCAAATCCAGATGAAAGTCCCTGGACAGCAGTGAAAACCATCCTAAGTACTTAAGAAGAACTAAAGATGTATTCCTAATTTATGGAGGTGTGGGAAATGAGCTGGATGTAAATGGTTATGGCGATGTAAGTTTTGAAACCGATAGAGATGATTTTAATTCGCAAACTGGTTATGTATTTGTAATGAATGGAGGTGATGTGAGTTGGAAGAGTTCCAAGCAAAGCACAGTTGCTGATTCTATAATAGAAGCTGAGTACCTGGCAGCATCAGATACAACTAAGGAAGCCATATGGATCAAGAATTTTGTTACTGAACTAGGAGTGGTACCGACCATGCAGGGTCCCATAAGCCCTTATTGTGACAATAACGGTGCTATTGCACAAGCTAAAGAGCCTAGGTCCCATCATAATTCCAAACATATACTCAGAAAATATCACCTAGTCAGAGAGATCGTCAGACGGGGAGATATTACAATATGCAAAGTAGCAACGAAGGAGAATGTTGCTGATCCACTTACCAAGGCTCTCTCACAAGAAAGCATGTAGAGCATGCTAGATCGATAGGACTAAAAGTCACGAATGAATGGTCCTCGTGCAAGTGGGAGATTATTGGAAATAGTGCCCTAGGACTTTCGATATGCCTAGATTTGTAATTGTCATATTTAAATAAAGTTATTTGATATCATCTATTTATCGTTTATTATTATAATGTGTGCATATTTTAATATTACAATAATTAAATAATAGTTATTCATGAATAATAAGATTATTCAAATGTCTCTGGTCCAATCACGTAAAGTGGAGACTCAAGTTATTAATATACCAGTATAAGTTTGATTGATAATCATCAGATGATTATGCATATGGTTATGGGTATTGGTTGGAGAACGCTGTAATATCCACATTTTTCTTTCCTTTGAATTTTTATTTTCGATGTATTTTTCGGTCGTAGAGACCCACATGTATCTTTCGGTGTATCTTTCCCGGCATCTAATGATCTGATTCTCGTTATTGTTGTGCGGAACCGCCTGTTCGGGGTTGCCGTGGATCCATCCTATGTTTTGATGTGTCTTGAGATGTTCTGTTTGACGTTTCGTTCGTATTCCGGTGTTTTGGACCGTTTATATTCGGTATCTAGCGCACGCTAAATTTTCTGCATAGCGCACGCTAGAGGTCCCTTAGTAGCGCACACTACGTTTACTTCGTAGCGCGCGCTAGCGAGTTAGCCCTGGGAGTGGCAGTTCTATTCCCAGCCCTCTGGACTATCGGATTAGCGCACGCTACTTTGTCTAGCGCACGCTAATGTCGGGAGACTAGCGCACGTTAAATTGTTCGTTAGCGCGCGCTAGCGTGGTATCGATGCGGGGCGATTTACTCACGAACTTCGATTAGGTGCCAGGTAGCGCACGCTACGTTTGTACGATAGCGCACGCTAACGGGTCAGGTGTGTTCTGGCCAATGGACTCGACTGATGCCCAGGTAGCGCACGCTATTGGTCGATAGCGCGCGCTATCGATAGGTTATTTGTGCACGCTACATTTGGAGTAGCGCACGCTAACGGCCAGAAATCTTGCTACTGGACTGGGACGCTAACTGTATGGATTGGAATTTTATCCCGCTAGCGCACGCTAACCATGAGAAGTTAGCGCGCGCTAACACTCCCTGGCTATATAAACCAGGGAGTTGACCGAGAGAATCATAATTTCTCATTTCTTCCTCCTCTCCGCGGCCAAGGCGATTCCGGGTGATTTTTTTTGGCAATTTCTTCCTCCAATCATCTCATCCAACATCTTTTTGGAGTTCTTGGTGTATTATAACAACATCAACACGAATCTTTCATCCTAATCCAAGGTAAATCTCTTATAACTCTACTTTTGGATAATTTGGGGGTTTTGGGATTTTCTTCCGATTCGTTCCGTTTTTTTGGTGGATTCATGATGAATATGATTAAACTTGTCAATATCATTAGTTTCCCTACGGATTCATGGTATATTTTCATGGTTTTGCGGAATCGAGAGGGTTTGGTTGTGGTCCGCCCTCGTTGTTATTTTTGTACGAATATACATGAATCGTAGGCGAGTTTTCCGGTGTATTCCATTTCCGTATTCGTCTAGAGTTGGTTGTAAATATGTTCTTCGAATCGTTAGGTTCGGTTCCGTTGATTCCTAGCGTTCGTCGGTGATTATCCTTTCCGTTCGTTGCGTCATCAATTATTCAAGGCAAGTATTTTTGGAAACCTTTATGCTTAACGTGGAATGGTAATGTATTTTGTGTGTGATTTACTCACCTCGGGTTGGTCCGACGGGATCACGGAGGGAATACAAAGGGTTGAGTCCTGGATTCATGAGTTTGTTTAGCTAGCCAGCTTGGGAGTGTCCTTAGAGGCCTCGGGCGGGATCTATGATATTACTCTATTCCCAAGGCGATGCACGTGCGTGTTTTGTTTTATAATATGGCCAGCTCGGGAGGGTCCTTAGAGGCCTCGGGCGGGATCTATGATATTACTCTATTCCCAAGGCAAATTGTTTGACTGTTTGTTTCCGGAAAAGACATGTCTGGTTTTGGTCTTTGAAATGATATTGGTGCATGTACTATGAAATGTGTAAGCGATTGGTTTGCCTTGATTACTTGTACCAGCGTAATTGCTAACCCCTTTGGGGACCCGTTTTGGGGAAATTCTTGTTATGGATTTCAGGTTATGATTATCCGGACGAGCGACCACCGGGACAGTACGAGGATGTTGGCCAGGGTCGTTGACATGTGCACTTGGGTCTTCTTATTTCCTTTGTCTATTTCGATATGGTTTTTCCCACAGTTATAAACTTATAGATTGTACTCGTGAGTACTTAGGCTTTTTCATTACAAACTCCGTATTGTATTACTTTAAATTGTTACATTGTCGGATGAAGCTTATTTCGCCGGTTGTTCCGGCGTATCTTTATATGTCATATCATTTAAATGTCTGTCCTCGCTAACCAAGACGGTTAGTCTAGTGGTGTTTTCTTGTTGTAGCCTGGTGGGTCCTATGTAGGGGTCCACGGCGCTGTAACATACTCCGAATATCTCGGGGTGTTACAGAAAATGGTATCGGAGCTCTAGGTTTATGGATACCTAGGCTTGTCGGTTATTTGGGTCTAGTCGTGTTTTATTTGCACATTGTCACACCGCTGCCAGCATCTCAGTACTTCCGGTGTCCGTAAGTTTCCTTACTCGATTCTTTACTTTCTCGTGTTGTATTCCGTTTCTTGAAATGTGGTTATTCTCCTTCTTTTGCTTATCATCGTAGTTGCTTTTCCTCCCTTACTCATCCTCGATATACTTCTGTTATCTCTTAACACCAGTATGGATGCTGGAGGAAACTGTGGTCGTGGTCGTGGTCGTGGACGCGGCCAAGGACGTGGGGCAGCCGGTGGGGCAGCCACGTCGCATTCTTTGGGAGCCAGCAGTACCGGTGACCGTCACAGTCATGCTTCTTCTAAGGAGCGCGCCGATCTTGGTATTGCGGATGTTATGCAGCAAATGGTTAACCAAATGGCGGCGATAGCTCAAGTGGTTTAAAACCCCGATCAGGCCCATGCTAATCGGGGCGGAGCAGACCGTTGGCTCCAAGATGTCATCAAGATGCATCCTCCTCAATTTTCGAGAGCGTCAGACCCGATCGGCTAGGAGGGGTGGATCAAGGAGATATCTAAAGTCTTCACTGCTACCAACTGTCCCGAGGACCGTAAGGTCCCTATTGCCCAGTACTTCCTCACGGGGGACGCTACGGATTGGTAGGAGGCTGTGGGGCCCAAAGGCCATGTTGCTTCGTGGGCGGAATTTCAGGAATTGATGGAGACCGAATATTGCCCGTGGCCGGTTAGACAGGCTCGAGTACATGCTTTCTATGATGCTCAACCACGGGATATCCCCGTATCTCAATCTATTGCTGATTTTAAAAAGGAGTTGAGTTATGTGAAGACCCAAGTTGTCGAAGAGAGCGACAAAATTTTCCATTTTTCCAGACGGATGAAGTTGTCGATTCGGGACTATATGTCGGGGCTCGTCTGTACTACCTTGAAGGATTATCAGAGTAGGGCCCTTGCTTACGATATGTCTGTGACGGCGAGTGAGGCGGCCCGCGAGAGCAAGAAACAGAAGTCGGTCGGAAATTTTTCTGGTCCCAAGAGTGGAGGCCAGCAAAAATCTCAGGCTGCAAACATTTCTACGGGCGGTTCGGCTCGTTTCTCTAGGAGCTTTCGGGGTGCCGCCGGAACCTCCGTTCGTGAACCCACATGCTTTAACTGTGGTGTGCAGGGCTATAGGAACCAACAGTGTCCTCTTTCGAAGTTCACTTGTCATACTTGTTTTGAGTTGGGCCACAAGGCCCTCTTTTGTGATCAGATCAGACAGCTTCGCGGCGCCCGTTCTTCTCACCCAGCACCTATGGAGCCGAGTGTGAACCAGGGCTCATTTGCTCCGCCGCCTCCACTGAGTGCCGGCCGAGGTAGGGGTCGGGGTCAGCTCGCTAGGGGAGGAACTTCCAGTGTCGGCTCTGCCCAGCCGCGTATTTATGAGATGAGGAGGGCCGATGACCCAGCGGCCACTGTGGCGACACGTACCGTTCATATCCTTTCCCATCCTGTCGGTGTGCTTTTTGATTCGGGTGCTACGCATTCATTCATTTCTCTAGAGTGTGTACGCCGTTTGAGTCTCGACTGCTTGTCACCTTGCGAGCCTTTCGTCGTTAAACTTCCTAGCGGTGATAGAATTGTCGGTGATCGAGAGGTCCGAGACTGCTCTGTGTTTATTTGTGAGAGAGCTTGGCTCTCTAATCTTATTGTCGTTAATATTGAGGGTGAGGATTTGATTCTCGGGGATGATTGGCTCGAGCGGCATGGCGCAATCATGAACTACCGCATGAGAATCATCACTATGTTAGCCGAGGACGACACCGAACACTCTTTCGCAGGGCGAAAGAGGGGAAACCAGAAGTTCGTTATTAATGCCTTGAAGGCGATGAGTCTCCTGCGAAAAGGGTGTACTGGTTATTGGTGCTATGCCTTGAAGGCAGAGAGTGGTGGAGTCGAGCTTTCATCGATTCCAGTCGTTAGCGAATTTCCTGATGTATTTCCTGACGAGTTGCCGGGATTGCCATCGGACCGCGAGGTCGAGTTTGCTATAGAGTTAGAGCCGGGCGCGGCTCCGATTTCGAAGGCGCCGTATCGCATGGCACCTTCAGAGATGTCAGAGTTGAAGAATCAGTTGAGTGAGCTTCTTGAGTCGGGGTATGTTCGACTGAGCGCCTCGCCTTGGGGCCCACCGGTCCTGTTTGTGCAGAAGAAGGATGGTTCACTACGTTTGTGTATCGACTATCGCGAACTAAACAAGGTGACCATCAAGAACAAGTATCCTTTGCCGAGAATTGATGACTTGTTTGACCAGTTGCAGGGAGCTGCGGTATTCTCGAAGATTGATTTGGAATCGGGGTACTATCAGCTTCGGGTGAGAGAGTCGGCGTGCAGCGGCTTTTGGACGAGATACGGACATTATGAGTTCGTAGTTATGCCTTTCGGGTTAACTAATGCGCCGGCGGTGTTCATGCAGTTGATGAACAAAGTCTTTATCGAGTATTTGGATAAGTGTGTCGTCGTCTTCATTGACGATATTCTTATTTATTCGAGGAACGAAGAGGAGCATACCTATCATTTGCGAGTAGTGTTAGACATTTTGAGGACCGAGCAACTCTATGCGAAGTTCTCGAAATGTGAGTTCTGGCTGACGGAAGTGATGTTCTTAGGACACGTGATTTCAGCCGAGGGGGTTCGTGTGGATCCGCAGAAAATCGAGGCACTGTTGGATTGGGCACCGCCCAAGAATGTGAAGGAGCTCCGTAGTTTCTTGGGTTTGGCTGGCTACTACCGTAGGTTCGTCAAGGGTTTCTCGAAACTAGCTCGGCCACTTACGCAGTTGCTCCAGAAATCCGAGAAATTCGTCTGTAATGACGAGAGACAGTCGAGTTTCGAGGAACTGAAGAGGCGTTTGACCTCAGCCCCGGTTTTGGCGTTGCCATGTGGCAACGAGGGTTTTGCCGTTTACAGTGATGCTTCGGGTCAGCGTCTTGGGTGCGTATTGATGCAGCACGGAAAGACCATTGCTTATGCATCGAGACAGTTGAGGTCGTATCAGCTTAACTACCCTACTCATGATTTGGAGTTAGCGGCAGTTGTTTTTGCGCTCAAGATCTGGCGTCACTACCTTTTCGGCTCTACATGTCAGATTTTTACCGATCATAAAAGTCTGAAATACATATTTACTCAGCGGGAGTTGAATATGAGGCAGAGGAGGTGGTCAGAGCTGATTAAGGATTATGACCTCGAAATCCTTTATCATCTGGGCAAGGCGAACGTCGTGGCCGACGCCTTGAGTTGGAAACTGATTGCGTTGCGAACGCTTGAGGTCCTTACGTCTCAGTCTGAGCTTCGGCGGGCTTTGATCGAGTTAGATGTTGAGGTTTTGTTGCCTGGAGCTGCCGGGCAACTTTGTGCTTTAGAGATTTCGTCGTCTTTGATCGATGAAGTTAAGTTGAAACAGTTAGAGGATCCGATGATTACTCAAATCTGAGAGAACATTCTTAAGGGAAAGTCTCCTGGGTTTGTGATTCACGAGGATGGTATTTTGAGATTCGAGAGTCGGCTTTGTGTGCCGAACGACTCAGAGTTGAGACAGAGTATTTTGCGTGAGGCCCATGCTACACCTTACTCCGTTCATCCTGGTTCGAGTAAGATGTACAAGGACCTGAGGAGGAACTTCTGGTGGAATGATATGAAGGAAGAGGTCGCGCAGTTTGTAGCGAAGTGCTTGACTTGTTAGCAGGTCAAAATCGAGCATCAGCGACCGGCTGGGTTATTGCAGTCACTTCCCGTTCCGGAATGGAAATGAGAAGACATATCGATGGATTTCGTTACGAGTTTGCCGAGATCGAGGTCGGGCATGAATATGATATGGGTGATTGTTGATCGTCTGACCAAGTCGGCACATTTTCTGGGCATCAAGGACACTTGGGGCCCAGAAAAGTTAGCTCGTGTGTTTATCGCGCAGATTGTGAGGCTTCACGGTACTCCGAAGTCTATTGTTTCGGATCGTGATGGCCGATTTATATCGCACTTTTGGCAGGCGGTGCATAAAGCGTTGGGTACTCGTTTGCGTTTGAGTACCTCTTTTCATCCTCAGTCAGATGGACAGTCGGAACGCACTATCCAGACGTTCGAGGATATGTTGCGTGCGTGCGCTCTCGATTGGAGAAGCGACTGGGAGGAGCATTTGCCATTGATCAAACTCACGTACAACAATAGTTGGCATGCATCGATTCGGATGGCACCGTATGAGGCACTTTATGGGCGGCGATGCCGATCACCGATTTGTTGGAATGGGGCATCCGATTTAGTCGGGACCGAGCCGGATGTCGTTTTAGAGACGAGGCGGAAAATAGAATTAATTCGGGAACGGATGTTGACTGCCCAGAGTCGACAGAAGTCCTATGCCGATGTCCGTCGTAGACCTTTAGAATTCGAGGTGGGAGACCACGTTTTGCTGAAGGTGTCGCCGGCGAGGGGAATTTTCCGTTTCGGGAAAAAAGGGAAGTTCAGTCCGAGATTTATTGGACCCTTCGAGATTCTCGAGCGAGTCGGTAGGTTGGCATACCGTTTGGCATTGCCCCCGGCCCCGAGTCATGTTCATAGCGTTTTTCATGTTTCCCAGCTGAGGAAATATGTCCCGGATCCTAGTCACATCATCGACTATGGGGAGATTGATGTCGCCGAGGATATTACTTTTGAAGAACGTCTCTTGAAGATTTTAGAGCCTCGCGAGAAACGACTGAGGCGTAAGACCATCCCTTTGGTCAAAGTGCAGTGGTCGAAACATGGTGTCGAGGTGGCAACTTGGGAAACCGAGGATAGCATGCGTGCTAGGTACCCCTAGTTCTTTGTCTCTTAAGTTTCGGGACGAAACTTGTTTTTAGAGGGGTAGAATGTAATATCCGCATTTTTCTTTCCTGTGAATTTTTATTTTCGATGTATTTTTCGGTCGTAGAGACCCTCGTGTATCTTTCGTTGTATCTTTCCCGGCATCTAATGATCTGATTCTCGTTATTGTTGTGCGGAACCGCTGTTTCGGGGTTGCCGTGGATCCATCCTATGTTTTGATGTGTCTTGAGATGTTCCGTTTGACGTTTCATTCGTATTCTGGTGTTTTGGACCGTTTATATTCGGTATCTAGCGCACGCTAAATTTTCTGCATAGCGCACGCTAGAGGTCCCTTAGTAGCGCACGCTACATTTACTTCGTAGCGCGCGCTAGCGAGTTAGCCCTGGGAGTGGCAGTTCTGTTCCCAGCCCTCTGGACTATCGGATTAGCGAACGCTACTTTGTCTAGCACACGCTAATTTTGGGAGACTAGCGCACGTTAAGTTGTTCGTTAGTGCGCGCTAGCGTAGTCGATCTTTGGGCCAGTTTACTCTTGAACTTCGGTCAGTGCCGTAGCGCATGCTACGTTTGTGCGATAAGCGCACGCTAACGGGTCGGTGAGTTACGGGCGGTTTGCCACTGGACTCGACTGATGCCCAGGTAGCGCACGCTATTGGTCGATAGCGCGCGCTACCGATAGGTTATTAGCGCACGCTACATTTGGAGTAGCGCACGCTAACGGCCAGAAATCTGGATACTGGACTGGGACGCTAACTGTATGGATTGGAATTTTATCCCGCTAGCGCACGCTAACCGTGAGAAGTTAGCGCGCGCTAACACTCCCTGGCTATATAAACCAGGGAGTTGACCGAGATAATCAAAATTTCTCATTTCTTCCTCCTCTCCGCGGCCAAGGCGATTCTGGGCGATTTTTTTTGGCGATTTCTTCCTCCAATCATCTCATCCAACATCTTTTTGGAGTTCTTGGTGTATTATAACAACATCAACACGAATCTTTCATCCTAATCTAAGGTAAATCTCTTAGAACCCTACTTTTGGATAATTTGGGGGTTTTGGGATTTTCTTCCGATTCATTCCGTTTTGTTGGTGGATTCATGATGAATATGATTAAACTTGTCAATATCATTAGTTTCCCTGCGGATTCATGGTATATTTTCATGGTTTTGCGGAATCGAGAGGGTTTGGTTGTGGTCCGCCCTCGTTGTTATTTTTGTACGAATATACATGAATAGTAGGTGGGTTTTCGGGTGTATTCCATTTCCGTATTCGTCTAGAGTTGGTTGTAATTATGTTCTTCGAATCATTAGGTTCGGTTCCGTTGATTCCTAGCGTTCGTCGGTGATTATCCTTTCCGTTCGTTACGTCATCAACTATTCAAGGCAAGTATTTTTGGAAACCTTTATGCTTAACGTGGAATGGTAATGTATTTTGTGTGTGATTTGCTCACCTCGGGTTGATCCGACGGGATCACGGAGGGAATCCAAAAGGTTGAGTCCTGGATTCATGAGTTTGTTTAGCTAGCCAGCTCGGGAGGGTCCTTAGAGGCCTCGGGCAGGATCTATGATATTACTTTGTTCCCAAGGCGATGCACGTGCGTGTTTTGTTTTATAATATGGCCAGCTCGGGAGGGTCCTTGGAGGCCTCGGGCGGGATCTATGATATTACTCTGTTCCCAAGGCAAATTGTTTGACTGTTTGTTTCCGGAAAAGACATGTCTGGTTTTGGTTTTTGAAATGATATTGGTGCATGTACTATGAAATGTGTAAGCGATTGGTTTGCCTTGATTACTTGTACTAGCGTAATTGCTAACCCCTTTGGGGACCCGTTTTAGGGTAATTCTTGTTATGGATTTCAGGTTATGATTATCCGGACGAGCGAGCACCGGGACAGTACGAGGATGTTGGCCAGGGTCGTTGACATGTGCACTTGGGTCTTCTTATTTCCTTTGTCTATTTCGATATGGTTGTTCCCACAGTTATAAACTTATAGATTGTACTCGCGAGTACTTAGGCTTTTTTATTACAAACTCCGTATTGTATTACTTTACATTGTTACATTGTCGGATGAAGCTTATTTCGCCGGTTGTGCCGGCGTATCTTTATATGTCATATCATTTAAATGTGTGTCCTCTCTAACCGAGACGGTTAGTCGAGTGGTGTTTTCTTGTTGTAGCCTGGTGGGTCCCATGTAGGGGTCCACGGTGCTGTAACATACTCCGAATATCTCGGGGTGTTACAAACGCAACACTGGACAGACCCGCATTGAGATCACTGCATGGAAATATCATAAGTGAATCTCAATATACCAGTATGTCAATAATGTAATATACAGGAATTTTAATTGGAATTCTCGTGGTATAAATTTTTTATTTTATCCTATTTTATTAGCTGACTAATTAAAGTCGGGCGAACTCTGAGACGGTAGACTAGAATATTGGTGAGTTATTGGTTTTATCGGATGCAATATGAATTAATCGGATAATCGATTCAGAAGACTGAATAACATATCCGGGATTCATCCGTTTTTAATTGAATAAGACATGATTTGATCTAATATCCCACTACCCATTTTAAATAATCACTGATTTGATTATTTGATACCAAATTGAGATTTATTTTCAACTCTCTTTTATCTCTCTTCTTTTCTCACGTTTCTCTCATCTCTCTCTCTCTCTCTCTCTCTCTCTCTCTCTCTCTCTTCTCTTTTTTTTTCACTCCTCTTTCCCACCTACCCTTACCCACGCACGAACGAACCGCAACCAACATCACCCATCTCTTTCTTCAGTGGCTATCGATGGTGGCGAGGTCGGGGTCAAGTTTTTGCGGCTGGTCTGAGTTGGGTCGGGGGATCTGGGTTCTATCGGGGACGAGTTGTGGAGGTCAACGGTGGTGGGCTGGTGTCTCCGGCAACAACTGGAGTTCGATGGCGGCGTGGTGGCCTGTGACCGGAGAAGCAATGATCTAGCCGGACTTTCAGGCGTATCGGAGCTGTAGTAGTCCAGTTGGCCTGATCAGATTTGAGGCTCCGATGGTGGGTTTTCTTCATGGTCTTCGGCCGTTGATGTGATTAAAGTTCAAGAAAGGACCGACTAGTGGTGTTCCATTCCGACAACTGGAGATTCTTTTGACATAATTCAACTACCTGAGTTGAGCTTTCTACCGGTCGAATGGCTTTAGACTAGAACAACATGGTGAACGAAGGCGCGGTGAGACTTCCGGCGAAGGGTTGCAGACGAGGACTGGAGTTAGGTGAGGTCCAGTCATGGCCGGGATTGAGTCGGAGCTGGACAACTTCCGTCGGATCAGATTATCGGTGATCCAGGTTCCAGTTATGTAAGGAGGCGATGGCAGAGGTTGGTTTTCTGGTCGGATGTGTTGTGCGAGTGTAGTATGTGTTGTGTGTGTGAACCGTATGTATATATATATATTATGTATATATGTGTGCTGGTGTGTAAGATGTGTTTGTGTGTGTGAGTATGTGCCGTGTGTGGGTGTTTAGTCTGTGTGTGTGTGTCTTTTATATATATATATGTGTGTGTGTGTGTGTGTATGTATGTATATATATGTGTTTGTGTATGTAAAATATGTGTGTGTATGTTTGCCTGTGTATGTGTGTTTTGTGTGTGTACAGAAGCATATCTGTGTGTGTGTGTGTTATATATATATGGGAAATGCTAGAACCACAAAAAAATATCCATAAATCCATCCACAAAATAAGGTGTCAAGGAGTGATTGATGTATTTTTTTATAGTTTCTCTCTCTTCTCTTTGATTAAGCCAATCACGCCTTGACACCTTATTTTGTGGATGATTTTGTGGATGATTTTTTTGTGGATGTAGCGTTTCCCTATATATATTGTGTATGTGTGAGTGTGTCTATGTGTGTGTGTGTGTGTGTGTGTGTGTGTGTGTGTGTGTGTGTGTATATATAGGGGAGGGTTCAGGTGAGAATGTAATTTAAGTTAAGAAATAAGAATGAATTCCACATATAGATCTTGATAAATCGATGGCCTAGATTTATTCTCACAAAAATTTGATGCATATAATGCAATATTTTGATGCATCGATATTTTGATGCATATAATGCATATTTTGATGCATCGATATTTTGATACATGAAATACATATATTTCATACATAATTAGTACAAAACTCATGCATATTCGCAATTCGCAGGATAACACCATTCTCATTTGATCCTAAATCTCTCTCTTTCTCTCTCTCCCTCTCTCTCTCTCTCTCCCTCTCTCTCTCTCTCTCTCTCTCTCTCTCTCGCTCTCTCTCTCTCTATATATATATATATATATATATGTGTGTGTGTGTGTGTGTAAAGAAATAGATATATAAACCAAACATACCCAGTATATCCCGCTCAGAGCAGGGTCTGGGGAGGGTAAGATGTACGCAGACCATGCCCCTATTTATTACGGTAGGGAGGCTGTTTCCGTGAAGACCCCCAGCTTAGTGCACAGAATCTTGTGTGATAAATACAAAGGAAAACATATGATTCAAAAAAGCTCGAGACCATACCTGAGCCCATGGCTTGATCCACATGGGACTTACCTAAGCGGAATTTGGCTACTTCACTCCCGATGAACGCTGCTCTAACAAAAGAGAGGTTGGCTCTGCGCACAGCTCCCTGTCAAAAATACACCACATGCAAAGACAACAGGAAAAAATATACCATAAAAGTAAAAATGCAATGCTCTAGGTCAAAGCTAACCGAGACAACCCAACCATGAGGCTCTCAACTACAGCACCGCTCCCTACAAAAGAATCCACAACTCTGATCTGGCGCCTCCAAGCGCACCTATCAACAGTCATGGTCTCGGTGTATATGTGTGTCCGGTGGGTGTATGTGGTCGTGTTGGGTTTGTAAACGGGGAAGACGTAGACATATATGGAGATGGAGATAATTTGGTCAATGTGCGGATTGGTGTAATTAGACCCACGGAATGAGCCTGAGTTTGGAGTTTGTGTTTGGAGCAATAATCGAGTTGTGGATCCGGGCTGATTATCATTGGTTGTTTGATCCGATAAATTAATTAAGGGGCACAATTGAGGTAATATATTAGCCGACTAATTACCTTAAAATTATGAAATATTAAATTGGGCCTATTTGGTGAGCCGTATTCGTTAGGACTTTCGGCATCAATTATCGAGGCAAGTGTTCTAGCTTATATGACTTATATCTCATGAATTGATGTTATGTAAAGTGTGAATAATGGTTTACTCGTATTTATTAGTTGTGTATTATGGGGTTGAGTTTGTTTAGATTAGTTGAATGATTTGTATACTAGTTGATGGGTAGGGGTGCGTCTAGGATGGTTAAGTTGTTGGGAAGTCGTGTCATTAATCTTTGAATATATTGAGTGTTGAATGTGTTGCTCATGGATACCTTATGGTATTGACGTATTATAGGAATGGTTTGTAGTTGCGCCAGTTGTTGGTCGTGGTCATGTGTCTGTGAATGGTCATTCTAGCAAGTGCCATAACTATATACATTATGTTCAACGTTCAGATATTGTGAAAATTGTGAACGCGAGTGTACGTGAGTTGTTTTTCCACCCAGGGACGGTTCGACGGGACCTCTGGGGGCCGATACTAGTGGGTACGGCCACGAAAGTGGTTTACCATATTGGGACGGTCCGACGGGGCCTCTGGGGGTTGATACTAATTGGTACAGCCATGGGTTACCAAGTGTGGTTTTCGTGATGTTGATGTTGATGTTTTCAGTAATTGTGATATGTCCGGAATATCACAATGTTTATCCTCGATGTTGACATATATTATATAGGGTCCTGGTACTTGCCTAGAATGACACTGGGATATGTATTTCATGTGTTTTATTCCTCGGTTGTAAATTCTGGTGTCAGAATGCGGGCTTTGTTACTGTTCTCGTGCATTGTGGTTTGAAGAAAGTTTGGGGTGAGACCCCAACGATTGTGTGAAGGTTGTTTTGTGGAGAATGACTTTGGGCCAAGACCTAATTGTCTTGAAATGGTTTTATAACTAAGGAAGGAAGGTCCAGAAAGGTTCCTTATTTATAAAAATGTTTGTTACATGGACGAGATTTGGGCCGAGACCCTATTATTTTCGATAAAAGTTTTATAAGTTTGGAATTGAAGTCCCACAAGATTTTATGTCGTTTTCTAAAACTCGTGAGTTGATATAGATTACTTTCAAGGACTTGGGTTGTACTTTAAACATTGAAAACCTCTCGGGAACTTCTTTCATGATTTATCGCTATTTTAATATAACTAATATTTGTGTGGTATATGTTGTATGGCCTGAATACTTGTACTAGATATTCAACTGCTAACCCCTTAAATGGGGGAAATGCGTCTCATGCATTTCAGGTATCCGTAGTTCGTTGGAGCAATCACATGTACGGCGTGGAAGAAGACGAGTCGCGATACTAATCAAGTGTTAAGAGTTAGTTAACGTAGGTGAATTTTCAAGTTAAATTCTATCATCCGTTGTAATGTATTTCGACCCCTGCGTGGGTATGTACAATAATGAGTTTATTTTTAGATTGATTTTAGTCGTGAGACCACATCGTTGAGTGTAATTTGATATTTGACCTTATCGGTCCTTATTAGTATGTTGTTTGACATCGGCCGACCAAATGCTATTCGTATCGTGGTGGTTAGCCTGGTGGATCCTTGTGGAAAAAGGGTCTACGACGTGTAATATTGCCAGTGGATTTTTGGGGTATTACAAATAAATTCTTGAACCTGAGATTATCATAGAGTCCAACATGATAACTGCTTTGCCAAGATGTAATCCAATGAAATATGGTGATTGAACGACATAAAACGAATTGGATACATGGATCTGGAGAGCTCGAATATAAAGCCAGCAAGGCCCATAAATCAAGACCCTACAAAGCCCATGGGTAAACTTATTAGCTCGGCATAGAGCACGACATTGAGGCCGACCTGAAAGCTAGAACCATACTCGGCGTGCCTCAGCTCAGGCTCAAGCCAATACTTGGTTCAGGCAACCAAATTGTTGCGCCAACTCGGCTCAGTGACAGAATAAGCGGATATCAGTAAATCTACACTCCTTGTCAGTAGATGAAGGTCCTATCCTTCAAGCACACGGAATCTGATGAAATCCAAGATAGAGACAAATAAAGATATTCATACTTAACAAGGACTCTTTTCCATAAGGAAACTACATACACAATCCTTATCAGGATTCTATTTCCCATATATAAGAAGTCCAACATCAACACGAACTCAATGACTTTCTCCACAAGTTAGGGTTGCAATATTCAGTGCTTATAAAAATAGGTGTCCTCGCATCTAAACTGGTACACACAGAATTCTTGACTCCCAATTGTAGCGACCACTTTTCTAAAATATAATTCTTCTAATTTTAAGAAGAGTAAATTAAAATTTTGCAGCGGAAATACATATTTAAGAAAAGTAAACTTAATAATCGCAAGTAATAATCCCAAGTCACCATTAAATAAAAACATAATTTGACGTTAAAATAAAACAAATGGAACAATTGTTCATAAAGCGTAGCTTGGGGAAAATAATAGTAAATAAATAATTAAAAACTCATGAAGCTTGATCATCCCACACTCATGCGCATGCCACATCTAGCTCCTCAACCTGAAAGGGGGTAGATAGTGGGGTGAGCTTCCAACTTGCTCAGTGTGGAGAGTACGCAATATGTCTACGTTAATTACTAAATATATTAGCAAGTATAAACAACATGACTGATAAATTCTGAAGCCCGTCGGCTAGCCCGAAGGCTTTATGCACAATTAACTGCTTCTGACTGATTTGCACATTTAAGTGCTTCTGACTGATTGCACATTTAAGTGCTTCATAGTTGCGCTTTAAGTGCTTCTGACTGATTTCACGTGCACATACGAGACAATATATAAAATAATTAAAATAAACAAAAGCATAATAAATCCCCACACCTGGATAAAATGCAGTTCTTGACTTGAATGTGATGAAGATTTTTGACTCGATAATTCTAGGCCCGTAAATCCTTGTTATTATCTACAAATATTAATAATAATCTATTATTATTATAATTTATAAATAAATAATAACTGGGAATAAAGTACGAGGCAAAGATCAAAATTGAATTATTAATATTAATGAATACAATCATTATTTTAATGGCTCGGATAAAAAAAGGACTGGATTTTAATTATTGAAAAGTTGATTAAAGTAAAATTGAAGGGAATAAATATTTAAGGACTGAAACTGAAGGAATTATAAAGCTAACTCGGGTTAATTCGTAACAATTAAGTATCTGGGGGTCTGAAATTGATAGGCTGAAAAAAAATGAGACTAGATCGAAACATCTAGAAATCTGTGGGTTAAATTGAATAACCCTAAGAACTATAGGGTATATAAACCCTCCTGGAAATGTTTCAGCCAACACCCTCACCCTCATTTCCTTTCTCCCGTAAAACCCCTCCCTTTTCTCTCTCTCTCTCATTTCTTCCCATCTCAGCCTCTCTCTCCCTCTCATAATTCCTCACACACACACACACACAAATTCACCCTCACACACACAAAAACACATAGTCAGATGCGCACACACACGAAGCCACCCACAGAGACACTCGAATCGGCCAAAATCGTGCAGAAATCGGAGCAAAGAGGTGGTGGTGCGGCGGACTGGTGATGGTCGGCGACGGAAGCGGTGCGCGGAGCACGGCGGAACAGGGCTAGGTGTTGGTATAAAATCGGATATTTGCGCCGTTTTGTGCGGAAGCATAAATAAATTGCAAAAAATAAATCACACAAGGATTTATAGAGGTTCGGCTATTAACGAAGCCTACGTCCTCTCTCGATGTATCTTTTTCTTTAGGATCAAGATCAAAACCTCTACGCCTCTCTTCTATCGGTCGAGGGATTACCGTTACAAGCTCGTCTTCTATCGGTCCGAGTTAAACCGTTTTTTCTTTTCTATTGGATAAGGAATCAACCACTCTAGCTTTCTATGGGTACTAGATAAACCTTACTTAGATATCGATTGTGATTCTAACAATGTCGGATACTTGATCCTAATAACACCGAATCCAATCGTATCTTTTCTTTTACCTCTCGTGTATAATGTTGAATGTATAAACACTCAAACTAACAATATAAGCTCAATATTACAACAACAATGTAAGTATATGTTTCTCAGATGTATGACTTGTTTGCTTGAAGTTGATGTGCTCAAATAATACCATAGGGATGGTATTTATAGGCATTTTCCACAAACTAGCCGTTGCTGCCAGTTGACTAGCTAGCGTGCGCTAGCTCTTCCTTCTTAGCGTGCGCTATCGCACATTTTTGCTTTAGCGTGCGTAATGACTTTCATGTAGCGTGCGTTAGACTGTTACCAGTTTTAGTCCAGTACCTTCGTTTCTTCTTTAGCGTACGTTATGCCTTCTGACTTACGTACGTAACCATCTTGTATTAGCGTGCGTTAATAACACATTGTAGCATGCGCTACTACAATATATCTGTTGCATGACTTGTCAAAGTATCCGTTTAATATGCTGACTTTGACCTGCTTTTCCCAATGTTCTGATTGACTTGATTCAAACTGTTTAGCATGCGCTATTCCTTCTTTGTAGCGTGCGCTAGAGCTGACTTCATTACATTCGTCATTCTGTGTTTGAATTCCTTCACAACGGTAACAGGACTTCGATAGCGTGCGTTAATGATAACGTGTAGCGTGCGCTATCTCATCAGCTGACTTCACTTCAGCTTACTTCGAACTTGGCTGATATGCAGATTACTCCCCGTTAGCGTGCGCTAATGTGTGAGCACTTGCGTGCGCTAATGCAGTCCAGATTGCAACTTTTTATGTCTTCGTCTGCTTCGTCGTTTTGCTTCGCCTCGATGTTGTTTTGTTGTTTAGCAACTTTAATCATCAAAACATAATTAAATACTGTGTGGAATAAATATTCCAACAATCTCCCCCTTTTTGATGATTACAAAACAACTCTTGAATTGGATAAAATCTGTAAAAATAAAATATATGTATATATATACGAATCAAAGTTTTCGGCTTTGATCGTTTCGTTAGTTTCTCCAATTCTCTTTTATTTTCGACATCTCCTTTATTTTTCAACTCCGTCGTTTTTCATTTTTCAATTTTTCAACTCCCCCTATTTGTATGCTTTCTTTTTTTTCTTTTCGACTTCTTCGATTTTTCTCATTTTTATCTCAATTCATCTCCTTCTCCCCCTTTTTGTCTTCATCAAAAAGTATAAAAATATAGAGTATATCAAATGAAATATAAATATGCATGATACCAATTTATGCATTAATAAGGGAATTTAGTTATACCCTTTTAAAAAAATACTCCCCCTGAAAGTATTATTTCTCCCTCAAAAATATTCCTTCTCCCTCTTTGTAAAATATCACTTGTTAAAATTTATTTTTGGGGATCCAACCTATAGTTGGTTTTTGTTTTGAGATGTGAACGATATTTGAAATGTTTGTTCCTTTAGGAACCCAAATCTTTTTAATTTTTATCGTCCGTCTTGGGCTTTTGCAATTTGAAATGTGATGCCCGATTTTCAAACATTTTTCGCAACGGGGTATATTGAAATTTACGGATTTGTTTTTGAAACGTGGTTTGAATCCTAACCCCTCTTTATTTAGAGTATATTTTTGAACACATAACATTTGTTCAAATTTATCATTGCCGTACGAGAATTTCTTTGTCAAAATTTTTAGTTCATCTTGAACTTTTAAAAGATCATTTTTTAAAATATTCTCATTTTCAATGCATTTCGAATGATCGATTTCAACAAATTTCCCCTTTTCAAGTATTTTGGAATTTTCAATATCCAAAGTTTTATATTTAGACTTGAGGGATTTAATTTTATTTAAAGCATTTTGATAGTCCGTATGTAATAACTCGAATGCTTCAAAGAGTTCGTCGTAGGAGTTACTTACTTGGATTTCGACGTTGCTATCGTCGAATGAACTCCGGGCCATGAGCGCGAGATTATTTTGGTCAAGAAAATCTTCATCGGGATCTTCGTTGCTCCACGTTGCGATTAAAACCTCCTTTTGCTTTACTCGACAGTTTTTAGCAAAGTGGTCTGGTTTACCACATAATCGACAAGTGTTGTCGGGTTTCTTTGAATGTCCTTCTTTCTCCGGTTTAATAAGTGTTGGAACTTATTAATGTCCTTGGCATAATATGCCATTTCTTCATCACTTTCGTCCATCGGGATTTCTTCTTTCTTTTTCGACATTTTAGCCTTGAAGGCTATCGACCTCTCCTTTGGTTTTGGTTTGGCATTCCGAGATTTTAGAACGATCTCGTAGTTGATAAGAGAACCAACAAGAGCACTAAAATCAAGAGTATTTAAATCTTTTGATTCCATTATTGCCGTAACCATACCGTCCCATTCTCGAGGTAGTGATCGGAGAATTTTCTTTACTTTCTCACTACTCGAAAGTGGTTTTCCGAAACATGCTAATCCATCAGTGATGACCGAAAATCGGTCGAGCATAATCGAGATGGATTCGTCATCCTTCATTTGGAATAATTCATAATCGTGAAGGAGCATGCTTATCTTCGTCTCTTTAACTTGAGACGTACCTTCGTGTGTTACTTCAAGCATTTTTCAGATTTCTTTGGCACTATCACACGATGATATCCGGTTGTGTTCTTTCGAATTTAAGGCACAGTAAAGAAGTTGAGTTACCTTACAATTGAAATGGTCATTTTTCCAATCGGAGTCGTCATATTCTTCAAAAGTTTTAAGCGTACCGTTGGAATTCGTTGGAATTTTTGGACCAAGACAAATCACTTTCCGAAGTTCGATGTCGTAAGCTCAAATGAATATCGACATCTTCTTCTTCCAAGTCATGAAGTTTGCGCCATCAAAAAATGGTGGTCGGTTGAGAGCAAGGCCTTCGGCTGGAGAGATTTGAAACGCCATTTTGGATCTTTTTCTCCTCGGATGTTAAGCCGCGTATTGGAGTACCGCTCCGATACCAATTGTTGGTATAAAATAGGATATTTGCGCCGTTTTGTGCGGAAGCGTGAATAAATTGCAGAAAATAAATCACACAAGGATTTATAGAGGTTCAGCTATTAACGAAGCCTACGTCCTCTCTCGATGTATCTTTTTCTTTAGGATCAAGATCAAAACCTCTACGCCTCTCTTCTATCGGTCGAGGGATTACCGTTACAAGCTTGTCTTCTATCGGTCCGAGTAAAACCGTTTTTCCTTTTCTATTGGATAAGGAATCAACCACTCTAGCTCTATATGGGTACTAGATAAACCTTACTTAGATATCAATTGTGATTCTAACAATGCCGGATACTTGATCCTAATAACACCGAATCCAATCGTATCTTTTCTTTTACCTCTCGTGTATAATGTTGAATGTATAAACACTCAAACTACCAATATAAGCTCAATATTACAGCAACAATGTAAGTATATGTTTCTCAGATGTATGACTTGTTTGCTTGAAGTTATTGTGCTCAAACAATACCATAGGGATGGTATTTATAGGCATTTTCCACAAACTAGCCATTGCTGCCAGTTGACTAGCTAGCGTGCGCTAGCTCTTCCTTCTTAGCGTGCGCTATCGCACATTTTTGCTTTAGCATGCGTAATGACTTTCATGTAGCGTGCGTTAGACTGTTCCTAGTTTCAGTCCAGTAGCTTCGTTTCTTCTTTAGCGTACGTTATGCCTTCTGACTTACGTACGTAACCATATTGTATTAGCGTGCGTTAATAACACATTGTAGCGTGCGCTAATACAATATATCCGTTGCATGACTTGTCAAAGTATCCGTTTGATATGCTGACTTTGACCTGCTTTTCCCAACGTTCTGATTGACTTGATTCAAACTGTTTAGCGTGCGCTATTCCTTCTTTGTAGCGTGCGCTAGAGATGACTTCATTACATTCGTCATTCTGTGTTTGAATTCCTTCACAACGGTAACAAGACTTCGATAGCGTGCGTTAATGATAACGTGTAGCGTGCGCTACCTCATCAGCTGACTTCACTTCAGCTTACTTCGAACTTGGCTGATATGCAAATTACTCCCCGTTAGTGTGCGCTAACGTGTGAGCACTTGCGTGCACTAATGTAGTCCAGATTGCAACTTTTTACGTCTTCGTCTGCTTCGTCATTTTGCTTCGCCTCGATGTTGTTTTGTTGTTTAGCAACTTTAATCATCAAAACATAATTAAATAATGTGTGGAATAAATATTCCAACACTAGGTTCATACGACCTGGTTTTGGGTTTTCTGAGGTGGGGGTTCGCCCGACTCGTCGGGAATTGTGAGGCGGCGGCGCGATTTGGAATGGAGGAAATTGGGCGGCGGCGACAGCTGGGTTGGTCGCGGTCAGGAAATTTATCCCAGGTTTTTTTTTTGAGTTATGATTTGAAAAAGAACATGGTTTGAGTTTTTGATTTGAATTCTGGTTTTAGGATGACTCCCTTGAGATTATTGAGTTTCTGATTTGAGGTTGGAACTGGGTTTTGACGATTTAAACTTTTGCAGTAGGAAGGAACTAAAGCTTTAACATCAATTGTATGGAGAAGAGGCAGAGGTCGAAGGTTTACCTTTCCTGGTGAAGATTTGGCTGCCGAAGGGTTGGAACGGCCTTGAACGATTGCAGGAAAAGAAAAAAAAAATTCGAAAAATATTTGTGAACTGGAGTTTGTTGTGACAGAGAATTCTTCTGAGTTTTAATTTATATCGTATTGAAATGATTTCAAAGGATTCTTATTTATTTGTGTTAATTATGACATAATTGTTTGATAATTTATTTCCAATTAAATGTGTTGAATTGGGAAGTTTGGGGAGAATTTGGAAAAGTCTATAGGAAGAGAAAAATAAACGTTTTCTTCAAATGCTAAGCTGAATATTAAATAATAATAATAATATTAATATTACTTCTAATAATAATAAATAATAGGGATAATAATAACAATAATAGTAATAATAAATAATAAATAATATTATTATTTATCTTGTAAAATCTTTTGGGTAACAATTAATATTGTTTAAAATTTGACTCGGGCCTAGAAATGACGACATGAAACACGATGAATTAAAACGAGAAATGATATGACATGAATCACATGACTGGACATGGCTTATAATGACAAACGAATTTGCATGATCATGAGAACGAAATGAATTAAATGATACAATTATTCGGGAATTAATTTAATAAAATTGAACATGTTTTCTATAATTCACAATAAATGTATATGCGAAATCGGGGCGTTACAACCTACCCCCCTTTAACAAATTTTCGTCCTCGAAAATTAAGTTACGTACCTTCAAATTGAATGTTGGATACTTAGAACGGATCTCCTCTTCACGTTCCCAACTTGCCTCATTTGGTCCATGACGACTCTACTGAACTTTCACTAATTTAACCTCTTTGTTTCGTAACTGAAGTACCTTACGCTCCAAAATAGCTGTAGGTACCTCCTCATAAGTCAGGTTCTTGGCTACATGCAACTCTTTGAAATTGCATTCGTGACTAGGATCATGTATGTACTTTCTCAGCATGGAGACGTGAAAGACATTGTGCACTCCTGATAACTCCAACAGCAGTGCCAAACGATAAGCAAGGTCACCAACACGACCCAAAATCTTAAAAGGTCCGATATAACGAGGCTGTAGCTTTCCCTTTTTACCGAATTGTACCACTCCTTTCATAGGTGCTACCTTCAAGAACACTTTTTCTCCAATCTCAAATTGGATATCTTTCCTTCGCTTATCAGCATAAGACTTCTGCCGATCCTGGGCAGTCTTAATTTTGCTTCTGATCTCGGCTATCTTCTCTACAGTCTGCGCGATCAATTCTGGACCCAAAATCTTTCCTTCTCCAACCTCACTCCAATAAAGAGGCGATCGATATTTCCTTCCGTAGAGAGCGTCGTACGGGGCCATTTGTATAGTTGCTTGGTAACTATTGTTATAAGCAAACTCTACTAATGGCAAAATATTCTCCCAATTCTGACCAGTATCAAGAACACACGCCCTCAAAAAATATTCAAGTGTCTTGATAGTCCGCTCAGATTGACCATCGGTTTGTGGATGATATGCAGTACTGAAATTCAACTTAGTGCCCAATGCACTCTGAAGACTCTTCCAAAATTTTGACGTAAATCGCGGATCTCTATCTGATACGATTGACACTGGAACACCATGTAACCTCAAAATCTCCCGAATATAAATCAGTGCATATTGTTCCACATTATAAGCCATCCTCACAGGTAGAAAGTGAGATGACTTCGTCAAGCGATCTACTATCACCCAGATAGCATCGTTCTTCCTCACTGTTCGTGGCAGATCAACCACGAAATCCATTGTGATATGCTCCCATTTCTATTCTGGGATTTCCAACGGTTGGAGTAAACCTCTTGGCCGTTGGTGTTCTGCCTTCACCTGCTGACATATCATACACCTCTCCAGAAATACACTAATGTCCCATTTCATTCCTCTCCACTAAAAGAACTTCTTCAGGTCGTGGTACATCTTTGTACCTCCCGGGTGAGCGGAGTATGGTGTAATGTGAGCTTCTTCAAGAATTTGCTTCCTAAGGGATAGATCCTTAGGAACACATAATCTCCCATCATAAGTTAAAGCATCATTTGCGACAACAATAAATTTGTCAATACTCCCATCTTGTGCCCGATTTTTCATCTTGCACAAGAACTTGTCACGTGGTTGAGCCTCCTTAATCTTATGCCTCAAATTTGGTTGCAAGACCAAAGATGATAGGATTGCTTTTGCACTCTTTGGAGACTCAACTACCTCAATCCTCAACTCGGAGAACTCCTTTATCAAACTCTCCTGATCGGTCAAGCAAGCTAACTCGCCCCTAGTCTTTCGACTCAAAGCATCATCTACCACATTAGCCTTACCGGGATGGTAATGGATGGTACAATCATAGTCCTTCACCAGTTCTAACCATCGCCTTTGCCTCATGTTAAGATCCTTCTGTGTGAAAGGATATTTCAAACTTTTATGGTCCGTGTATATCTCACACTTCCCTCCGTAGAGATAGTGGCGCCAAATCTTCAGCGCATGAACTACAGCAGCCAACTCCAGATCATGCGTTGGATAGTTCAACTCATGCGGTTTAAGCTGTCTCGATGCATAGGCTACTACTTTACCATGTTGCGTCAAAACATAACCCAAACCCCGCTTTGAAGCATCACTATAAATAACAAAGCCATTCGTCGGATCAGGAATCGTTAATACTGGTGCCGAGCTTAGTCTCATTTTCAACTCTTGAAAACTTTCCTCCCACCTCTCACTCCATTCAAACCTCACGCCCTTCCTTGTTAATTGGGTCATAGGAGTGGCGATTTTAAAAAATCCTTCGATAAATCTTCTATAATAGCCAGCTAGGCCCAGAAAGCTACAAACTTCGCTCGCATTCTTGGGTACTTCCCAACCACTCACTGCTACAACCTTATCGGGATCTACCTCAATTCCTTTTGAGGTCACCACATGTCCAAGGAATCCAACTCTGTTTAACCAAAACTCACATTTCTTGAACTTGGCATACAACTTCTCTTTGCAAAGTGTCTCCAATGTAACCCTCAAATACTGTTGGTGTTGTTCCTTGTCCTTAGAATACACCAAGATGTCATTTATGAAGATGATCACGAACTTATCCAAGTAAGGTTAGAACACCCTGTTCATCAAATCCATAAAGACTGCTGGTGCATTACTCGGACCAAATGGCATCACTACAAATTTAAAATGTCCATAACGGGTCCTGAAAGCTGTCTTGGGAATGTCACACTCCCTAATCTTCAATTGGTGGTACCCCGACCGCAAATCGATATTCGAAAAGGTTCCAGCTCCCCTCAACTGATCGAATAGATCCTCGATTCTCGGCAACAGGTATTTATTCTTCACCGTGAGCCGATTCAACTCTCGGTAATCTATACACATCCGGAGTGACCCATCCTTCTTTCTTACAAACAGCACTGGTGCACCCCATGGTGACACACTAGGACGAACAAATCCGAGCTCCAGCAACTCTTGAATTTGGACCTTCAATTCTTGAAGTTCCCTCGGAGCCATTCTATATGGCGCTTTGGATGTTGGGGCTCCCCCATGGACCAAATCAATACTAAACTCCACTTGTCGGTCGGGTGGGACTCCCGGCAAATCTTCTGGAAATACATCCAAAAAATCCCGTACTATATGTACGTCCGTAGGGGACACCTCATTAGTACGGGTGTCGACCAAACTCACCAAGTAACCCTGACATTGCTCCTTTCTTAGACTTCTTAGTGCTTTCATAGCACTGATTACTCTGGGTATTGTCCTACTCTTAGTACCATAAAAGGTGATCGACTCGCCTTCAGAACACCTCAATGTTACCTTCTTCTCACGGCATCTTATATCGGCATCATGTCTATCGAGCCAGTCCATATCAAGGATCACGTCAAAATCCATCGAGTTAATCAAATACAGGCTAGCGTCAAATTCTCTACCTCCTATCTCAATATTCTCGTCAATCATTGTATTAGTGATGATCGTATTTCCTGACGGTAAGCTAACCTCAAGAGACTCAACAGTTCTAATGCTTCTATGACCAATAGCATGATAAAACTTTGCAGACATAAAAGTATGTGTGGCACCTGTAATATCCGTAACTTTCCATTTTAGCAGTTTCCATTTTTGGTGTATGTCTATTTTTATCGACTTGCTTGTAACCGTTTCGACATTTTAAATCTACTTTATTCTTGGAGTTTTTCCATTTGGACGAGTTTTGGTGATGTTTTCACGTAATTTCATTTTATGACATGTTTTGCCGTATGAACATTCGATTCTCATAAAACTCGTTCATTTTCGCTATTTCTTGGTTTGTGCAAGTTCGTATGATTAGGTTGGTCGTGTTGAGACTTTCAGTTTGTAAATCCGACGTCGTTTCGTGATTTTCGGACACTTGGGCCATTTTTGTAATTTCCTAATAGTTTAGGGAATCTCATTTTCGTTGTCGCATTACGGACCCTCCAGTGGTCGGAATTGTATTTTCTTTCAGTGCTTAACTCCGTCGTCTTGTATGCTTCGTGTTTATGTTTCTGGATTCTGGCCTTGTCGTGCGTTTCGAGTATTGTACCTTCGACAACAGCGTACTGCTGATGTGGCAGCAGTACTAAACTGCTATATAGGTAGCGCACGCTACTCCTGTCACCTTGCGTGCGCTACCGATGTGCAGTTAGCGTACGCTAACTCACTATTGTTAGCGTGCGATAACAAGTGGTAGCTGTAGCTACTGGACCGGTTTCAGCCCCGTTAGCGCGCGCTATATATGATAGTTAGCGTGCACTAACTTCACATTTATTTAGATCAGCAGCAGTTCAGATTCAGCATTATTTTTCATTCTTTTTCTTTCCTTCCCTTCCTACGGGCGATTTTGGCGATTCAAAGCAGATTGTGGAGAGTAATCAGTGGAGTTCCCTTCCAGTCCGATTCTTGTGTCTCGAGCATAACACATCATCATCTAAACCTATCTCCTTCACTCCAATTCAAGGTATTTTCATCTAGAACCCTAACTTGTCAATTTTGGGGGTTTTTCGGGACTCTAGGGATTAGTTACGAATTGTTCAATTATGTTACGTAATTTCTTACCGGTTGTTGTTATTGAGTGATTCTCAATCCGTTTTTCCTCGAATTAATCCGTGAATTGTTGATACGGGGAGATTTTTGCATAAACCCTCGCCCGTATCGATTGAACGTTTTTGTCGTGAATTGTAATCGGAGATTATGGGTGTATTCCGATCGGTTATTGTTGTCCGTTGGGACTGAACTATGTTGATCCTTCGTTTAGGAACCATCGTTTTCCACCCGGACCGTTCGTAGTCGTGTTTCACTTTCGTTTCTTCAAGAATGTCTCAAAGGCAAGTACTTTACATTTGATTACATGTTCTAGTATTTGAATTATGGCTCTATCGTGGTTGTTGTGGATGGATATGTGTATGTTCACCTAGGGACGGTCCCACGGGACCTCTAGGGATACGTATTGCCGTGAGTGAGCGTATTGCGAACTGTGGTTAGCCACCCAGGGATGTTCGACGGGGCTCTACGGGGTACGGAGGCCGTGAGTCTCGTACCGACAGTTAACTTTGAATTGTGATTTGTTGGAGATAATGTGTTTTGTGATTGTATATTGAAAATATTCCGAAATATAAAATGTTTTCTAAAATGATTTTTGGCGCATATATTTATCTGATTAGAATGTAGTTCAAATGGATTGTACTTGTACTAGCAGTTGTCGCTAACCCCTTAAATGGGGGAAATACTTTTTTGTATTTCAGGTATCGATCGTGGGGACAAACGAGCACTTGAGCCGTATGAAGATGATGGGCAAGCATGATACTGTTCAGTAATCAATTGTTGGTGTTCAGTTCTGTCGATTATTTTTGATGTCTTATTTTGGGGTTTCTGTATTATAAAACTGGTTTAAGTACTCGAGTACTTCCTTTTCAAAATTGTTAATGTTGTGTTCCCGTTTTGGGAAATGGATTGATGTTGGATTATATTTGTCGGGTTGTAGTCTTTTATTGGAATTGTCGTTTTATTGATGATTGTTTGTCGTTGGCGAATGTCTTGTTGGTACGTTAACCTAGTGGATTCCACAGTGTGGGGTCCACGACGCTGTAATATGCCCTGAATGTCTTGGGGGTGTTACAGAATATGGTATCAGAGCTTAGGTTTATGGACACCTAGGCTGTCGGTTATTTGGGTCTAGTCGAGTGTCGTTTTTGAACAGTATCACTGTCATGCCATCATCTAAGTACGCTGGTGCTCGTAAGGTTTTCCTAACTTGACTCGTTTCACTGTTCTGTTCTATTCCTGTCATGTGATCTCGGCCGAGGGTGTTCGTGTGGACCCACATAAGGTAGAGGCAGTGTTGGATTGGGCGCCGCCCAAGAATGTGAAGGAGGTCCGCAGTTTTCTGGGATTAGCCGGGTATTACCGTAGATTCGTCGAAGGGTTCTCTAAGCTCGCTCGACCGCTGACTCAGTTGTTACAGAAGTCAGAGAAGTTTGTGTGGACCGATGAGAGGCAGAATAGTTTCGAGGAGTTGAAGAAGCGGTTGACGACCCCTCCTGTTTTGGCCTTACCGAGTGGTAATGAGGGTTTCTCAGTTTTTAGTGATGCTTCGGGCCAAGGGCTCGGATGTGTACTTATGCAGCACGGGAGGACGATTGCCTATGCTTCCCGTAAGTTGAAACCGTATGAATTCAATTACCCTATGCACGATCTTGAGTTGGCCGCAGTCGTATTTGCGTTGAAGATCTGGCATCATTACTTGTATGGCTCGTCGTGTCAGATTTTCACCGATCACAAGAGCCTAAAGTACATTTTCACCCAGAAAGAGCTTAATATGAGACAGAGGAGATGGTTGGAGTTGATTAAGGATTACGATCTCGAGATCCTTTATCATCCGGGCAAGGCTAATGTGGTAGCAGATGCCTTGAGCCGGAAATCGGTATCGCTTCGGGCGCTTGAGTTACTCACGACCCAGTCGGGACTTCAGCGAGAGTTTATGAAGTTGAGCATTGAGGTTGTGCTGCCAGAGAGTTCCGGGCAGTTGCGTACTCTTGAGATTTCTTCATCTCTGGTCGATGACATTAAATCGGGATAGTTGGAGGACCCGATGTTTATTCAGCTTCGAGAGAGTGTAGGGAAGGGGAAAGCCCCGGGATTCGTTATTCATGAGGACGGTGTGTTGAGATTCCGAGGTCGGTTGTGTGTTCCGAACGACTCGAAATTGAGAAACAGTATTATGCGAGAGGCTCATGCGTCACCTTACTTAGTCCATCCGGGCTCGAGTAAAATGTATAAAGATTTGAGGAAGAATTTCTGGTGGAACGACATGAAGAAGGAGGTAGTTCAGTTTGTGGCCAAGTGATTGACTTGTCAGCAAGTCAAGATTGAGCATCAACGGCCAGCCGGGTTGTTGAAGCCACTTCCCATCCCGGAGTGGAAGTGGGAGGATATCTCTATGGATTTTGTCACGGGTTTGCCAAGGACGAAGACTGGTATGAATATGGTGTGGGTGATTATAGACCGACTGAATAAGTCGGCACATTTTCTGGGCATCAAGGATACTTGGGGCCCAGAAAAGTTGGCTCGTGTCTTTATTGCACAGATAGTGAGACTTCATGGTACGCCGAAGACCATTATTTCGGATAGAGATGGCCGATTTGTATTGCATTTTTGGCAGGCGGTACATAAGGCATTGGGGACACGATTACGTTTGAGCTCTTCTTTCCATCTCCAGACCGATGGGCAGTCCGAACGTACCATTCAGACATTCGAGGATTTGTTGCGCGCGTGTGCGTTGGACTGGAGTAGTGACTGGGAGGAACATCTGGCCTTGATTGAGTTTACTTATAATAATAGCTGGCACGCGTCGATTAAGATGGCACCGTATGAGGCACTTTATGGCCGACATTGCCGATCACCGATATGTTGGGATGAGCCGTCCGATTTAGTTGGCACCGAGCCAGACCTTGTGTTAGAGACGAGGGAGAAAGTTGAATTGATTAGAAAGGGAATGTTGGCTGCTCAAAGTCGACAAAAGTCTTATGCGGATGTTCGGCGTCGACCCTTGGAGTTTGAGGTAGGAGATCATGTTCTGTTGAGAGTGTCTCCGACGAAGGGAGTTTTCCGTTTTGGGAAGAAGGGGAAACTCAGCCCGAGATATATTGGACCTTTCGAGATATTGGAGAGAGTGGGCGAGTTAGCGTACTGTTTGGCTTTGCCTCCGTCGTTGAGTCATGTGCATAGCGTATTTCACATTTCCCAGTTGAGGAAGTACGTTCCGGACCTGTCCGACATTATTGATTTTGGAGACGTGGAGATCGAGAAAGATGTTACGTTTGAGGAGAGGCCCGTCAGAATTTTGGAGCGTCGAGACAAGCAGTTAAGGCACAAAACCATTCCTTTGGTTAAGGTGCAATGGTCGAGGCACGGAGTAGCAGAAGCGACGTGGGAGTTAGAGGAGGATATGCGTTCGAGGCATCCCGAACTTTTTGATTCTTAAGTTTCGGGACGAAACTTTATTTTAGAGGGGGGGAATGTAATATCCGTAACTTTCCATTTTTAGCAGTTTCCATTTTTGGTGTATGTCTATTTTTATCGACTTGCTTGTAACCGTTTCGACATTTTGAATCTACTTTATTCTTGGAGTTTTTCCATTTGGACGAGTTTTGGTGATATTTTCACGTAATTTCATTTTATGACATGTTTTGCCGTATGAACGTTCGATTCTCGTAAAACTCGTTCGTTTTCGCTGTTTCTTGGTTTGTGCAAGTTCATATGATTGAGTTGGTCGTGTTGAGACTTTCGGTTTGTAAATCCGACGTCGTTTCGTGATTTTCGGACACTTGGGCCATTTTTGTAATTTCCTAATAGTTTAGGGAATCTCATTTTTCGTTGTCGCATTACGGACCCTTCGGTGGTCGGAATTGTATTTTCTTTCAGCGCTTAACTCCGTCGTCTTGTATGCTTCGTGTTTATGTTTCTGGATTCTGGCCTTGTCGTGCGTTTCGAGTATTGTACCTTCGACAGATCACGATGTGGCGGCAGATCTTGAATCGTATAGGTAGCGCACACTACTCCTGTCACCTTACGTGCGCTACCGATGTGCAGTTAGCGTACGCTAACTCACTATTGTTAGCGTGCGCTAACAAGTGGTAGCAGTAGCTACTGGACCGGTTTCAGCCTCGTTAGCGCGCGCTATATATGATAGTTAGCGTGCGCTAACTTCACATTTATTTAGATCAGCGGCAGTTCAGATTCAGCATTATTTCTCATTCTTTTTATTTCCTTCCCTTCTTATGGGCGATTTTGGCGATTCAAAGCAGATTGTGGAGAGTAATCAGTGGAGTTCCCTTCCAGTCCGAATCTTGTGTCTCGAGCATAACACATCATCATCTAAACCCATCTCCTTCACTCCAATTCAAGGTATTTTCATCCGAATTGTTCAATTATGTTACGTAATTTCTTACCAGTTGTTATTGAGTGATTCTCAATCCGTTTTTCCTCGAATTAATCCGTGAATTGTTGATACGGGGAGATTTTTGCGTAAACCCTCGCCCGTATCGATTGAACGTTTTTGTCATGAATTGTAATTGGAGATTATGGGTGTATTCCAATCGGTTATTGTTGTCCGTTGGGACTGAACTATGTTGATCCTTCATTTAGGAACCATCGTTTTCCACCCGGACCGTTCGTAGTCGTGTTTCACTTCCGTTTCTTCAAGAATGTCTCAAAGGCAAGTACTTTACATTTGTTTACATGTTCTAGTATTTGAATTATGGCTTTATCGTGGTTGTTGTGGATGGATATGTGTATGTTCACCTAGGGACGATCCGACGGGACCTCTAGGGATACGTATTGCCGTGAGTGTGCGTATCGCGAACTGTGGTTAGCCACCCAGGGATGTCCGATGGGGCTCTGCGGGGTACGTAGGCCGTGAGTCTTGTACCGACGGTTAACTTTGAATTGTGATTTGTTGGAGATAATGTGTTTTGTGATTGTACATTGCAAATATTCCGAAATATAAAATGTTTTCTAAAATGATTTTTGGCGCATATATTCATCTGATTAGAATGTGATTCAAATGGATTTTACTTGCACTAGCAGTTGTCGCTAACCCCTTAAATGGGGGAAATACTTTTTTATATTTTAGGTATCGATCGTGGGGACAAACGAGCACTTGAGCCGTATAAGGATGATAGGCAAGCATGATACTGTTCAGTAGTCAATTGTTGGTGTTTAGTTCTGTCGATTATTTTTGATGTCTTGTTTTGGGGTTTCTGTATTATAAAACTAGTTTAAGTAATCGAGTACTTCTTTTTCAAAATTGTTAATGTTGTGTTCCCGTTTTGGGAAATGGATTGATGTTGGATTCTATTTATCGGGTTGTAGTCTTTTATTGGAATTGTCGTTTTATTGATGATTGTTTGTCGTTGGCGAATGTCTTGTTGGTACGTTAGCCTGGTGGATTCCACAGTGTGGGGTCCACGGCGCTGTAATATACCCTGAATGTCTTCGGGGTGTTACAGCACCAGTGTCAAATAAAGCAAAAGTAGGCACGTTAGATATCATAAGCATACCTGACACCGTGCCGGGATTCTCATCTGCGTCCTTTTGGGTCAAAGAATAAATACGAGCCTTTCCTCCAGAACCTTGACCTTTGGCCCTTTGGAGATGACAATTCTAAGATGCATGCCCTGGCTCCTTGCATCTGTAGCAGACACCTTTTCCATACAAACACTCCCCGCCATGATTCTTACCACACTTCGAGCACTCTGGCTTACTGGTTTGAGGCTTAGGTCCCAACCTTTGATCAACCTTTGCTTGCGTATTAGAAACCATGGCCTTATTTTGGTTCCCATTACAATGCCTCTTACCGGTACTAGGCTTAGTTGACTGTTGCTGATCCAAACTGTGACTAGCCTCAACCTCTTGAGCTCGAAGCACTGTCTCCGTATATGGTAGCACCCCATGACCAGCCACGATGTGACGAATACTCGGGCGTAAACCACTCCGGAACTTAAGGGCCCTCTTGCGGTCTGTATCCACCATGTGCTCCACAAAGAAGCTAATTTAATTGAATTTCCTCTCATATTCTTCAACTGTCATTCCTCCTTGTTCGAGATTCCAAAACTGTCTCTCCATCTTCTCTCGGTAATGTTGTGGGTAGTACTGTTCCATTACTATTTCCTTGAATCGATCCCAAGTCAATGCAGCACGCTCGGCCGCCGGCCTTAAATGCCAATAGCTTATCCACTAGCGTCCAGCATCCTCCACCATTTGATATTGGCCACAAAGAATTCTTTGCGCATCAGTGCACCTAATGAGCTCAAAGGTGCTCGAGCGACATGAACCATTCATCAACAAAAGCTGGTCCTTCTCGACCGTTGAATGTTGGTGGGGTGAAACGTCGGAACTGTTGCACAACTTGTGCCTGAGTAGGAGCTGGCACGTTATTGTTGTGGTTATCCTGACCTCCGTCACCACCACCAGCACCAAGGTTGGCATTCTGACCACCGAGATTATCTGCACCTCGGTTAGCTAGGCATCCACGTCCACGAGTTGCCATTATCCTAAGGCATACCACACGCAACGACCCTTCAGTACTTACCCAACGACAGGCAGAAAATAAAATGGAGAGTTATATTGCGTCTCTAGCAATGCTGATTTACGCATGTCACATATATACTTATGAATTTATAAGAAAACAATTTCATGCTCAAATACTTTATCATAAAATTCTTATGTATAAAATATAATGAAGATGCATCTTTAATGCATGAATCATGGTTGATCTGGTAAACTGCGTTCATCACATAATGAATAAAAATAACTTAATGTACCTTGGAGTCGACGTGGAACAACAGAGGTGGATGATCATAATTGCTAAAAATATTTGACTACATGCGAAAAATGAAATTTTATTTTAGAAAAAGAAACTATTTATAACGAGTCTGCAGAACCGTAGACCCGCTCCGATACCACTTATGTAGCGACCACTTTTCTAAAATATAATTCTTCTAATTTTAAGAAGAGTAAATAAAAATTTTGCAGCGGAAATACATTTTTAAGAAAAATAAACTTAATAATCGCAAGTAATAATCCCAAGTCACCATTAAAGAAAAACATAATTTGACATTAAAATAAAACAAATGGAACAATTGTTCATAAAGCCTAGCTTGGGGAAAATAATAGTAAATAAATAAATAACAACTCATGAAGCTTGATCATCCCACACTCATGCGCATGCCACATAGAGCTCCTCAACCTGAAAGGGGATAAATAGTGGGGTGAGCTTACGCAATATGTCTACGTTAATTACTAAATATATTAGCAAGTATAAACAACATGACTGATAAATTCTGAAGCCCGTCGGCTAGCCCAAAGGCTTTATGCACAATTCAGTGCTTCTGACTGATTTGCACATTTAAGTGCTTCTGAGTGATTGCACATTTAAGTGCTTCTGACTGGTTGCACATTTAAGTGCTTCTGACTGATTTCACGTGCACATACGAGACAATATATAAAGCAATTAAAATAAACAAAAGCGTAATAAATCCCCACATCTGGATAAAATGCAGTTCTTGACATGAATGTGATGAAGATGTTTGACTCGATAATTCTAGGCCCGTAAATCCTTGTTATTATCTACAAATATTAATAATAATCTATTATTATTATAATTTATAAATAAATAATAACTGGGAATAAAGTACAAGGCAAAGATCAAAATTGAATTATTAATATTAATGAATACAATCATTATTTTAATGGCTCGAATAAAAAAAAGGACTGGATTTTAATTATTGAAAAGTTGATTGAAGTAAAATTGAAGGGAATAAATATTTAAGGACTAAAACTGAAGGAATTATAAAGCTAACTCGGGTTAATTCGTAACAATTAACTATCTGGGGTCTGAAATTGATAGGCTCGAAAAAAAATGGGACTAAACCGAAACATCTAGAAATCTGGGGGTTAAATTGAATAACCCTAAGAACTATAGGATATATAAACCCTCCTAGAAATGTTTCAGCCGACACCCTCACCCTTATTTCCTTTCTCCCATAAAATCCCTCTCTCTCTCTCTCTCTCTCTCTCTCTCTCTCTCTCTCTCTCTCTCTCTCTCTCTCTCTCTCTCTCTCTCCCCCTCTCATAATTCCTCACACACGCACATACACACAAATTCACCCTCACACACGCACACAAATACACAGTCAGACGCGCACACACACGAAGCCACCCACAGAGACACTCGAATCGGCCAAAATCGTGTAGAAATTAGAGCAAAGCGGTGGTGGTGCGGCGAACTGGTGATGGTCGGCGACGGAAGCAGCGCGCGGCGCACGGCGGAATAGGGCTGGGTTCGTACGGCCTGGTTTTGGGTTTTCTGAGGTGGGGGTTCGCCTGACTCGTCGGGAATTGTGAGGCGGCCGCGCGATTTGGAAGGGAGGAAATTGGGCGGCGGTGACAGGGTGGGTTGGTCGGGGTCAAGAAATTTATCCCAGGTTTTTTTTTTTTTGAGTTATGATTTGAAAAGGAACATGGTTTGAGTTTTTGATTTTAAATCTGGTTGTAGGATGACTCCCTTGAGATTATTGAGTTCTGATTTGAGGTTGGAACTGGGTTTTGACGATTTAAACTTTTGCAGTAGGAAGGAACTAAAGCTTTAACTTCAATTGTATGAAGAAGAGGCAGAGGTCGAAGGTTTACCTTTCCTGGTGAAGATTTGGCTGCCGAAGGGTTGGAACGGCCTTGAACGATTGCAGTAAAAGAAAAAAAAAATTCCGAAAAATATTTGTGAACTGGAGTTTGATGTGACAGAGAATTGTTCTGAGTTTTAATTTATATTGTATTGAAATGATTTCAAAGGATTCTTATTTATTTGTGTTAATTATGACATAATTGTTTGAGAATTTATTTCCAATTAAATGTGTTGAATTGAGAAGTTTGGGGAGAATTTGGAAAAGTCTATAGGAAGAGAAAAAAACGTTTCTTCAAATGTTAAGCTGAATATTAAATAATAATAATAATAATAATAAAAATAATAATAATAATACTTCTAATAATAATAAATAATATGGATAATAATAACAATAATAGTAATAATAAATAATAAATAATATTATTGTTTATCTTGTAAAATCTTTTGGGTAACAATTAATATTGTTTAAAATTTGACTCGGGCCTAGAAATGACGACATGAAACACGATGAATTAAAACGAGAAATGACCTGAGATGAATCACATGACTGGACATGGCTTATAATGACAAATGAATTTGCATGATCATGAGAATGAAATGAATTAAATGATAAAATTATTCGGGCATTAATTTAATAAAATTGAACATGTTTTCTATAATTCACAATAAATGTATATGCGAAATCGGGGCGTTACACCAATAGAGTCAATTAATTTTATTTCCACCATATATTCAGTATACTTACTCTCACGCCGGAGGGCCTTCGCCGGTGAAGCCCCGGCTCAGTTCACGTGTTTTCTTGTGTGTAGGTCCGATCAGGAAGTTCACTCGTCAGAATTATCCGAACTGCTTGGATAAGGGCTGATCCGATACGCTTTACCTGATAAGGTCATAACCCTTGGATATTATTGGCCTAACTTGAGGGAAGATGCCCAGACCTATGTGAAAAAATGCGATAAATGTCAAAGGTACTCTGACCTACCTAAGGTCCCGGCTGTTGAACAAAGCCTAATCATACCGACTTGGCCCTTCGATATGTGGGGAGTCGACATTATTGGACCTTTCCTCTTAGCCAAGGGAAGCAATAAATATGTCATAGTCACCGTAGATTACTTCACCAAGTGGGTCGAAGCTAGAGACTTGGCAAAAATCACGGAGGAGAACGCCACCAATTTCATACGTGATTACATCTGGTGTCGGTTCGATGTCCTTAACATGATTTTGATGGATAATGGACTTCAATTCTCGGGTGCCTTCAATGAAGAGCTTAACAGATTGGGGGTTCAGCACAAGAAAGCCTCATTTAGTCATCCTCAGGGAAATGGCCAAGCAAAAGCAGCCAACAAACTGATCTTGACAGCCCTCACAAAAAATCTGGAAGGAAGCGAGGGGAAGTGACTCGACGACCTCTCCCTTGCCCTATGGGCAGTTCGTACAACGACTCGGGGGATGACCGGGGAAACACCCTTTGCCTTGACATACGGTTCATAAGCCTTAGCTCTAGCAAAGATGGCACTCCCGACTTCAGGGTAACCATCTATGACGAAACGGTCAATGAATATAACAGAATTCTGGATTTGGACTTGCTAGATGAGAAACGACTAGCTGCACAGCTAAAGGATGGTTAACTACAAACAAAGGACCAAGGCCTGTCACGACAAAAAGGTTAAGAAAAGGGTGTTCAAAATAGGTGATTGGGTACTGAGAAAAATTGAGTCTACTCACCAAAAGGCTCAACAAAACAAGTTATCTCCAAATTGGGAAGGCCCTTACATTGTAACCCACGCTATCCGGGAGGGGACCTACAAGCTCAAGACACCCAAGGGGAAAGATCTGAAACACCCATGGCACTCAGAGCACTTGATAATGTATTACCAATAGAAGAAGTTAAGACGAGCTATCCGTCCGCACCTTCGATGTAATGGCCTTTTATCTATCAAATTCCATTTCATCATTCTGTCGAGTACTTAATTCGTACATGATTAGACATTACATAACAATGTCTGAATATTAAAACAAGCCTGGAGCACTAACGCCTGACTTAAACATTTAAAGTAAGACAACTCTTGCAAAATCAGATGAAAGCCTGGTTCTTATAAAGGCTAAAGCATACATAACATGCTTGGTCACCGACACGCCGAGTTAAGATTAAGACATCTAACTCGGATGATCTGAGCCTAGTTATGACAACTAGACTGCTCAAATTTAAAAACGAGTACATGACACTCGACACGCTAAGTTAAGATTAAGACATCTAACTCGGATGATCTGGGCCTAGTTCTGACAACTAGACTGCTCAAATTTAAAAACGAGTACATGACACTCGGCACACTGAGTTAAGATTAAGACATCTAACTCGGATGATCTGAGCCTAGTTCTAACAACTAGACTACTCAAATTTAAAAACGAGTACATGACACTCAACATGCCGAGTTAAGATTATGACATCTAACTCGCATAGTCTGAGCCTAGTTCTGATAACTAGACTGCTTAAATTATAAAACAACCGGGCTCAGACTATAAGTATTTCGACAAAAGAGTACATTGTTCTAGCCAAATCGGGTTTACATTACATCCAGATTACATTAAACTATCCAAGCCCGGTGCCATCCCCATCCTCGGCCTGTGCTATCAAGTCGTCAAAATTATTCTCTTGAGGATCCGGAGGATCCCAGGCCGGCTTACCTTCTTGAGAATCCCGAGCCCTTATGTTCTTAAGAGCATTCTCAGAGTACGGGATCATAGAATGAGCCACCTTGGCTTCAGCACTCTAAGGATCTTGAACGAAAAGACGAGCGAGCTTCTCCAGAGGTACCTCGACTTCTGGGTTAATATATAGGATACGAGATAAATTGGACTAGGCATCACCGTAGACAGAGCTCGCTTTATCAGCGTCATCCTGATACTGTTTTCTCTTTTGGTATCACTCGAAGGCGACCTCCTCTTTGCTAGGCAAGCTCTCCTAAAAAAAGGCCAACCTTTCATCCGCGGCATTCTTCTCCAGCACCAAGACCTCGGCCCTCTTCCTCTCTGCCTCGGCCTCAGCAATCTCCTGAGCGGAATTAGATTGCAGCAAAGCCTCCTTTAATTTCTCCAAGTCATCCAGTGTAGACTTCTTAGCGATCTCGGCTTGTTCCACCTTCAGCACGGCCTCGTGCACCAAGGCATCATGAGAAGCTTTCTCCTTCTCGGGGGACTCAACCTTCTCAACGAGCTTAACGGTGGATTCTTGAGCCGACTTGGCCGCCGCCTCATTCTTGTGCACCAGATCCACCACCTGCCTGAATACGGCATACTCATGCTGAGCTATGGAGGCGAGCTACAAAAAGAAAACAAACTCAGTTCAAGCAGATTGCAGAAAAGAAATTGCAAAGTATGGGAAACCGACACGGAATAAATGGCACCTCACTAAGAATTAAACCATTCTTATTAAAGAGTTGGAGTGAACTCGGCTTGTTAGCAACGATCCGTTCAATATAAGATCTATTCATGGCGCGCTTAATGACCGGTCCCCCAAGATTCAGGGTGGCCCCGGATCGAACGATCGAACCAAACCCAGACATAATGGGTGCAACAACGAAAGAGTCAACCAGATTTTTAATCTCAGTATCAGAAAGGGCGAAAGCCGAGGATGAACCATGTGGCGAGCGAATGGTTCTCTTCTGAGAAGGCTCTTATCGAGCTCGGCCTCCATCATCCCTCGGACTTTTCTGTCTCTGGAGACGCTCTGCCTCGGGGTTCGGACCGCAATCTCGGACCGGTCCTTGAGAGTGCCCCTGGCCTTGACTCCGGGCACGAGTCCGAGTAGGGCTAACTTCCTCGGTGGGCTCCCTCTCGACTTTCTCTTCAGGTTCGGACGACGCCCCGGCTTTAACAATAGGCGGTTTCTTAGGAAGCGAAGACTTCCCTTTATCTTGCAGCTCTTTTTGTCGAGCCTCCATTTCAGCATGCCTCTTCTCAACTCCCCTCAATCGGGACAACCTCTTCTCCTTATGAGCCGCCATGACCGGGTCAGGGTGCTCCTCATCAATCTTCTGGATGTCCTCCATTGAGAGATTTGCACAAAAATAAATGTTAGCCCAGGACGAGATGGGAGGAAAAATGAACATGTATGAAGAAAATTACATCCTACTATGTCCACGACTTGTAAGCACTTGTCCCCCTCGGTGCTACAAGTCGCATAATCCTCGTGAAAGACAAAATTGGGATGAACAACCCAGTCAGGAAACCGAGTCCCTCTTCGAACTTCGACCAAAGGTCTAACCCCGGCTATAGGCCCCCTCATTAGGCTGGACTGAGAGTGGTACCGAAAATCCGTCTCCAGCTCGGCCCAGTTAAAAATGGCAATGGATGAGAACTGCTCAATCTTAGCAACCAAATCGTCACTCCAGTCCGGATCATGAACGCGCGAAGGCCAATGCGGTGAATTGACAGGTGCTGTAAATTCCCAGCCATGCCGACTCTCAACCTTGATCACGTGCCTGTTCCAACCCGTGACCTTATTGGCGGTATTTGAAATGGGGGCCATTAGCTTGGGTTTGTTGGGATCAGACTTAATGGTGATGGTTCTGGTTTTGGAGTTGTAAGACAAATTAAAAAAGTGATAGAAGGCAAACATACACGGCTCGAAGCCGAGACTACGACACAAGATAATAAAGGCGGTGAGATACCTGACCGCATTGGCACCAAGGTGGGCTGGAACAATTTCCCAACCTTCCAAAGTTTGATTAATGAAAGGGTCCAAGGGCAGCCTTAGACCGAGGTAGAACTGTTTGAAGTAAAATAGGATGAGGGCGTCACTATAATAAAAAATTTTGGCTTCATGTTCATCGGCGAAAGAAGTGGCTAAATTGTGGTAGAGCCTATACTCACTCCTATCCACCTCATATGTCATATAGAGCTCCTCAAGCATATCATCTCCCCTTTTTGGATGCTTGCGTCGAGAGGAGCCCCCCGGATTTCACTAACCTTTACCCCGGCTCTGTCTCATGCGGAACTCATCGAAAGGCCTATCAGAAGCACTTTTCCCTGCCATACCTGTAGAAGAAGACAAGGGATTAGACTCACCCTGTGAGGATGACTAGGTGATCCTCTCCCTCGTCTCAACCACTTGGGTCGAGGAGAAACCTCCCCCAAAATGAACCCGATCTTGAGACTTGTCCTTAACATAATGCAAAAAGATGCAGTCTAGGACTTCGTCCAAACTATCAAGAGTCAACATGTCGGCGTCACTGCCATCTATGGTCTTAGGCACAAAAGACCCAGAGGGATACCTGATGCCCGTTCTATGGGTTTTGTTCATATACAACATTTCGCCAATGGCCGCGAGGGATAGAAGCTTCCACAACCTATCGGATTTAACATAAATCCTAGAGTTCCTAATGTAGAAACCGTAAGTGGAATTCTTCTCCAGATACCCATGCTTAGACATCTTGAGGACGCGAAGTTTAACAGGATATTTGAAGCTTTGAAAAACTCAACAATGGCAGAAAAATAAATGGGAAATAGAGCTGGAAAAATACCTCAAGAAGCAAAGGTAGGAGGATGAAAATAAATGGGAAGCAGCACCGGAAGAACTGGTCGGAGTAAATCTCCAGAAAAATGGCTGAAAATGGTGGGGTATGAAGTGTCACTGGGCTACTACAAACTGTCCTCTGTTCTGAATCTGAAGAATGAAGGAAATGGTTTTAATTCTATGAAGGGCACGCGGGTGTCATAATTACGCCGCATTAATGGGCGCAGATTTCCAGGAATGAATGTCCCTTCACCTCGCCACGCGCACGCCGTCCAATCACATGATAGGAAATGAAGCGATTGGTATGACCAGACCCTTAAAATTCAGTGGCACAACCAAGCAAGTCGAGGCTGACATAACATCAAGCAAAGCCGGCTTCAAAGAATCAACCAAAACCCTAAAGTTTGAAGAATGGACTTGAGTTCTTACTCGTCCTGCCGAGATAGAAACTCGGGGGCCACTGAACGACATAAACCGAATTGGATACATGGATCTGGAGAGCTCGAGTATAAATCCCAGCAAGGCCCATAAATCAAGACCCTACAAAGCCGAGGGATATATCTCAGCATAGAGCACGACATTGAGGCCGACCTAAAAGCCAGAACCATACTCGGCGTGCCTCAGCTCAGGCTCAAGCCAAGACTTGGTTCAGGCAACCAAATTGTTGCGCCGACTTAGCTCAGTGACAGAATAAGCCGAGATCAGTAAATCTATACTCCTTGTCAATAGATGAAGGTCTTATCCTTCAAGCATACGGAATCTGATGAAATCCAAGATAGAGACAAATAAAGATATCCTTACTTAACAAGAACTCTTTTCCACAAGAAAACTACATACACAATCCTTATCAGGATTCTACTTCCCATATATAAGAAGTACAACATCAACACGGACTCAATGACTTTCTCCGCAAGTTAGGGTTGCAATATTCATTGCTTATAAAAATAGGTGTCGTCGCACCTAAACTGGTACACACATAATTCTTGACTCCCAATACAGTCAATTAATTTTATTTCCACCATATATTCAGTATACTTACTCTCACGCCGGAGGGCCTTCGCAGGTGAAGCCCCAGCTTAGTTCACGTGTTTTCTTGTGTGTAGGTCAGATCAGGAAGTTTACTTGCTGAAATTATCCGAACCGCTTGGACAAGGGCTGATCCGATACGTTTTCGCAGCATCAGTGATCATAAAGGTTATCGATCGGGATTAGTGGGAGTCATGTAGGGGGCAATGAATAATCAAGATGGGGATTTGTTCCTATCTTTAGGGAGAGAGATATCTGCTGGCCCCTCGATAAGTAGGACTGAAGGAAAGTCACGGTCATTCTCAAATGAAGAGTCATTTGAGTCAATCAGTCTACTTAAGATCGAGAAAGCATTTGAACATAATAACTATGGCAATTTTCATGACTTAGTTCAACTATGATATCGCGAGATAAAGGGATTTGACATGTTAAATGGTTTAATGGACTATAAACTTATATTATTTAGGTAGTCATAATGTCTTGCTAGAGACCGCTTACGACTTATTATTTAATAAGATATTAAATAATTACCAACATAATATAAGCCTTTTGGGTCACACATACGATAATTAAAGACAACCACAAATAATTAAATTTAATATTGGATATTATATTTATTAGATAAATTAAATAATGAAGAATGTATAATATAGGATATTATATATTATATTATTTAATTACATCAACTGAAAAGATAAATATAATATTGGATATTATATTTATTAGGGATTAAATAATAAGTAATATATAATATATGATATTGTATATATTGTATTATTTAATAAGTTGAGGGGCAACTAAGCAAATAGTAGAGATTAACTCCTCGGTTTACTTAGTATAAAAATAAAGTGTCTTGGACAAGGAGTTGATATAAAATTAATTACACAATCCTACTTGTGTGAGAAGAAAAATTGACACCCATAAACAAATAGGTCGTCCCATTTTCTTGTGAAGAAACCCCGGTTCAGTCATCTCCGTCTTCTTCCCTTAGTTGATTTTGAACAGTATAAATCCTTAGCAACGAATTATTTGTTGTACTATTTATCAATATTATTCGTAAGGATCTAGCAATCCGGCTTGTACCAATTGTTCGTGAGTGGATCACCAAAAGAGGGAGACGATTTTAATCAGCTTCTGGTCCGGGTTCAGATATGTTCTTCGGATTAAGGTAATTCGATGAACATTTTATAAATCAATTAAATTACCGCATAAAGATCCGCATCTGGGTTTTTGGTTAATTATTCCGCTGAGTTTTTCCTCCAATTTATTGTATTAGATACACGTAAAATCCAACATTATGGTCATGCTATACACGGTCCTATGCTTTATTATATCGTGTGATGATATATATGTTTAAATTTATGCATGTATATGATGCGATATATGTTTATATGTATGTTAGCCAGCATAGATATGAAACATAGGATAAAACCCCTCGTTAAAATTTTAATACTGTTCAATTAAAACACCTATCAAGACTTCAATCATCTTGAGCAGGTCATGCCAAAGCTGGATGCTCGGATTATCTTAGTAAGGTAGGATAGATAATAGTGATATCTAGATGCCCAGAAAACCCAGCCCACCGGACCCGTGTATGACCCGGACCGGCCAACCTGTCGGACCAGGGAACCTAGACCCGTGGTATACATGGGTGGGGTCCGGGTCCTACATTTTGTGACACGTCGACCTACCGGTCCGACCCGGATGACCTGCCTGGGAAATTAATTTTTTTTAAAAAAAGTGACCGTTGGACCCGGCGGGTCTGACCCGTGACCCGACGGGTCCAACGGATTGATTTTCAAATTTTTCAGAAAAAAATTTATCTATAAATACTCCACAAACCTCTCTCATTTTTTTACACTCACTCATTCTGATCTAACTATCTATCAACTATTATTGCTATAATCTTTAATCTCTTTGTTTTTACTATCATTTAATTATTATGTCAAGTTCTGAAAAAAAATTACTTGCCTTTAAAAATTTTAATTGTACAGATAGTGCAGATAATATAGCTAGAGTAATTATTAAAACTTTAACTTCCTATTGCTTAAGATAAAATTTTCACAATTGGTTTTGATAATGCTAGTTCTAATACTGCTAGTGTACCAGCTTTAGAAGAACCTTGCAATCCCGTTTTACCATGTCGATTATTTCATACTAGATGTATATGTGATATTCTAAATTTGTGTGTACAAGATGTATTAAAATATATATAAGAGGCAATAGAATCAATTAGAAAATTTGTCTATTTTTTATATAATCGTACTAAGTTAGTAAGACAACGGGTTAAATTTTTAAAACCAAAAAAATGCAATCCAAACTTTTTACTCCAGATGTAAAACATAGATGGAACTCAACTTTAGAGATGAAAACCTAAAATTAAGTTTTGATTCCTCGTGAGGATACGTAGGCAAATTAATTTTAAGTGAAAACTTAAAATTAAATACAAGCTCATTTTTTCCAATTATTATCTTTGTTCATTAGTTATTTTTCGTGTATAAAATGATAATAAATAAAGTTTACAAATACTTTTTCCAAAAAAAAAACTGGACCCGGACCCGTGAACCCGCCAACCCCTACATTTCATATGTACGGGTGGGGTCCGGGTCCTGTCCAGACGACCCATGGACCTGGCGGGTCGGACCCGAATCCGAACCCGTGGGTGGGCACCTCTATACCTATGTGTTTTAATGAACGAGGAATTCAAAATAATTTTGAACCTTAAGGCATAAGATGAGATTATAACATGTTTAGTCATAGGATACAAAATCCCACAATTATAATATAAGAGTTACATATGATTTAATCGATAAAGAGTTATCCACCTAAAGTAGCTCAATTCTAGGCGTCATGCCAAAGCTGAGTTTAGAATTGTGCAAAATGAGGTCTTAGCCCACTAAAATTACAAGTGTTGTAAAATTGAGGATATTTTATTTTAGTGGGAGTATTTTTCGAGAAATAGAAATGTGACTAAATACTTTACATATTTAAATTTTGTATATTATAGAATGACATCAAACAACACATCCACCATTTCACTACAATCCATCATTGAGAAAGACAAGCTTAAAGAAAAAGTCATCAACTATCTGGATTGGATCCAGATCTTTAGAATAGTTCTCAAGCAAGATACAAAATTGTACGTTCTTGAGGAAGAAATTATCAATGAGCTGCTGATAATACTAATAAAGCAACAAAAGTTAAATGGAAGAAACATTATGATGATTCCATTGATGTCAATTGTCTTATGTTGGCTACCATTTATCCAGAACTTCAGAAGAATCTGGAAGAAATGGAAGTTTATGATCTTAATGCTCACCTCAAGGAGATTTTCTCAAAGCACGCTAGGCAAGAGAGGTATGAGACCTTTCAAGCCTTGTATGCTTGCAAGATGGTTGAGGGGACATCTGTCAACGCTCATGTACTCAAGATGAAAGGATACACTGATTATCTTGATAGGCTTGGTTTTCCACTTTCTAAAGAGCACTATACAAATGTAATCCTAAACACATTACCCGATAGTTGCAGTCAATATGAACTATAATATGAATGAGTGGATAGTCCATTGTTGAGCTGCATGAGATGCTTAAAACAGCTGAGCAAAATATTAAGAAGAAACCAAGCCACGTGCTGATGGTCAGCAATGGAAAATTCTTTAAAAATAAAAGCAAGGGTAAAGGTAAAGCAAAAGTTGCCAAAACTAAAGACCCAACTAAGACGATTTTCAAGGCAAAAGCCCCCAAAGATGGAAATTGCCATCATTGCAATAAACAAGGACACCGGAAGAGAAATTACAAGGTTTACTTGGAAAAGCTAGAGCATACCAAGGGTAGTGAGATGGACATAGTCTACTTTTAACTCCTGGGTATTGGATATTGGATGTGGATCACACATTTGTACAAACTTGCAGGGGTTGAGAAGCAGTAAATAACTGAAGAAAGGGGAAGTAGATCTAAGAGTCGGCAATAGAGCAAGAGCTGCTGCACTAGCCTTTAGGACTTATGATATAGTTTCACCCAATGGGATTTTGTTAGTTTTGAACAATTGCTATTATGTTGCTGCTATGAATAGGAATATTATTTCAGTCTCTACATTAGATTGTGAAGGTTATAGTTTTATTATTAAGAATAAGATTATTCATATTTTCTTTGATAACTTGATTTATGGTACTACAAAGTTATATAGTAGCCTTTACAATATTTATCTTGATGATTCCAATACTGTGAAAGTCTATAACATTGCAACCAAGAAACCTAAGCTCAATGATTCTAATCCGAATTACTTATGACAATGTCGACTTGGCCACATAAATGAAAAACGCATTTCTAAACTCCATCACGATGGACTTTTAGACTCCTTTGACTATGAGTCATATGGGATATCCGAATCTTGTTTATTGGGCAAGATGACGAAAAATCCTTTCACCGGTCATGGACAAAGGGCTAGTAACCTATTAGGCCTAGTACATACTAATGCATGCGGACCTCTTAGCACTCATGCAGGGGCGGATATCAATACTACATCACCTTTACCAATGATTTTAGTTGGTACAGACATGTTTATCTTATGACACATAAACATGAATATTTTGAAATGTTCAAAATATTCCAGAGTGAAGTAGAGAATCAACTTGGAAAGATGATTAAAGATCTTCGATCAGACCGAAGGTGGCGAATTCTTGAGTCAAGAATTTGATGATCATCTTAGGAGTTGTGGAATTGTCTCACAACTTACTCCTCCTGGAACACCTCAACATAATGGCGTGTCTGAGCGGATGAATCGAACTTTATTAAATATGGTTCGGTCCATGATGAGTCGAATGGAGTTTCCATTGGCCACGTGTTAGAAACAGCTGTATTCACCCTTAACCGTATTCTACCAAAAGCTGTTGAAAAGACAACATTTGAGAAATAGACTGGTAAGAGACCAAACTTATCTATTCTAAAGATCTGGGATTGCGAAGCGTTCGTAAGACGCTAAGTGTTTGACGAATTGGCGGCCAGATCTGAAAGATGTTTATTAGTGGGATATCCTAAGGAAACTAAAGGATACTACTTTTATAAACACGCAGAGAACAAAGTATTTGTTGCTCGAAATGCTGGTTTATTAGAAAGGGAATTTATTTCCAAAAGTGACAGTGGGAGTAATGTATTTCTCAAGGAAACTCGAGAACCACAAGACGACATTTCTTCGCCAATGGAAACTGAACATGCTCAATAATTACTTGAGGAGCCAGCAAAGTACACAAGTTCCGCACGGAACAAGGTGCGACATGAACCTGGGAGATATGGGTATCTCGCGATAGAGCAAGAGGACGCATCGCTCATAGATGATGATTCTAGTACCTATATGGAAGCTGCTTTAAGACCAGAGTCCTAGTAATGGCTAGAGGCCATGAAGTCAGAGATGCAGTCCGTGTACGACAATCAAGTTTGGAACTTGATAGATCCACCTGAGGGTGTTAAAATCATTGGTGCAAATGGATCTTCAAAAAGAAGAAAGACATGGATGATAATATGCAAGCCTATAAAACTAGAGTAGTGGCAAAAGGTTATAGACAGACTCATAGTGTTGAATATGATGAGATCTTTTCGCCAATAGTCATGCTTAAATCAATTAGAATTTTATTTGCCATTGCCGCATACTATGATTATGAAACATGGCAAATGGATGTCAAAGCAACATTTCTTAATGAGAACTTACTCGAGGATATGTACATGACACAACCTAAGGGTTTTGTTCATCCAGAAAATTCTAAAAAGGTTTGCAAGCTTCAAAGATCCATTTATGGGTTGAAGCAGGCTTCTCGGAGCTGGAATCTTCATTTTGATCAAACTGTCAAAGAGTTTGGGTTTATTCAAAATGAATATGAACAATGTGTGTACAAGAAGTTGTTTCTCCATGAAAGACTTAGGAGAAACTGCTTATATTCTTGGGATAAAAATCTATAGAGATAGATCAAAGAGAATGATTGGTCTGAGTCAGAGTACCTACACTAACAAGATATTGAAGAGGTTCAATATGCAGGACTTCAAGAGAGGTGTAGCACCCCATTTATGCGAATATTTATTTTAGATATTTGGAAGCTTATATATATTTAAATGTCCAACGATTTATTTATGAGTTTCATTTTCTTTAATGAGGTCAAAATTATATTACTATATTGTATATCATGTTAAAGTATTTTTAGTTCACACACCTGGGCTCAAATCCAACTCTTGAAACCATGAAAATATTTTTATTATAGTCATCGTAAATTTGATTTTAAATATTAGTCTAATTACCACTTAATGGTCAAATTATATTTATTTATGAGGTAATAATATTTTGTAGCACAAGTGCTGGTGTTAATTTATTTTAGTTAATCCAATTTAAATAACTCATAATAAACACTATTCATTTTGCATGAAGCCCAACTATTACTTCATATTTTCATTTTATGTTATCCCAATTCATTAAATAAAGCCCAATTATTATCGAGTCTAATCAAAACACAAACAAAACGGCAATATTCGGTGAAAGTTCAAACACCAGTAATGTCACTGCGGTCGGTTACTAGAAAAACTGATATTTCGCATTCACGTTCGTCTCCACCCCTCCTTTATCACTTAAAATTCTAAACTTCTTACAACACTTCAACTTCATACATTAAAAAAAATACATAAGAAAGATTATCACACTGCAAGTTCATCTTCCATTCCAAGACAAAGGTAAGTCAAATAATCTTCTATCTTAAATTTGAACATCTCAACATTTATCAATTTCCAATAGGATATTCAATTCACAAACCTTCAATCAAAAATATAAATCACACACTAACACAAAAGTTTTACAGAACATATTAATCAGTCCGACTTACAAACACCAACCAGAATCAATTTCATTATTTTTCGGTTGAATCGTCCGAATTAAAAAAAAAATAGTTTTGGAAACTCAAATACCATTTAAAACTCGATCTTCAATCGGAACCAAAATTTCCTTCTGCCCGATTTTATCTTTAGTTCTAACATGCGGCCCGAAGTTTCAGTCCTACCCGTCGTACGAGAATAGGCAGGGCCGGCCCTATGGGTGGGCGGGCCGGGCGACGGCCCAGGGCATCAAAGCCCAAAGGGCATCAATTTTAGGCCCAATGATGTTATTACTAGCAAAAAAAGAATTAAAGTGTTGCCAACAAGACGTGAACCATGAACCTTTAGGATAGATAAGCACTTATTTACCACTAGACTAATGATGCTCTTGAATGTTTTTCTTTTAGTTAATTGTATTACTATTATTGTCGATTCATTTATTTTTCTATAATTCTTTTTTTTTAAATATTTGTCTTGTTTTGATGACAACACTTATTTATCTAAAATAAATAAAATTAGTCATATTCAACAATTAATACTTCTTATATATTTTTGCTTTCAAAAATTTTGTGATAATATTTAAACTCTACATGAAACAATTTATATTAATAACTAATTTCAACTCGAAACCACAAATATCTTTTGTTATACTTTCTAAAATCAAGTCATGTATGAAATAATTTTAAATTACTACATAGTTTCAACTAATTTTTGTGATTTCCACAGTCATAAAATATGATTATTGGAGGTTATTATTTTTTTATATATATTTTTAGATATAGAATCTTGTGAATCCAGTTTTGTTGTCACCCATAGTGTAGTCTGTTGCGTAAAGCTATATAAGACTGTTTAAACTATTTAACACTCGCTATTTAAGTATGTTTAGATTATTAAAAATATGATACAAATATAGTATTAAGTTTTTCTATGTTTTAAGATGACTTAAACATCATATAAAGTGGTATACTTTTAGTCTGAGCACAACTATCATTATAAGTCTCTAAAGATCATTTAACTTGATATAACATTATGATACTATATAATTATAAGATATGTATTACGAAGAACACATTATCATTTAATAACAGTAACAAAAATTGGTCGTTAAAAATAATATGCTTTTTTGTTTTGTAGTTTTTAAATATGGGGGCATCTTTTGGCCTTTTCGCCCAGGGCATGAGAAACCCTAGGACTGGCCCTGAGAATAGGTAGCGGAATAGAACACAGTCTGCAACCCAATTTTCTCAAACCAATCCCGATGAGATTTAACTCAACCCGATCAATCGGAGAAATCATACCCAAAACCGGGCCCTAAGCAATCCAAAAACTAGAGGGGCTTACCTATTTTTTGTAACACCCCCGATATATTCAGGAATATTACAGTGCCGTAAATCCTTTACGTAAGAATTTACAAGGCTGATGAAACGAAATGACAATAACAAATACCAACAAACGAAAGTAACTGAGATAAAATACAATGGTTCTGAATCAGTACTGACAATACAAACGTTCAACGGAGAACATTAATACATAATCAAATCCAACATCACAAATGACAACGCACTCAAGTACTTAATTAAATCAACACAACATCTGACAATTAACCCGGCCGGAACACCACTCTGCACCCTCGTCGTCATGCAACTCCAGTGGTTGTTTTCCCGCTCTCCTGGATCCTGAACATAAAATAAATGTTCACCCCCAAAGGGGTTAGCACAATGATACTATTACAAGTACGATAATTATGCAACAATGATTTATTCGACATTAATCATGACAAGTTTCTCCAACGAGAAAATAATAACAACACATAACACATTATGACAGTCTCAACATACTTGTGGTATTCCAACGATCCAGCGCACACAGCTATAGATTCCCATGATGATCCCGTCGGACCAACGCATGGTGAAATTACCTGTCCAACGATCCAGCGCATACAGCTATAGATTCCCATGATGATCCCGTCGGACCAACACATGGTGGACAATTAATCACAACACATATGTACAGTACAACAATAACATAACCGACATAATACAAACAATTATAATTAAAGTACTTGCCTCGATTTGACGACAAGGATAATACTTCAACGGGTATCAGCACACTCGAAGGTCGCCCCTTCGATCAATCATGTAGTAAAACTCGGACCTTAAACAAAAGAAATAATATAGAGTTCATCTTACGTCGAGTAATTAACGTACGAACATCTAACATTCCAAACTATGGCCGAAAGTTCAACATTACGAATCCTGACTGAACTCTTCATAACGTACGTTACACCCACACATAGCGTACATTAAGTCTGTACGTTAGCATACGTAAGCTCTGAAGCCTAACGTACGCTAAGCATGAATTTGGCAGTTCTCTTCTCTGAACAGATGACTGACTCGTCTGATGATATAATGTATGTAATGCGTGATGCTTAATGTACGTTATACTCACAAACATATTTCTCATACGAAAAAGAATGATCCAATGGTGTTTGATATCTTCGAGTTTCAAGGATAAACATGTCATTATAATACCTTACTCCAATCTCGATTATGAGTTCATATATGTAGTTCGGATAATCTATGGTTGATACACTTGTTACCAATATTAGCGGTTAATTCAAACTCCATCATGAAGATTAGCTAGTAAATCCAACTTACAAAATATGACAAAACCTTCAACGTTCATCCTCCTAGGTTCGTCTAACCAAAGTGATATTAATACCAAGTCTATGATCATTACGAAGACACCATCTAATGCAGATTATCAATCTCAAAAAACTTCCCTTACTTGTTCATCATAACAAGATTCAAACTATAATGCTCTTAACCACGGTAACTTAAGCATAAATACTCCAACTTCCTAAAACATGATGTTCGGTTAAATAAGTCATTTATGGAACATAATAATCTCGGTAGTATGGTCATAACATCCTTAAGAACATGAATTCAAGGTTGGAGATATCATTAACATACCTTAATATGAAGAAAACATCGAGGCAATAGGTAGAATCCAACTCCGGATGCTTGAGTGCCAATCCAAGGTGTTTCTCAACTTCAATGGCTAAGTAGGGATGTTAACAAGTGTCTAAGTGTCAAAGGGATCTCTCTGGACTAGAAGGAAATGAAAGAGAAATGAAAGGAAATGAAGTGGAGTGGAATGGGTGCTGTCCCATATATATAATGTCCTGGGCTTTACGTACATTAGCCTTAGTGCTTTATGTATGTTATTCACTTAGCGTACGCTACCCGAAGTCCGTAGCGTACTCTACCGTTCAATGGTAGCTTATTGTCTCATTTCTGTACTCTCTTACGTACGCTACATCAACAGGGTTACGTACGTAATCAGCTATACTTAGCGTACGCTATATACATCACTTAGCGTACGTTAATCCCCATTAACCAAAAGCTGTCCAGGTTCATGCCGCGGGAATCTTATCTGGGCCCACCAACCAACTGGCCCATGTGCTAGCTGCCTTGATCAATTATTGACTGCCTTAGGTACGCTATGCCTTTCTCATAGCATACGCTATCTGTGGCTCGTAACGTACGTTATGCTTACTAGGTAGCGTACGTTACGACGTAGTTGCATGTATAAATTTACAAGGTTGATATGATCATGCATGTGGATACGAATACGGGGAAGACCATACTTTGATTAATGATATAACAAATTCGAATAATACAAGGTTAGAATACGGACGAAAATACTCAATAATTTATCCGGATATTACATACTCTTCTTATAAAAAGGAGTTTCCTCCCGAAACTCAAGATGAAAATAATTCTGGGTATCTGGACTTCATACAATCTTCCGTTTCCCAAGTAGCTTCTTCAACTCCGTGGTGCAACCATTGAACCTTAACCAAAATGATTCGTTTATTCCTCAATTGTTTGACTCGACTTTCGAGTATCTTGATCGGTTTCTCTTCAAACGTGCCATCCTTAGCGACTTCGATCTCGCCGAAATCAATGACATGACTGGGATCTAATATGTACTTCCGTAACTAAGATACGTGGAACACATTATGAACATGACTCAGCGATGGCGGTAATGCCAACCTGTATGCCAACTCTCAGCAGCTTTTGATTAGCAGGCAAACCAAACCGTCGAGTCTTTCAAGAATCTCGAACGACCCAATATATCTCGGACTCATCTTTCCCTTTTTCCAAAACAAAAAATTCCCCGAGTAATAGAAACCTTTAAAAGCATGTGATCTCCAATACCGAACTCTAACGGGCGACGACGCACATCTGCATAAGATTTCTGCCGAATCTGGGTGGTCAACAGTCTTTCACGAATCAAAGCTATCTTCTCTTGCGTCTGTATGATCAACTCCGGTTCCGTACCGATCAAGTCTGATGAATCATCCCAACACAGGGGCGATCTGCATCTCCTCCCGTATAATGCTTCAAAAGGTGCCATCCTAATGGAAGCATGCCAACTACTGTTGTAAGTGAATTCAATCAATGCTACACGAACTTCCCACTCAGTCGACCAATCTAAGGCACAAGCTCTCAGCATGTCTTCCACTGTTTGAATAGTCCTCTCGGACTGTCCGTCTGTCTGCGGATGATAAGATGTGCTAAAGTTCAGCTCAGTTCCCAAGGCCTTATGAACTGCTTTCCAAAAATATGACACAAAAGCGACCGTCTCGGTCGGAAATAATGGTCTTGGCGAACCATGCAATCGGACTATCACTGCAATAAATACTGGTGCCAACTTCTCTGGTCCCCACGTGTCCTTTATGCCCAGAAAATGAGTCAATTTGGTTAGACGATCAACTATCATCCAAATCATGTTCATCCCTGTTCTGCTCTTCGGCATATTAGTGATAAATTCCATCGATATATCCTCCCACTTCCATTCAGTAATCGGGAGGGGCTTCAGCATTCCGGCAGGTCGTTGATGTTCGATCTTAACCTGCTGACAAATCAAACATTTTGAGACATAATCCGTTGCATCTTTCTTCATGTTGCCACACCAGAAATTCTGCTTCAGATCCTTATACATCTTAGGATCTGTTCTTTTGGACTGAATGAATCTGAATTGAATCGAATCAATCGAATGGATTCAATAGAATCGAATCGAATCAATCGAATGGACTGGAATCGATTCGAACCGAAATATATTAAGGGTAAATAATAATAATAAAAAAATAAAAATAATAAATATAATAAAATAATAATAATAATAATAATAATATAATAAAATATAAATGATAAGTTGAGATCTATTTGATAAGGGTAAATTATAATAATATTAATGATATTAATAACAATAATGATAATAACTATAATAATAACAATAATAATAATAACACTGATAATAATGATAAATAATAATAATAATAATCAATAAAAATAACGATAATAATAAATATTATTAATAATAATAGTAAATAATATTAGTAATAATAACAATAATAATAATAAAGATTATTATTAATAATAATAATACTGATAATAATGGTAAATAATAATAATAGTAATCAACAACAGCAACGATAATAGTAAATATTATTAGTAATAATAACAATAATAATTAAGATTAATAATAATAATAATAATAATAATAATAATAATAATAATAATAATAATAATAATAAAAATAATAATAATAACAACTGAACTGAACTGAACTGAATGGACTTGAACTGAACTGAACTGAACTGAAAAACTGAAAAATAAGTCCAAAAGAACAGGGCCTTACTGGTGCCTGGGTGGATTGAATAGGGCGTGCTGTGAGCTTCCTTCATAATTGTCTGCTTCAAAACATCGACAACGAGAACACAAAGTTGGCCCTGGAATCTCAAAACTCCATCATCATAAATTACGAATCCTGGGGCCTCTCCCTTGCTCACTTCATCACGTATCCGAATCATCATAGGATAATCTAATTGCTTAGATTTGATTTCTTCGGTTAATGATGAAGTCAATTCCATCACACACAGTTGTCCTTGGACTCTTTGCAACCATACTTCAATTCCTTCACAAATCAATTCACGTTGAATGCTGGTCTGGGAGGTGAGAGTCTCCAGCATTCGAATAAAAATAGGTTTGCGGCTTAGTGCATCAGCCACTACATTTGCTTTGCCTGGATGATAAAGAATCTCCAAGTCATAGTCCTTAATCAATTCCAGCCATCTCCTCTGTCGCATGTTTAACTCTTTCTGACTGAAGATGTATTTGAGACTCTTATGATCCGTGAAGATGTGACACTGAGTCCCGTACAGATAGTGTCTCTAGATTTTCAAAGCGAAAACCACAGCTGCCAACTCCAAATCACGTGTTGGATAATTTACTTCATAGGGCTTCAACTGTCGTGATGCGTAGGCGATCACTTTCTCATTCTGCATCAGTACACACCCGAGACCTTGGCTTGAAGTGTCACTGTAAACTATGAATCCTGCAGTTCCCTGCGGTAGTGCTAAAATCGGTGCCGTCGTCAATCTCTTCTTCAATTTATCAAAGTTGGTCTGGCACATCTCCTTCCACTCAAACTTTTGGGCTTTCTGCAGTAATCGAGAAAGTGGGCGGGTAATTTTGGAAAATCCTTCTGTAATATCCTAGAATTTCACTATGAATTTTTCGCATTATTTTATCTGGGATGTACTGTACAAAGTGGGACCGACACGATATGAGCGGATAATTTTGGAAACCGTGACAGTTGTGCCAGTATGTCATCGAGGTTATTTTGATTCTAGGATATTACATGCTTGTTGTGTTTTCGATGTCGGATATACCGTATGAGTATTTGTTTGATTTCCGTACTTGGTCGACAGTTGTAATTGAGGATATCGTGCATCAGACGTACCGTATGAGAATACTTTCGGGATTTCATATATGTGTTCAGTATGTCGTATGTTCATATTTGTTATGTCGAGACGTTGGACAGGAATTGCTGGAAACGGCTAAGTATGGATCTGTTAACGTACGTTAAGACTTTGAGATAACGTACGCTAAGTGGTACGTGTTACGTACATTAAGCGTAAGGTATTACGTACGTTGTTGTGCGACGATTAATTCGCCACGATAGGCGATCGGCGACCTCCCTGAAAAGTCAACCATAGAAGCCAAACTCCGGACGGACACCTAGAGTCCGGCATGATACAGCGATCGTCTTTTGGTAAACAGCGATCGTCTTTTGATACCTGGCGATCGTCTTTGTCTAACGGATCAGAGGCGATCATCTCATGCCACGTGGGGATCCAGCATCCGTCAAAGTCGTCGAAGACCGAATCTTGGACGATGGCCCACCCGCGGATCTTCATAGGATACCAACAAAAAGGATCATTGACCCCAGCCTGTCACCTACCACACCTACCGACAAGGCCGCCGAAAGGTACGAAGTGGACCCTCCTCGGACAGCGACTCGCGACGCGTGCTGGCTTCCCATTGGTTCACCCAGCTGGCCTCCAACTGCAACCTCGGACCTCAAGGGAACAGGCCCACGTGACGGGACGATCGGCTGTTTATTTTAATATAGAAAACGGCGATCACCCGCGATCGCCTAAGGGATCCCAACTACTTTGTCCCCTATAAATAGAGGACTCACTGTTGCGGCCAAAAGGGATTCGACTACGGATTAAGTGCAAAATACACACTAAAGAGAGAACAAAAGGCTCTTTTGGCAAGCACTAACAGATTCATAGTGACATTCATACACATTCATCATAAATTCCAAGCAAGAACTCACAGATTCATCCATCTGGTTCTTCCGGCAATCTACGCGCTCTAAAGCCTAGATAACTAGAAGCTTTTACACTCATTGTATTAGATTCTAACATTAATATTTGTACTCGACAGTATATTTATTAATAACATCTCGCGAGAGCATTCAAGCCCGGGACTAACAAACCCGGCAAATCTTGTGTTATCCATTTTCCCACTAAGTGTTCTCGCATTTTGTTTGTTACTCGATCGTTCCGGCAATACTATCTCCGGATAATATTTTGGGTAACAACAATTGGCGATAGAAGGAGGGGATCTAAACCTTCATTTTTTCCTACCGTCTCGAAGAACACTCACTTTTCTCCGGACATATACTAGAAGAAACACTCACTGTTCTTCAATAGAAAAACCATCAGAAAATGACATCAGCAACAACCTCCAAGAGGGCCACCCTGAGATCTGCCGGAAATCTTATTCCGGCGAGGACCGAATCCCAGCCCACGGCGGAGGGCGAGCGTGGCGACGCTAGGCTCTCGCTCCCGCCCCCGAGGGACGGTTCTAGCCTCTCACTCGACCAGTTCCAGACATCGGAACAGATTGAGGAGGCTATAGCCATCCTCAGGGAACGGCAGAGGGCCCGCGATACGCCTACCATCACCCCGTCAGCTAACCGCCGGGCAAGCAAAAGGAAGCTCAAGGGGATCTATGTTGAGAAATCAATAGAAAGTCCCGAGCCGCAGGGGAAGGCTCTCATAAGGCGGGACGATTCCGTCTTCAGCCGCCTAGGTAGCGATCCTCATGGCGACAGGCACTCGAGCCCAAATGAGACATCGATATCTGAATCCTTTACCAGGAGTTCGGCGTATCCGACTCCCAAGAGACAGACCGGGCAACGAGCCCCTGCTCGCCCAAGAAGGGAACCCTCTGGCAGGGAGATCGTCATTCACCACGGAGCTAGGGGATCAGTACACGATCGCCTTGGTTCGCAGTCTGAGAGCCAATCGGCGAGCGATCGGCGGCAATGATCGCCGCTATGCAACGCCACTCGGCGAGATGAAGACGCTCCTAGAAATTGGGGCAAACGCCAGAGACCGATCGCTGGGCTAAATGAGCCACTCGCGGTCCAGATCGAGATCGCTCCAGTCAATCAACGATCAATCCCCCACAAACACCTCTATACGAGGAGAACGGATCCGGAACCCACTTAAGCAAATTCCGGATCTACATGACTGGATGCGGAGCTTCGGATGCGACGAAATGTCGTATGTTCCCGCTAACTCTGGCGATCTCGCCCACAGGTGGTACATCTCGCTACCATCTCGCTCAATCAATTGCTTTGAGAAGCGGCGAACGACTTCACGTCATACTTCGCCGCCAAAGTCGCCGCCGAAGGTCCCCACCGCATGATGAAAATCGGGCAGGAAGGATGAATCGGATGAGGATTATATCGGCCGGTGGACGAGATAGTCCTCACCGGTGAGCCCGTCGGCCGACGAGATCGCTCACCACGCAGATCTGAACGGATTCCACGGACGATCGCCCATGTTCGGGCACCTCACAAAAGATTTTCCACCGACCTATACAGCGTTCCGCGTCGAGCCGCCGATTATCCGGCCAGGCGAAGATGCTCTCACTCCGCCCGGACGAGGGACACCAAGAAGGGAAAGCACCTTCCCATGTCCGAAGAAGACGGCCGCCAAGCCCAGAAGGCGGTCGCCAAGCCGCTGGCGAGTTCAAAGCCTTCGAGGATGTAGAGGTCCACCTTCTTCACAACCTCAACTTATCTCCGCCCACATCTTCAACGCGATCAAGGGTCGCGAGTGGCTTTCAAGCCAAAGCCGATAAGGGACCACGGTCATCTAGACCGCAGCAAATTCTGTGCCTATCATAAGAGTCCCGGCCACAACACTAGCCAATGCCGCGACCTCCTCGAGACAGCTCTGGCGACTGTTTGAGGAAGGCAAACTGGATAATTTGATCACCAAGCCAGAACCCAGGACGGAAAGAGCCGGAGGGCGCGAACGCCGACCGAGCTAGAGAATTCCTCCCAATCCGATCGCCAGGATCGAGCATGAGCCGGAGTACTCTGATGAGTCGATCCCTCCGATCAACCCTGGCGGTCGGATCAACATGCTCCAAGCAGGAGGTGGGAGCCTCGGGGGCCTTTCCCCGGTTTCCACCCTGTCAAACAGGAAGCGAAAAGCCGAACTGAGGGCCTTTGCCGAAGTCCATGTTGTAGTACCTCCGGAGCCGACCATCTCTAGAGACGCGCTCATCACCTTTTCCAACAAGGACAGGGAAGGAGTGCAATGTCCCAAAGAGGATGCACTAGTGATCTCCGCTTGCATCCTTGGGAAGATGGTCGATCGCGTGTTGGTCGACAATGGGAGTTTTTGCAACATCATATTCAAATCCGCCCTAGACCAACTCGGCAACCTGATCAAATTCATCAAGCCTTTCGACACCGTGCTCCAAGGGTTCGGCGACAACACAGTCCAAGCCTACGGGAGGATCAAGCTCTCCGTCGAGCTAGTATGCTTTTATGATCCCAAGGTTAGGATTACTAGGAACCTAAGCTTTGTAATCATAGATAGGCCCAGCATCTTTAATGGGTTCCTAGGTCGCCCCTTTTTAGAAACCTTTGAGGCGGTCGCCTCATCTTTCTTTTACTGTATCAAATTCCCCACTGCCGATGGGACGGTCGGTACTGTAAAAGGAGATCAACTAATGGCAAAGAGATGTTTGAGTTACTCCTATGTTGTTAATTCTTTCAATACTTCCCATACTATATGTAACATTGAAGCGACCGACGATCAACCCATGGAGATCGACGAGCCTAACACTTCGTACCAACCCGACTCAGGGGACGCCATCTCTCATCGATTGACGGACGACATCGAGCCAAGGATCGGTTTCGAGCCAAGCCTCGACATCGATCCTAGGACCGAGTCCGGAGATCGAACCAAACGAGAGGCGACCATTCCTGTCGAAGAGTTGGAAAGTATTACGATGGATCCGGATCATACAGAACGGGAAGTACAGGTCGGCGCGAGCATCGACCACGAATTAAAGGGGGATCTGATCAACTTGCTACGTAGGAACATCGGAGTCTTTGCCTGGTCACATCAAGATATGGTTGGCATAAGTCCCGAACACGCTTGCCATTATCTGAAGATCGACCGGGCGATGAAGCCTGTTCACCAGAAGCGTAGGAAGTTCGGTCCCGAGAAATACGCGGCGCTCGACATAGAAGTCCAGAAGTTACTCAACAATAAATTGATCGGAGTAGCCACTGACGAACCACAGTGGGTCGCCAACGCGGTGCTCGTCAAAAAACCAACTGGTTCCTGGAGATTATGCATTGACTTCACCGACCTCAACGCGGCATGTCCAAAAGATCACTTCCCGATGCCTCATATCGATCACCTGGTCGATAGCACGGCAGGATGCGAAATGATGTCGTTTATGGATGCCTTCGCCGGATATCATCAAATCCCAATGGCGGAGGAAGACATAAAACACACATCTTTCCACACAGAAAAAGACATATACTATTGGGTCAGAATGCCGTTCGGCTTAAAAAACGCAGGGGCGACCTACCAGCGATTAGTCAACAGGATGTTCGCCGATCAGATCGGCAAGACCATGGAGGTCTACATTGACGATATCGTAGTCAAAAGCCTCAAGAAGGAAGATCACCTCAACGATCTTGCCGAGACGTTCGCCATCCTTGAGAAGTTTAACATGAAGCTGAACCCCAAGAAATGCAACTTCGGGGTGGGCTCCGGGAAGTTCTTGGGGCACATAGTGAGCCAAAGGGGGATCGAGGCGAACCCCACCAAGATACGAGCGATCCTTGACATGCAGGAACCGCGAAACATCAAACAGGTGCAACGCCTCACAGGCTGTCTAGCCGCCCTCAACCGTTTCATATCACGGCTCGGCGATAAAAGCAAGCCTTTCTTCGCGACCATCAAGAACAAGAAGTTCGCATGGACGAAAGAAAGCCAGATAGCATTCGCCAAAATAAAGGAATATCTATCCAACCCCCAGATCCTGGCAAAGCCGATCCCCGGTGAAAAATTATTCCTTTACTTAGCGGCCTCGGAGGTCGCGCTGAGTGCCGTTCTGGTGCGAGCAGAGGGGCAAGCCCATTTGCCGATCTACTATGTTAGCCAGGCGCTCCACGACGCCGAGACACGTTACACACCATTGGAGAAGATCGCCTATGCCCTTGTCATGAGTGTACGAAAGCTGAGAGCTTACTTCTTCGATCACCAGGTGGAGGTCCTAACCACTCTACCTCTAAGACAAGTCTTGCACCGACCGGACACCAACGGGCGACTCCTCAAGTGGTCGCTGGAGATCGCACAATACGGTATCACTTACGCTCCTCGCACGGCGATCAAAGGCCAAGCTCTGGCGGACTTCGTGGTGGAATTAACGTTCCCTCACAGTCCGACCCAGGTCGGCCGACCTGCCTGGAAATTATACGTGGATGGCTCAGCGACCAATGCGAGAGCAGGGGCAGGGATTGTCCTCATTAGCCCCGACGGTCAGAGTTTCACAAATGCCGTGCGTTTCGGTTTTCGTGCGACCAACAATGAAGCCGAATACGAAGCTCTGGTAGGCGGGCTTGATCTAGCCCTCGCCCTAGATGTTCGACGCCTCCATATCTACATGGACTCCCTTTTGGTCGTGAACCAAGTCAAGGGGGAATATGAGGCACGCGGCGAACAGATGGTCAAATACCAAGAGCTGGTCGCCGAAATGTGCACAAAATTTGAAGAATTACTAATCGAGATTAGGGCTTTAGCCTAGATTAGGGCTTCATCAAAACGCAGATGAACAAAGGTTTCATCAAAACCCTAGATTAGGGCTTTAGCCTGACATACTAAGAACTGAAAATACAAAATAAATAAACGAAAGCATAAAATTCAAACGCAGATGAAGCTCGGATTCCTCCGTTCTTCAGCTTCCGCCTTCTGCCCTTGAATTCCTCTGCTTTCCTCCTCTTCTCTGTCTCCAAGCTTAAGCTCTCTTAGGTTTAGATTCAATGATTCCCCGATAATTAAATTAGGGTCTTAAGCCCTATTTATAGCTCAGCACTTCCATAAATCGCGTCCGTATTAGTTGGTTGAAATCAAGCCAAACGCCCAAAATCCGGCAGACGTACCAAACCCGATAAGTGTGCCGCGGATCACTGACCCTGTTCCGCGGAACATCGCCAAAATATAAATACCTGGGCGTAATTTAATCCTTCTGTGCCGCGGATCACCTGGGCTGTGCCGCGCACGTAGCATCTTACTCGCCCTTCTAGTGGTGTCTTCCTTGCCGCGGCTCGCCTTCGGTGCCGCGGCTCAGAGTCCAGTTTTGCCGTCTTCGCCCGTTTTGCCTCGTTTTAGCTTCCGGACTTCAATTTCCTATCAATCATACAAAATTAAGGCATTAAAAGCTCATTTAGATGATTTCACTCGCCAAAACACTACAAAATAATGATGAATAAGCGTATAAAAATACGCCTAACAAATACCCCCAAACTTAAGCCTTTGCTTGTCCTCAAGCAAAAAAGAATTAAAGTCAATAAAAGAATGTCGTGAATCATCGTGCAACTCATAGTGTTCAACCTAATCAATACTATCCTGCCATTCTCTCTAAACAATACGAGTGTCATAAAAGCGAACTGCACTCAGAATAATGATTCCGCAAAGTAATCAAGTTCAGTCCTAATCATTTGTTCATGAAGAAAACTCAGCTCAAAGATCAACAAAACATGAGTCAAATCAACCGTCAATATGAAAGGCTAACATAAACAAGCTAGTTCGTCGCGTTCCACAGTCTAAAGGCACAATTTTTTTCACGAGTCTCATAACAAATAAACCTCGGACAGTATCCCCTTATATAAATATGCTCAAGAATTTGATTCGAGTCGACCACTAGGTTAGGATCTCGGGATGTTTCATCGGGATAATCCTAGGGTGGAACTTCCATTCTCATGTATTAGGAAACCGTTTGACGTAAAAGACACTCATGGGGCACATGGATGCTTCTAGTTACTAAGTTCCCGTCTACAGCGGAGAAACAACTCGAATACATAATTTCCGCATGTCCGAATCAAGGTTGCCGTTTTGACGCGAGAGTAAACAGCGGGTCACGCGAATACCCCCGGTTACTAGGCTCCCTATCATTGGCATATGTGAAATATCTAAATCAATAGTCTAATCAGGGTCGTCGTTTTACGCGAGAGTAAACAACGGGTCACGCGAATACCCCCGGTTACTAGACTTCCCTTCATAGAACACATTATCTCGACTTTTAGGGAAAAACTGACCGACTCTAAACTTCATCTAGGTGCCAACACGACTAAAGGAACAGTATGACTCACTATCCGGAAAATGTAGCCAAACGTATTGAAGGGGATTTAAAAACAAGTATGTATCGTCTCTTGTCTGCCAAGACCTCTACAATCACGAAAAATTTCGGACCTAATTGAATACTAAGCAGAACAGAAATAACTGACTACAACTCGACTAAAACTCGCCCGCTTCTTCAAAGAGAAAGACAGTATCGTAACATCAGTATCACACAAAATAGAAGCACGAAAATTCACGAATAAAGAAAAAAACTACGGCAAGCAAGGCTATCTAAAAAAAATTTTCGCAAAGAAAGAAAAGTGCAACAAAATATAATGTACAGCAAGAAAATAGAGTACAGCAATGAATGCAGAATGTAAATCCCTCCCCCAAACTTAGGATGTACATTGACCTCAATGGACAAAAAATGAAATGCAAGAAAAGTAAAATTTCAAGTACTCCCCTCCAGTCTGCTCAGGAGCTGGTGCCGGCATCGTCCGGTGAGGAGGGTGGTGTGGCTGAATGATCAATTTTCCATTGCTGCAATTTATCAAACACCTTGTGTGCACAAGTTAAAATGAAGAACAAAAATTTTGATGGTTAATTCCAAATCCCAAAAATAATAACACAGATTATAGCCCTGAATTACAAAAACCATCATCAACAATTCGTTCATAAACATCAATTCCATCACAATAGCAAATTCCCCATATTCCAACTCCATTTCAGAAACAACAATGAAGAATAACTAGCAATATAAAACTCCAAATCTTTTCACATTAATAATCACCTATGATTTAGAAATCAAAAATTACCTGGAGAATTTGAGAAGGAGACTGATAGAATGGACCCGACTAACCTCATCGTGTGCAGGAAGGAAGGAATGAAGGGAAGAAGTATACTATGCAGGCCGATCGACTGAAAGAGCTTGACCTGGCTGCTCTTATTTTGCGACGGGTGCCGCGGCACAATAAAAGTGAGCCGCGGCCCAAAGTACAGTCGGGTTTGGACGTTTTGATATGCCGTCGGGTGCCGCGGCTCAGATTTCATATGCCACGGCTCAGTGTTTTAGTGTGCCGCGGCTCAGCCTTAGTATGTCGCGGCACAAAGTACAGGCGCCCTGGGCGTTTCTTGACCATTTAGTGTGCCGCGGCTCAGTTTTCGGGTGCCGCGGCTCAGCGACCTGGTGTGCCGCGGCTCAGTAAGATCATGCCGCGGCACAGGTACGCTTGATCGCCATTTTTCCTCACGGTGTGTGCCGCGGCTCACCTGGATCTGCCGCGGCCCATTATTGAATTTATCCCCTTTTGCCGATTCCCGCACGTAAATTTTACACGAATTCATTAAAATGAGAGGAAAGGATGGATCCAAGAGGAAAGAAGACAAAAAGAGACTCTAAAATTGCAAGCAAACAACAAAGAATCTACAACTAATACTCGGGTTGCCTCCCGAGAAGCGCTAAGTTTATAGTCTTCAGCCGGACCTATTGACCAACGTTAGTTCGCTTTTCGCAAACTCCATTTGGCTTCCGCCCCGTTCATCGAACCGTTTGTATTTTGGTTAAAATTTTGACCATTGGTCATCAGCGGTTCGACTTTCGGTTTAGTCATCAAATGTAGTTTGCGGAAAGGTTTCGACTTGAATAACTTTCCGAAACACCCGGTTTCTCCATGACTAATTGTCCGCTTGGCTTTCGGCTCACTCTCCTCCTTCGCCAACGAACTCACGACTGCAGCAGATTTTTTCTCATGCTCGAGGAATGCCACTCGTTCAACATCCTTCTTAAAACTTGGGCCATTCAACACAAAATCAATTTTTCCACCGACGATGTTTTTGGTGCTTTCCTCTATCACAAACATCCACACCCTTAATTTGTGATCCTTTATCGCACTTCCGGGACATGGGAACGATTTGAACACTTGAAAAGTAACTTGCCTGCCTGGACCCTCGAGTTAGCTCTCCCTTTTCCACGCCTGTAAGGGTTCGGCCCGTCGCTAGAAATGGTCGTCCCAAGATGATCGGAATATTGTCATCTTCCTCCATGTCTAGTACGATGAAGTCGGCCGAAAGATGAACTTATCAACTTTAACTAAAACATCCTCGATTACTCCCTGATACTTTATCGATCGATCTGCCAATTGTAATGAGACTGTGGTTGGCTTGGCTTCCCCAATATTCAGCTTTTGGAAAATCGACAGAGGCATGAGGTTGATACTTGCACCAAGATCGCATAGTGCCTTATTAAATGAAAGATCCCCCATGGTACAAGGAATGTTGAAGCTTCCCGGATCTTTCAACTTAGGTGGGAGCTTCTTTTGAAGAATAGCACTACACTCCTCTGTCAAGGCGACCGTTTCAAACTCCTCAAGTTTTCTCTTCGATAATATCTCTTTCATGAATTTGACATAGCTCGGCATCTGCTCCAATGCGTCGGCGAACGGAATATTTATGTGAAGCTTTTTGAACACCTCAAGGAACTTAGAAAATTGTGTGTCCGCCCTTCTTTGCTGTAGTCTCTGCGGAAACGGAACGGGGGGAACACATGTCTTCGAGATCTCCGCCTTCAAGTTCTTCGACTCCTCTGGCTTTAATTCCTTCGACTCCTCAATCACCTTCTCCTCTTTACCCTGCTCGGGCTGATCCAAAGAACTCTCTCCGCTTCTCAAGCTAAGCTGCGTTTAGACTCTCTCTGTGGTTAGTCTCTGTTGTACTCGGCAATGCTCCCTCCGACGAGCCGTCAACACATTAGCGATTTGGCCAGTGGACCTCCAAATTCGAATGGAGGCGTAATGATTTTGTAGTGTAGCTTAGATGAGTCATAAATTGACTCGTATTTGCCGCCAATTTTGCAAGCGCTTCCTCGAGAGACACTTTGGGAGCGGAAGGGGCCGCCATGATTCCAGGCGAAAGGGGGCTGGTGTGCTCGTCCGTTTCTCCATGAAAAGTTGGGATGATTGCGCCACCCCGGATTATAAGTATTGGAGTACGGGTTATTCGGTCGATTCCCACTTCCTACGAATTGAGCCTGCTCCATCTGATTTTGTTCGAACGGATTTCCACATTGAAATTCCGCGCTCGGGTGTGATCCGTTACACCAATTGCATGTCTCAATGGTAATGGGGTCAAAAGTGCGAAAAGTTCTCGAGTCATTGTGTCAAAGCGGCGACTTGAGCTGACAAGGTGGAAATCGGATCATTGCTCGAAACTTCCATTACCCTCTTCGGTGTCAATCTTTCTGCTGGCTATTGGTAAGCGTTTTCAGCCATATCTTCTAAAAGCACGTGAGCCTCGGCCATTGATTTTCCCATGAATGTCCCACGGATGCCGCATCGACAAGAGTGCGTGTAGAAGCACTCAAACCACCATAAAACGATGCACAAGCCAATCAGAATGCCGTGATGAGGGCATCTTCAAGTAATTCTTTATATCGCTCCCACGCCTCGTGGAGCGATTCCATATCGAATCAGGCAAAAGTAGTTATCTCGTTTCTCAACCGCGCGCTGCCTTAGCTGGTGGGAAAAATTTTGCAAGGAAGGCTTGCACTAACCTCTCCCATGTTGTAATCGACCCCGGCGGTAAGGAATTTAACCAAAACTTTGCTTTATCCCTCAAAGAAAAAGGGAAAAGCCTCAATCGGATGGCATCGTCGGTGACACCATTTGTTTTAAATGTGTCGCATATCTCAAGGAACGAAGCAATGTGGGCATTCGGGTCGTCCTTCGGCAGTCCACAGAATGGGCTCGCCTGCACCATCTGAATAATGGCGGGCTTGATCTCAAAGTTATTAGCTTGGATGGTGGGACGCCGAATTCCCGAAAAATTTGCGTTGACCTGCGGCATGGCATAATCACGAAGAGCGAGTTCCGGTTGAACTTTCCGCACTTGGTTGTCTCCTCCTTGGATTTCAACATTCTCGGCCATCTTGACCGTCGTCTGCAACTCTCTTTTCTCCTTTTTGTTCCTTCGTAGAGTGCGCTCGAGCTCGGTGTCCAAAGGTATTAAGCCTTCGTTACCGAGTCTTCTCATGCACTACACGAAAGGTACTGAAAGGAAAAACGAATAAACAAAGTTAAATACACAAAAATAAAAATAAAACGTTCAAATCAAGACTGGAAATACTTAAGTCAATATTAGAAAAATTTCAATCCCCGGCAACGGCGCCAAAAACTTGTTGCGATATTTCCTACACGCAAGTGCACGTCATCGTTTACAAGTAATAAAGTGATAAGTAGAGTATCGTTCCCACGAGGATTGAATCTCTAACTACCGACGTTTCGTATTCCAATTTTATTTGAACAATCGAAGTTGGGTTTTTGGATTAATAACTAAAAGAATTAATAAAATACTAAGCAGTAGAAAACAATATCTTGGATTAAGGAAATCAAATGATGAATATGTCTAGGGTTCTGAATCCACCTTAGTTTATCCGAATTTACTTCCGATTATTCGTAATAAATAATTTTCCCAATTTACTGAAGGCGGAGATTGCTAATATATTCTACCGCCTCTCCTGAGGTCAATAGATTTATCTAACGGCGACTAACGCACTCTATCCCTAGGTGAATTATCTCGTCGATAGGCAAAAAGCATGAAATCTCCTAAAGGCCACGTAGTTCCTATGAGTATATTCCTATCTCACAGAATAAAACGGTCCTCACCAATTAGATGATTTCACTCGCCAAAACACTACAAAATAATGATGAATAAGCGTATAAAAATACGCCTAACACCGTCCCGAAGAACACTCACTGTTCTCGGGGCAGATACTTGAAGTGACACTCACTGCACTTCAAAGAAATCCTTCAAAAATCATGTCTTCCGCCTCCGCATCGAAGAAAGCCGCTGACCAGCCGGCCAGACCCCCTGTTCCGTCCCAGTCCGAGCCGCAACCGATGGTGGAAGGTGGCCGCCGCGGTCAGAGACGCTCGATCCCGTCCCGGGACGGCGGCCCGAGCCTCTCGCTCGATCAGTTCCGGACCAATGAACAGATCGAAGAGGCCATAGCCGCCCTTCAGGAACGACGGAGTGCTCTCGACGCGCCTCCTGCTATCACTCCCTCGGCCTCTCGCCGGAAGTCCAAGCGGAAGCTCAAGGCATTACTGGCCGAGCGATCGCCAGGAGGCTCTCGTCCGCAAGAAGAGGCGCTCGGCAGCCGGGGCACCTCTGTCTTCGATCGCCTGGGCAGTGACCCGACCTGGCGACCGGGGCAGTCCGGCCCCAGCTACGAGACGACGGAGTTCGAATCCGTCACCAGGAGCTCGGCCTACCCGGCTCCCAGAAGGCAATCCAGCCGCCTGGCTCCCGCTCGTCAAATTCCCGAGGTCGGCAGCAGCGGAGTCCGGAGGTCGGTACACGATCGCCTCGGCCCCCGCTCCCAAAGCCGATCCGCAAGCAGCCGAGCCGCGGTGATTGCCGCATTGCAACGTCAGCTCGACGACGTGAAGGCGCTCCTGCAATCCGGGGCAGGCGCCGTGAAGACGATCGCCGCGCCAAGCGAGCCGCTCACGATCGACATCGAGCTCGCCCCGGTGCAGCACAAGATCGTTCCTCCTCAGACACCCGTGTACCAGGGGCGATCGGACCCCCAAACACACCTGCACAAGTTCAACATCTACATGACCGGGTGTGGGGCATCAGACGCGACCCGGTGCCGAATGTTCCTCCGACGCCGGACGACCTCGCCGCCACCGTGGTACACCTCATTGCCATCTCGGTCCATTGGCTCCTTTAACGAGCCGGGCGACGTCTTCACGTAATACTTCGCCACCGGGGCCGCCGCCGTAAGGTCCCCATCGCATGTGGCGGATCGTGCAAGGGGAAGAGGAGTCCGACTCGGACTACATCGACCGGGTTGATATGATCATCCTCAACGGCGAGCCCGTAGCGATGAGACCGCCCTCTACGCGGTCCTAGGAGGTTTTCGTGGCTTCGCCTATGTTCAGCATCTCACGAAGACCCTACCGACGACCTACGCAGCCTTCCGGCTAGAGACGCAGATTTCTGTCAGGCAAAGGCTTCTTGGCCTAGGAGTAGAGCGATCGGCGCCCGCGCGACGACCTCCAGTCTACGAGCCCGATCGCTACTATCCAGCAGAGCCGGAGGACTCGCTCACCGCCTACAGTCCAACATTCTAAATAAGGGACTAACTCCCGCCGATCGCCGATATCGACCTACGAATAAAGCGATCGGCTGCCGAGTGACGATCGCCAGCCTTCCGGCCCGATCGCCGATCATCACGCTACATCATCAGCAATCCGGCGGACACGATCGCCATTTACAGTCCAGCATCTAACATGACAGACTAAGGCATAAGATCTCCTCCACCGCACATCATAAAGCCATGGTCCTGGCAGTCGATGGAACCGGCTGCTTCGGCCATGCAAGGTCCCTTTCGGCCGAGATCGCCCGCCCTTCGTTTAAATATGAGGCCGGCGTAGTCTGAGGGCTCTCCAACATTAATCAGTGGACACATGCCACAACCCCGTCTCAACGTACACCGTTGAGGTCGGCCATCTCCATGGCTGGCCGAGGTGGAAGCAGAGCTAACAAGCCGCGGGCGTGGAGTTGATTCATCCGACGCTGCCCCGCGCAAGGACTCCTCTAGACCGAGACCGCACGCCCTTCGTTTAAATACGAGGCGAGGCGCAGCCTAACAGAGGACCCTCATAATAAAGTGAGTCACGAGACACTCAATGTCTTCGCGCACCAAGACACGGTCATGGAGTCGGTCCATCGATCTCCGCGACTGTGCACGATTCCTCAAACAAAGCGAAACCACCAAGTTTCCGTGGGGGATCGGCCAATGTTGTTTTTGCAGGTACGAGACCGAAAGATCACCCATGTCCGAGTCCTAAGTCAGCTCAGCAAGATCGCCCATCCTCATCCTTACACGATCGCCAGCAAGAACCACCTCGCCCCATGTCTTCAACATAGGAGCAAGCTGGGGGGCAATTGTTGTGTCAAGAATTAACACCTTCCGACCGGCGATCGCCTAGGAGGTTGGGCGACCGAGCCACTGCCGAGCGGCCAAGGCAGATCTGCCGAGCAGCGACCAGGCGACCGAGCCTTAACCCAGTGGACAAGCTATATCGCCCAACCGAAGGTCCCAGGACAAGTCCCGGTGCCGAGCGATCAACCTCAGATACGATCGCCTCTCGGTACTCGGCGACCGACTCCTGGCGATCGACTAGCAGACGATCCTCTCTCGGCATCTGCCGATCAACCCTTGGTGACCGATCATCTCTCGGCATCTGCCGACCGACCCTTGGTGACCGACCAATGCCGACCCTCAGCAACTGGCCGATGGCGACCTCTGATGACCAGCTAGGGACGACCGCCTCATGTCGATCAGGGCCGATGGCCATCCAGTCGGCAGAGGTCGAGCCTCAAGACTGGCACCACGTGCAAGAGCCGAGACAAGATCTGCGAATCACGGGCCATTGACCACAGCCTGGCAGAATCTCTCCACCAGCCGACAAGCCGCCGAAAGCTGTCAGTAGGGCCGCATATCGATCGCCTCCGACACGTGCTGCCTTTATCGACCGCCACCGGGCGCCACCATCGCTTGACTTTATACTGATCGCCACCTCTCTCGATTTTTGCCCGACACCGGGTGATCGCCCCATTATAATATTGGCGGCAGCGATCGGCACATTATTATAATGGCCGTGCGATCGCCCGCTAAAGGACAGGACCCATTGTCCCTATATAAGCAAGGCACCCTGCACTTGGACACTTCTTCGACTTCCTTCGGATTTCATACAATACAGAAGCACAACATCAAGCACTTGGCTATTCTCCAACTCTTGGCAACAGCTATCATTCAGTCTTACTTCTCCCGGCCTCTCTCCCCGAGCAGACTATCGGCGGGGACGAAGAACACCGAGCTTCGCTCAAGAGCCGGATTAACAGAGTCTTTTTACACTCATTGTATTTAGATTTCTCTCATTAATACTTGTATCCACGAATATTCGTATTAATATCATCTCGCGAGAGCATTCAAGCCCGGGCCTAACAAACCCGGCAAATCTCGTATTATTTATCTACTCGCGGAAGTGCTCCCGCAATTGTTGTTTGTTGCCCGTCATCCAGCAGTATTAATCTTCGGATAAATATTTTGGGCAACAACACATGTGTAAGATTTTCGGGACGGGCACGTGTAGCATGTGTTGGTTTCGACCTCATATTGAACCGTGCACACGAGACGTACTTCGTGAGGCTGATTAGGTACGAGACCAGGCGTGTATTGATCAATACTCGTGGTTGGCTTGTACACGGACACATGTCCGGATCGAGCGTATCGTGACGTCCATCTTGAGTCTTATTGATTGGTCGTTCACATTCCATGTATAATTGGGTCTGTTCGATATTCAGATTGTCTTTAAAACCCCGTATATATGATTTGTATATGGTTGACGATTTTATTCTCTCGTGTATCTGTCGCCGTTGAACCTTTACTAATCTCGTTCGAAGTTACCATATCGATGTTCAACTCATTGATATCGATCCTCTATAAATCTCGTTTGGAGTTCACCCTATCATTGGTAATCTCGTTCGTTATTGATCCTTATTGATTCCGTTTGGGAGTTGTCTCACCGTTGGTATTCTTGGTTATTAGTCCTTGATTGATGTTATTGGAGTTTACCGTATCGTTGGTATTCCCGGTTGTTTGTCCGTATTCATCTTGCTAGAGTTTACTGTGTCGTCAGTATTCTCGGTTATTGACCCTTTATTGATCTCATTTGAGTTTATCGTACCGTTGGTATTTCTGGTTGTCGACTCTTATTGACCTTGTTAGAGTTTACCGTGTCGTCGGTATTCTCGGTTATTGACTCTTCATTAATCCTTACCGTGTCATCGGTATTCTCGGTTGTTGATTCTTCGTTGATCCTCACTGTGTAGTCGGTATTCTCGGTCGTCGAACTTTTATTGATCTTGTTGGGATTTGCCGTATTGTCGGTATTCTCAGTTATTGATTCTTCATTGATCTTGTTGGAGTTGCCACATCATGGTATTCTCGTTCGTGGTTGATCCTTTGTCGATCTTGTGTGGAAATATCATGTCATTGATATTTTCGTTGTGATGCATTAATTTTTTATCATTATTGATTGCGTCAACATTCATGCTTTGCATTGATATTCGGGACTTGTATTGTCTCTAACACTGATTCTTGGTGTGCCATGTGATATTTGTTTTATCGTGATTGGGATCCGATTGTGCGATCCACCAGCAGAATTGAACTTGGCCAGATTATTCTATACTCGAGATATGTTTAAGTTTGGAATTCTTGTAGTGTTTCGGATACTGACAGTGATTACATTTGAATTCGTTCATTACTTAAGGACACGAGGCGTGGGATATGGTAAGAATTGATTGTTATGGTTGTGACGGGTTGGTAAGGTTACTTCGGTGAGATTACATTGGAATTATTCTTACCTTGTAAACACATTGATATGTATTTTTTTTTGTGATGTGATCGTTATCATTGTTGAGTATTATGGCTGACCCCGTCGTGGGCTTTATTTTTAGGTACTCGGAGTTCGAGCTAGTAGCGGTCGTGAAGGGATGAGATTTCCGGTGATACTGGCTATGGCGTGATCATTGGGATTGTGTATTCTTTTCTGGTTTTCTAATTCCGCTGCAAATGTATTTAATTATGTTTTTATCCGCTGCGTGTGTATATTTAAAGTGGCTTTCGGTATTCTTTGAACTATGTTTTTATCCGCTGCGTGTGTGTGTACTTTCAAAGGGCTTTTTGACATTTTTAAACGTTTGCGAAAATGATTTTAGCCTTGTGGGTTCCAATGCGGGGCCCACGGCGCTGTAATATTCCCGTTTGGTTTGGGGGTGTTACAGAAAATGGTATCAGAGCTTGGGTTTCGTAAAACCCAGGCGTGTGTGTTATGTGGCTCTACCGGTGCGGTAGTAGCGTGACTTTTGAAAATGATTTTCTGACTTTTGAGTCAAACCGATTTTGGAGGTTTCAAAAATTTTGAAATATTTTCAAATTGCTGTAATTGCGATGCCGGTGTGTTGTTAGTGTGTTGAGACTTTGTATGGGAGTCGTATGCTGGTATCACGGAAGATCATCGACTTCACGGACCTGTAAGTATGTTCTTTCAGTTATTTCAGTTTTGATGATGATTATTTGAGTATGATGTCGTAATTTTGAGATATTTCGGGATTGATATACTGATTATGACAGGTGTTGAGTTTCGAGGACGAAACTTATTTAAGTGGGTGTATATGTAATATCCTAGAATTTCACTATGAATTTTTCTCATTATTTTATCTGGGATGTACTGTACAGAGTGGGACCGACACGATATGAGCGGATAATTTTGGAAACCGTGATAGTTATGCCAGTATGTCATCGAGGTTATTTTGATTCTAGGATATTACATGCTTGTTGTGTTTTCGATGTCGGATATACCATATGAGTATTTGTTTGATTTCCGTACTTGGTCGACAGTTGTAATTGAGGATATCGTGCATCAGACGTACCGTATGAGAATACTTTCGGGATTTCGTATATGTGTTCAGTATGTCGTATGTTCATATTTGTTATGTCGAGACGTTGGACAGGAATAGCTGTAAACGGCTAAGTATGGATCTGTTAACGTACGTTAAGACTTTGAGATAACGTACGCTAAGTGGTACGTGTTACGTACGTTAAGCGTAATGTATTACGTACGTAACAAGAGGAATCGCATGGGCTGGGCGGTCGGCGGCTTTCGGCGCGGATGTGGACAGTGAGTCAACGGATGGAGTTACGACGTTATACAGGTGTATTACGACGTAATACGAGTATAGTATCAGTAGCAAGTCAACGTCGACACGACGCAACGGATTAAGTGTTACGTACGTTACGGGGCGGCTGGCCGAGTCGTGGCCGAGATGACCTGGATGGCCGAGCATGGCCGGACGTGACTCGTTGGGATGGCCGAGCATGGTCGGACGTGACTCGTTGGGATGGCCGAGCATGGTCGGCAGTGACTCGCTGGAGGCTAGGACTGGCCGATTACGTACGTAGGCAGTGGCCGGTTACGGCGGTAATGGCCGATTACGTACGTAAGGGAGCTGCCGGTTACGTACGTAAGGGTGCCGAACAAACTGGACAGAAGGTTAGGCCGCGTCCGGCTACGTACGTAAGGACCCGCCGGTTACGTACGTAACTGGCCGGCAGGTCTCGGCCTATATAAGGCCTCGACCGAGTCATCTGCTCATTTCTTCGTTTTTCTTCGTTCCTTCCGCGATTTCTTCAGGAAATATGATGGTTTTGAGTAGAATCAACTTATAACAACATGTTTTGGAAGTTGGAGTCATGGATTAACATCATCCTCCACCCGGATCGAAGGTAAGAACACATGAACTTTTGGTTTTTGGATGTTCTTGGGGTTTCTTGGTGTTTTGGCCGATTTGCTCCATTTTGATTCAGATTATTGGTAGAACTTGATTGTATACTCGTAATCATTCAATACTCTTGAAGTTTTGTGGAACAAATTCGAGTATTTCTTTGAATAATCGATTGAATTGGACTATGCCTTCAAAGTGTTCGATGAAATGCCTCAATGAGTAGAACTTGGGAAATTCTATACATTTTCGCATGAATGGTGATTGAATTGATATTATTGTGATTTAGGAATGAACTTTTGAAGGAAGTTGAATCGGTACCCTTCCCCTTTGTCGATTTCTTCCCACCGTGCTATTCGAAACAAGTGATTATTTGTGTATTTCATCTTCAAGAGGTATGTTCGATAATCCTCTCATTGAATTTGGATTTTGATGTTATCGTTGAAGAAGGATTCGTATGAAGATGATTATGGTTTTGTTGTTACGATTCTTGCGGTTATATGAACTATATGTTGAAGACATTGTTAGGATTATTGAACACCGAATTTCGGCTTGTGTTCGCATTGTTAAGAGTTCATATGGGTTGGTTTCGTATGATCGAGATATCGTTGAACCATCGAGTTTGATTAGTTGGTCAATTTGGTTGTTGATTGTTATTGAACGTATCGTTAATCGATTATTGCATTAGGTTGCGTTTACTGATCGTTGAAGTTAACCGTTGTGCTGCGGAGCTTGTAGACGAAGACGGCGGGATTGATAGCGGCTTCGTCGAATTGGTATCAAGGCAAGTTATGCTTGCTCAGTTCATAATGTTAATAAATGATTTCGTTTTCATTTCATTTATGATTCATATAGCAATGGTATTATGGAATATATGAATTGTCGGAATGGTGGTATGTATGGTATTTTTGGACTAAGATAAATCATAATGTATATGATTTTAAGGATGTCTAGTGGAAATGGGAACGTGAATTATAATTTGGTCTATTGCATGAGAAGTTGGATATCAAGGTTAGTTATCGTGTCGATGTTGAATTCGGGATGGTGGTTTGGTATTAGTTATGGACTGTACTTCATTTTGGATTGTCGGATAAACCGTGTATTCGTTCAGGGCAGTTAGTCGTGGAAAGGTTGGCGTCTTCAGCTTGAGGTAAATTAATATTGTTAGATTATGATAATCATCATGTTGCATTATTGCACGTGTGTGTTGATATTTCATGGGGTGAGCGTGCACCATTATTTGTTACATTTTGTAATGTGCTCTTCCTGTGAGCAGTGATCTGTTGGGCCGATGTGTTAGGGGATAAGACCTATATGGCACCTATGTTCCGGGGTATTCCTGTGTGGATACTTTTGTGACCCTTGGTTGCGACCTTGGGGTATTTTGTAATTGCATGAACTGTGTTAGGGGATAAGACCTATATGGCACCTATGTTCCGGGGTATTCCTGTGAGATGCTTCCGTGACCCTTGGCTGCTGCCTTGTGGTTTATGTGTTAATATTATATGCATTGTGGAGCATGATGTGGACTGTTGTCTAGTGGAAATACGACATTGTGGTCGTGTCGGTCTTTCATGATCGAGTTACTGTTGCTCTTTTGGGAAGTCTTCTGATCCTTGATGGATATGCGATTCTTTGAGATTTGTTGTCATGTTGTATCGTGGCATATCCGAGTCGATACGCTCGATCGTTCATGTGTAGGATTTTCGGGGCGAGCACGTGTAGCATGTGTTGGTTTCGACCTCATATTGAACCGTGCACACGAGACGTACTTCGTGAGGCTGATTAGGTACGAGACCAGGCGTGTATTGATCAATACTCGTGGTTGGCTTTTACACGGACACATGTCCGGATCGAGCGTATCGTGACGTCCATCTTGAGTCCTATTGATTGGTCGTTCACAGTCCATGTATAATTGGGTCTGTTCGATATTCAGATTGTCTTTAAAACCCAGTATATATGATTTGTATATGGTTGATGATTTTATTCTCTCGTGTATCTGTCGCCGTTGAACCTTTACTAATCTCGTTCGGAGTTACCATATCGATGGTCAACTCATTGATATCGATCCTCTATAAATCTCGTTTGGAGTTCACCCTGTCATTGGTAATCTCGTTCGTTATTGATCCTTATTGATTCCGTTTGGGAGTTGTCTCACCGTTGGTATTCTTGGTTATTAGTCCTTGATTGATGTTATTGGAGTTTACCGTATCGTTGGTATTCCCGGTTGTTGGTCCGTATTGATCTTGCTAGAGTTTACTGTGTCGTCAGTATTCTCGGTTATTGACCCTTTATTGATCTCATTTGAGTTTATCGTACCGTTGGTGTTTCTGGTTGTCGACTCTTATTGACCTTGTTAGAGTTTACCGTGTCGTCGGTATTCTCGGTTATTGACTCTTCATTAATCCTTACCGTGTCATCGGTATTCTCGGTTGTTGATTCTTCGTTGATCCTCACTGTGTAGTCGGTATTCTCGGTCGTCGAACTTTTATTGATCTTGTTGGGATTTGCCGTATTGTCGGTATTCTCAGTTATTGATTCTTCATTGATCTTGTTGGAGTTGCCACATCATGGTATTCTCGTTCGTGGTTGATCCTTTGTCGATCTTGTGTGGAAATATCATGTCATTGATATTTTCGTTGTGATGCATTAATTGTTTATCATTATTGATTGCGTCAACATTCATGCTTTGCATTGATATTCGGGACTTGTATTGTCTCGGAACAGTTGGATTACTGGTGTGCCATGTGATATTTGTTTTATCAGGATTGGGATCCGATTGTGCGATCCAGCCAGCAGAATTGAACTTGGCCAGATTATTCTATACTCGAGATATGTTTAAGTTTGGAATTCTTGTAGTGTTTCGGATACAGTACAGGTGATTACATTTGAATTCGTTCATTACTTAAGGACACGAGGCGTGGGATATGGTAAGAATTGATTGTTATGGTTGTGACGGGTTGGTAAGGTTACTTCGGTGAGATTACATTGGAATTATTCTTACCTTGTAAACACATTGATATGTATTTTTTTTTGTGATGTGATCGTTATCATTGTTGAGTATTATGGCTGACCCCGTCGTGGGCTTTATTTTTAGGTACTCGGAGTTCGAGCTAGTAGCGGTCGTGAAGGGATGAGATTTCCGGTGATACTGGCTATGGCGTGATCATTGGGATTATGTATTCTTTTCTGGTTTTCTAATTCCGCTGCAAATGTATTTAATTATGTTTTTATCCGCTGCGTGTGTATATTTAAAGTGGCTTTCGGTATTCTTTGAACTATGTTTTTATCTGCTGCGTGTGTGTGTACTTTCAAAGGGCTTTTTGACATTTTTAAACGTTTGCGAAAATGATTTTAGCCTTGTGGGTTCCAATGTGGGGCCCACGGCGCTGTAATATTCCCGTTTGGTTTGGGGGTGTTACACCTTCCACGAACCGACGATAGTACCCAGCAACTCCTAGAAAACTTCTAACTTCCTTCACGTTCTTAGGAGGCTTCCAATCCATAATTGCTTCAACTTTCTGGGGGTCTACTCGGACTTCTTCCGCTGACACTACGTGACCGAGGAACATCACTTCCTTTATCCAGAATTCACATTTAGAAAGTTTGGCATATAACTGTTTGCTTCATACGAGGTCCAAAACGATCCGTAAGTGTTGTGCATGCTCTTTCGTGCTCTTGGAGTAAACCATAATATCATCAATAAACACAACTATGAATTTGTCCAAATACGCTACGAACACTCGATTCAACAACTGCATGAATATGGCAGGTGCATCAGTGAGACCAAACAGCATCACTACAAACTCATAGTGTCCTTAGCGAGTTCTGAATGCATACTTCGGAACATCGGATTCCTTAATCCTCAACTCATGATATCCTGATCTCAGATCGATCTTAGAAAATACTGTTGCTCCTTGAAATTGGTCAAACAAATTATCAATCCGTGGCAACGGATACTTGTTCTTGATCGTCATCTTCTTCAACTCTCGATAGTCAATACACAATCGAAGCGATCCATCTTTCTTCCGGACAAAAGGAACTGGTGCACCCCAGGGCAAAACGCTTGGCTGAATATAGCCTTTGTCCAGTAACTCTTCCAGTTGCTTCTTCAATTCGTACATCTCAGCAGGTGCCATATGATACAGCACCTTAGAAATTGGTGTAGCTCCTGGTTCCAGCTCGATGGCGAATTCTACATCTCGTCGTGGAGGTAGTCTATGTAATTCGTCAGGAAACACATCCGGGAATTCGTTCACAATAGGAATGGATGAAAGTTCTATTTTTCCATCTTTTTTCTTCATTGCATAACACCAGTATCCAGTACAACCCTGTTTAAGCAGTTTGATAGCTTTCATTGCTTTGATCATCTTTCCTGAGCTTCCTTGTCTCCATCCCTCGAACAATATTTCAGAACCATCTTCAGCTATCATCGAGATATTCCTATTCCGGTAGTTTACAATAACTCCATATCTATTTAGCCAATCATCTCCGAGAATCAGGTTGTCTCCTTGCATCTCTATCACAATCAGATTTGAGGGCCACTCTCTGCCTCCAATTGATACAGGAAAATCACTAGTTTCTAAGTTCCCCATAATTTTCTCTCCACTCGGTAAATCCACAACATAAGGCTCACCACAATTATGAAAACCAGAAAAGTTCAAACGATTAACACTAGACAGTGATATAAATGAATGCGTAGCTCCTGTATCGAATAAATCGCTAACTGGTTGTGAAAGGATCTGAACGGTACCTGATGCGATAGCAACATCCTGATCATCCGCCCTCCTCATCAAATACAGGCATGGAGGAACGGATCCGGCACTTGATGCTCCCTTATGGTCGAAATGTCCTCTGCCTCGTCCTCGACCAAAACTCTGGGGTAGCTGGACACTCTGTTGCGTCTGCTGAACACTTGCTTCTTTCTGAGCCGGCTGCAAAATACAAACTCCATTTAACTTCGTGGCATCCTTGCAAAACATCACACGATTCCCTTCCTGTCCGCAATCATAACATGTTACTGGGGAATAGAAACAATCACGCCAAAGGTTTCCTGGGCGACCACAATTAAAATAGTTCTTGACCACATCTGTCGGTGTTGATACCGCTCTGAAGTTCTTTCCTCTCTTGGATGAATGCAGAGGTTTCTTGAATGAATGAAAGGATGACTGTGCTTTGCGGGTCCCACCATTCTTATGCTCTGTGAAATTTCTAGAGACTTTCTGTTTCTTGGACTCTGTGAACTTCTCCATCGCTGCCTCTTTTATTTCATACCCCAATGCTTTGTCTTGATACTAACGGAGAGTGGTGCATTCGAAACCTGACTTGTACCTCTGTATCTCCGGTTTCATTCTCATATCGAAATGGATCATCATTTTTGCATCTGTTCTGATCAGGTGTCGAACAAATGCCATCTGCTGGTTAAACGTCTTAATCGCTTGAGATACTAGCACATCTGAAGGTTGCGAAGAGAAAAATTCTCGAACTATAGCTTCCCTCACTGGATGAGGGCAGTACGGTGCTTCCATCATCAATTTAAATTCTCCCCAATCAGCATCATGATCTATAGGTTGGATGGCGTCCCACCACTCGGACGCTTCCCCGTCAGAAAGTACTGGGCTATGGGAACTCTCCGGTCGTCTGGGCAGTTAATTCCTGCGAAAACTTTCTCCAACTCTCTAAGCCAGTGATCCCACGTCGGCGTCTCCGAGAAACCATCAAACTTTGGCGGATGCATTTTTGCCATTTCCTGGAGCCATCGGTCTCCTCAATTTCCCAAGTCTGGGATGCCTTGATGTCTCTCTCCCGGTTGCAATCCTACTGCCACCTGCATTCGGTCCACAACCTGAGCAAACTGAGTCATCTGGTTGACCACCTGACAAAGGATGTCGGGAACAGCAGGTTCTGGTTCATTGTTAGTATATTCTTGTGGCTAGCCTGAGCCGTGGCTTGCCTGATTTGAAGGTGAAGCTTCTCTCTCAGCATTCCTGCGTCCGCGTCCGCGACCGCGACCACGTCCACGTCCTCCTCTCAACATACTGTAAGCATAAATATTCAATATACAGGTAACAATATCATTCTAATGTTCAAGTATAAAGAGGTATCACATATAAAGGACGAGATAGAGTTTAGGAACTTACAACCACCGCTCGTACGAAGACATAGGCAGTACAGTGATGACATTCACGGCCGGTTACCTCAAAAGACATATACGACCCCTATTTTAACCCAACAGCCAAGATATCCATAATCTTAGCTCCGATACCATATTCTGTAACACCCCCGATATATTCAGGAATATTACAGCGCTGTAAATCCTTTACGTAAGAATTTACAAGGCTAATGAAACGAAATGACAATAACAAATACCAACAAACGAAAGTAACTGAGATAAAATACAATGGTTCTGAATCAGTACTGACAATACAAACATCCAACGAAGAACATTAATACATAATCAAATCTAACATCACAAAGGACAACGTACTCGAGTACTTAATTAAATCAACACAACATCTGACAATTAAACCCGGTCGGAACATCATTTTGCACCCTCGTCATCATGCAACTCCAGTGGTTGTTTCCCCGCTCTCCTGGATCCTGATCATAAGACAAATGTTCACCTCCGAAGGGGTTAGCACAACAATCCTAGTACAAGTACGATAATTATGCAACAATGATTTATTCGACAATAATCATGACAAGTTTCTCCAACGAGAAAATAATAACACCACATAACACATTATGACAGTCTCAACATACTCATGATATTCCAACGATCCAGCGCACACAACTATAGATTCCCATGATGATCTCGTCGGACCAACGCATGGTGGAATTACCTGTCCAACGATCCAGCGCACACAGCTATAGATTCCCATGATGATCCCATCGGACCAACGCATGGTGGACAATTATGTTGGGACTATGCCCTCGAATGCCACTTAGAGGATGTTGAGTGAGGGAATTGTACTTGTTATTATGTAAATCATTAATATAAGGTAATAGATGTTTCTTTTATTACTGGTAGTTACTAGCGTTCCTGACTCGTAAATATACATGTAAAAACTAGTCCATGTATTTGAGAGCAAAACGTTCCAATCCTTATTGGATAAGGGGGTCAGCACTGGAAAGGTTTATAGCTCAAATACTTAATCGTTCGCAAGTCAATGAAACTTGACTGGGCATTAGGTTTATGCGAAGACTTGTATGACGTGTTCTTTGACATGGAGAGTGCCTGTCAAACATTAATGGTTAGTGGGAGCACACGTTATAGGTATGCTAATATTAGTATACTCGAACCGACTCACCCTCAATTCGTCACACGGATTTCACTCCGGGATAGTCAATGGCGGAATAGAAAGGTTGTGATAGGTATTCGTGAACCTTCGACTTGAGGATTTAGTAGGGATGTGCTTATGATGTTACGATTTTCATTAGAGTAGTTCGACCTTATAAACCGGGAGGTGGGGGTCAAGCTCGACGTGCATCTTAACGGGCAAGTAGCAGGTCCTACTGAATACCAAGATAGAATTCTTTCTCCCGTTAGTGAGCGGGTTATATGTCCTATGCGGTTATTGGCAGATGAGATCATAAGTCTTTGGCCAAACCATTGGAGCTAGTTGTATTGGATACACAAGAGCTCAATGATCTCGATTTGCATTAACACATGCATAGAGTCAAGTACAGATAGGGTTTGACTGACCGTTACCCTATAACTTGATCGGGACATTTGAAAGAAGGGTTTATACGTATACTGGTATTCATGACATAATGATTCTTGAATGATCCCAATCATTCGTTCTCAGTTGGGGTACAGTGTAGGCCGCCAGGCCGGATAGGTGGTGCTACTACTCTTTGATTCCTCCCATTGCTGACTGAGATGAACCTACCGAGTCGCGCAATAGGATTGACGACGGAATGAATCGATCTTATTCTCTCATTATGAATATTAGATATTGGATATCTAATTTTGGGACATTGGATGTCTAAATTGATTTATTGGATAAATTAATTTACGACCTAATGAATTAAATAAATTAGTGGGTGATTAATTTAATTCATAAACATAATTATTTCTTGGAGAAATTAATTATGTTATTTTGTATTTGATAGGATTAATTGGATTAATTAATTGATATAAATACATCAGAACATAATCAGAGTTTATCTGTTTGGTCTCACGAGAGTCCGGAACGAAGCGAACTCATCCGATTTCTTCATCATGCCCGCCCCCCCTTCCACCTCCTTTCTAATTAGTCATTATTTCTATTTTAAATGGAAGACAAGGACTTTTTTGTGAGGCAATGATTCATGTGATGTGAGTTGTTACCATGTGGGTGGAAATAGAATAAGAAGTGAAGACTTTCATCATTCTCAATGACAACCATTGAACCATACGGTTCTTGTGAAGGAAAGAGAGAGAAAAGTTCTTTCTCAAAGTCTTCTTCTTCATTTCATTTCATGTTCTTGATTTTTCTTGGAGGAAAATTGAGAGATATAAAAGAGAGATTGTGAGTTATAAACTTAGAGTGTGATAATCACATAGAAAGATTCATCATCCTAGCTCTAGCCGTATCCTCGGAGGATAGCAAGGTGATCGTCATTCCGTTCATTTCTCTGGCGCGTGGTAAGTAGAGACGTGATGCTTTCGGCATTAGATCATCCAAGAGCTTGGAGCGGATTGGATCGTAGGGAAATTAATATAATGCTTGGGGAATAGATCTAGAGAAGGATCAACGACTACAAGGGTATGTTTTCTCGTATCTCTTGTGTTTCATATAATATTCATTTATACGTAGCTCGGTCGATCCTCGTAGGGATTCAGATCGAATTGATTTTGTTTTATCACTTCCGCTGGGCCTTCGATTTAGGCACCGAATCCCAACAGTGGTATCGGAGTGTAGGTCTTGCGATCGTATATACGATATTGGCATTTGGAATGCTTGATTAGATGTTGAATGATTTGGAATCATTTATAGTCATAATCATGGTATATGTTTTTCGTTCGTTATAGTTGTATTTTTCGTAAGTTTATGTCTAAATATAAATCTTTAATTTCTAGGAAATGTGATTTATATTGAAGATATGAATGTTGGAAAATATATATTGGATATTCGGTCAAAAAACTAGCCCCGAATTACTGTTGGACGGTCCGGGAGTGGTCCGGAAGAAGGGGGCCGCGGCCTAGGGTTCGGGGGCCGCAGCCCAGGGCTGTTGTAGCCCACTTATATGGCTACTGGACTGGGGGCCGCGGCCCAGGGCTCAGGGGGGCACGGCCCAAGGCTGCTGGGCAACCCTACTTGCTGCCTGGTGGATTTTCGGGCGCGGTCCAGCCCTTTTCGGACCCATTTCGGGCTTGTTTTCTTTGTGTATTCCTAAAAATTGATTTCCCATATTTTAAATTGGATTTAATATGATTAAAATGATATATGGTATTTCATTTTATAAGGGAAAATTGATTTATTGGAATTCTTGTGATCGACCAAATTATTTTGAACGTTTTCATATTACCGATTGTGTGAATCGATTGGATCGATTCAGATTGTTGATTGGATCAATGTATCTCTACACTTTCCATTTATATAGTATTTATTGGATGAATGCTTTTGAATGGGGATGTGGTTCGTGGACTTAGTTTTTGAATCGTTCTTTTTATTCGATTGGGTTGTAAAGGCCGTTTTGAGCCTATTTATTTTACCAGAAATATTTGTATCTATGATCCAATTTTCAATGTAAAATTTATATGTAATGACGAAGACCGGAGGAAGATCCATTTCGAGAAGACGAAGATTCAAGACGAAGACTTGTAATTAGATTATGGACTTTTTGTTTTCTAGGAACGGTCCATGAACCACATATTGGTAGCAACTAGGTTGTGAATGGTTGTTTCATATTATATGAATGCCACAAATGCGCTTAAATGAATTAATGTGCTCACAAAAATTCTCCCACAACAAATTATTAAGTTTACAAGGTTTCGAGTTTTTCCTTCCCTCCATCGAGCTTTCGGGAAATTGAAATCCAAACCGGATGTGCTATGCTTCCGAGTTATCGGGGTAGTCGTTCGGGGAGGACGGATAAATTATCGGGAGCGCATTGGATGCCTTTGGTTGGAGCAAATTTTATCCCTAGAAACCTGATAGGTTGCCGGATAAGATTCAATTGTGAAACTGATTTGCGTCGATGGTATAAACTTAACTTGTTCATGAACCAGAGAAATCATATAGGTTGAGGGGAGTGAACAAGGGGAAAAAGAAGATCGAATCATCCATTAGATGGGTTGGTGTTAGACACCACTTTATGAAAATTAATAGACTAGAAATCTATTCAGTTGCCCTCTGTTAAGATTTATAATGAACTTGATCACCATTATGAAGTAGAGCAACGATACTTCCGGATTTCACATGGGAGTGTGTTATTCCGATAAAAAATAGTGGGAGCTGGGTAACAAGAATAAAAAAGACCTTAATTCTATACCCAGATCATAATTGAATGAGTAACTAATTTAATCTGCCGTACTTAATTCAGACATAACTCTCAATATGACAATGAACCCACTCGCAGTTCTACTCGAAAAGAACACCTTGATCGGACCAAACTATGTGGATTGGATCCACAATCTGATGATAGTCCTCAGTATTGAGGCACTGGGATATGTCTTGGAGACGGATATTCTGGCGCCTCTAGTGCGGACCACAGCCAATCAGGAAGAGATTGAAAACCACGAAAAGTGGGTTAAGGATGACGTGAAAGTCCGTGCTTATATGATGGCTTCCATGTCTAATGAGCTTCAGAGAGCTCGTGAGAAAATGACTTATGCTAGGCAGATTCTATCTCATTTAACCGAGCTTTATGGTGAAAACAGTCGAACAGCTCGATATGAGATATCCAAGCAATTATTCGGTGCAAGGATGAAGGAAGGTGAGTGTTGGGATTCGGTGCCTAAAACGAAGGCCCAGCGGAAGCAGTAAAATGAAAATTAATTCGATCCGAATCCCTACGAGGATCGATCGAGCTACGTATATACGAATATCAAAAACGAATTCATAAGAGATATAGAAACTCACCCTTGTAGTCCGTTGATAAGATGGATAAACTTCTCTTGAGCTATTCCCCAAGCTCTTGAACGATCCAACGCCGAAAGCACCGCGTCTCTACTTGCCACGCGCCGAAGAAATGACCGGAACGACGATCACCTTGCTATCCTCCGAGGATACGGCTAGAGCTAAGTGATGAAGCTATTTATTACTACACTCTAAGTGTATAATATATCTCTCAATAATTTCTCTCAATTTTTCTCCAAGAAAAATGAAGAAGAAGTTGATGAACAAAGATGAAGAGGACTTGGAGAAGTCTTTTCTCTCTCTCTCTACACTCTATTCACGTTGGAAATTGGCTTGGAATGAGAAGTGAGAGATGTCTTCTTCTTCATTTATTCAACTCTTCACATGTTACATCTCATTATTATGAGAATCAAAGCCCCACCACCTCAATGATCAAAACATTAAAGAATGGAACAAGGGTCCATATGAAAGTGGGTGGAAATGTGGGGGGCGGCCCATGTAGAAATCGAATAAGTTCGGTTCGTTTCGGACTCCCGCGAGTCCAAACAGATAAACTCCGATTCCGTTCCGATGTATTTATGTCGTTTAATTAATCCAATTAATTAAACATATCAAATACAAAATAACATAATTAACTTCTCCAAGAAATAATTATGTTCATGAATTAAATTAATCACCCAGTGAAATATTTAATTCATTAGGCCGTAAATCAATTTATCCAATAAATCGATTTAGACATCTAATGTCCCAAATTAAATATCCAATATCTAATATTCATAATGAGAGAATTAGCTTAATTCATTCCATCTTCAATCCTAATGCGCGACTCGGTAGGTCCGTCTCAGTCAGCAATGGGAGGAACCAAAGAGTAGTAGCACCACCTAGCCAGCCTGGCGGCCTACACTGTACCCCAACTGAGAACGAATGATTGGGATCATTCAAGAACCATTCTGTCGTGAATACCAGTATACGTACAAACCCTTCTTTCAAATGTCCCGATCAAGTTATAGGGTCACGGTCAGTCAAACCCTATCTGTACTTGACGCTATGCATGCGTTAATGCAAATCGAGATCATCGAGCTGTCTTGTATCCAATACAACTAGCTCCAATGCTTTGGCCAAAGACTTATGATCTCATCTGCCAATAACCACATAGAACATATAACCCGCTCACTAACGGGAGAAAGAATTTTATCTTGGTATTCAGTAGGACCTGCTACTTGCCCGTCAAGATGCACGTCGAGGTTGACCCCCGCCTTCCGGTTTACAGGGTCGAACTACTCTAATGAAAATCTTAACATCACAAGCACATCCCTACTAAATCCTCAAGTCGAAGGTTCACGAATACCTATCACAACCTTTCGATTCCGTCATTGACTGTCCGGAGTGAAATACGTGTGACAAATCGAGGGTGAGTCGGTTCGAGTATACTAATCCAATTTGCATACCTATAACGTGTGCTCCCACTAACCATTAGTGTTCGACAGGCACTCTCCATGTCAAAGAACACGTCATACAAGTCTTCACATAAACTTAACGCCCAGTCAAGTTTCATCGACTTGCGAACGATTAAGTATTTGAGCTATAACCTTTCCAGTGCCTATCCCCTTATCCAATAAGGAGTGGAATGTTTTGCTCTCAAATACACAGACTAGTTTCTATATGTTTATTTACGAGTTAGGAATACCAGTAACTAACAGTAAATAAAGAAACATTCATTTGCCTTATATAAATGGTTTACATAATTACAAGTACAATGCCCTCACTCAACAACCTCTGAGTGGAATTCGAGGGCATACTCCTAACAATCTCCCACTTGCACTCAATTCCACACACTATGGTATCTAATACCCATGTTCTCCAGATGACGCTCCAAGCTAGTCTGAGAAAGTGGCTTGGTCAGTGGATCGGCGACGTTGTCAGCCGAGTCTACTCTGTGCAACACAATGTATCCCTTGCGAACAAATTCTCTTACGAGATGATACTTCCTCTCAATATGTTTGGTGCTGTTGTGAAACCTCGGCTCCTTGGCCTGCGCTACAGCTACGTCGTTGTCGCGATGCAACAGCAAATTTCAAGACATGGTATCACTTGAAGTTCTCCGAAACTTCAATCCGAACCCTTCCTTGGAAGCCTCCGAGGCCGCTTGATACTCACCGACAGTGGAATCGGCGGTCGCGCTTTGCTTGGCACTACGCCAAGATACTGCTCCTCCATTAAGAGTAAATATGTAGCCAGAAGTGGACATCGAGTCATCCTTCAGTCCTTGGAAGTCCGAATCAGTGAATCCCACCACATCCAATTCTCCACCGCCATACATCAGAACCATATCTCTAGTCCTTCTCAAGTACTTGAGAACGTTCTTTACGGCAGTCCAATGTTCCCTACCTGGGTTTGCCTGAAACCTACTCACCACGCTTACAGCAGGCGCGATGTCAGGTCTTGTACACAACATAGCATACATAAGGCTACCCACGGCCGAAGCATATGATATATTACTCATTTCCTTGCGTTGTTCCTCACTTTGAGGATACATCTTCAAGGAGAGTTTTATTCCATGTTGCATCGGTAGGAACCCTCTTTTAGAATCATCCATCTTAAATCGCTTTAAGATTTTATCTATATAGAGGGCTTGGGAAAGACCTATTGTTCTCTTCGCTCTATCCCGGTAGAGTCGAATACCAAGAATATAGGTAGCTTCTCCCAAGTCTTTCATAGAGAAATTACTCGAAAGCCAAGCTTTCATAGAACTAAGCATTCCTACATCATTTCCTATTAGTAGAATGTCATCTACATATAGTACTAAGTATGCGATCTTGCTCCCACTAACCCTCTTGTATACACAAGGTTCCTCTTCATTTTGCACGAAGTCAAACTCTTTGACCACCTCGTCAAAACGAAGGTTCCAACTATGCGATGCTTGCTTCAGTCCATAAATGGAACGCTGAAGCTTGCACACTTTCTGAATATCGACTTCGGACACAAAGCCTTTAGGCTGCTCCATATAGATTTCCTCCTCGAGGAATCCATTAAGGAAAGCCATCTTTACGTCCCTTTGCCATATCTCATAATCGTGGTAGGCAGCTATAGCAAGCATCATGCGAATAGACTTGATCATGGCTATGGGCGAGAAGGTATCGTGGTAATCGATCCCTTCCTTTTGGGTATAACCCTTTCCCACAAGCCTGGCCTTATAGGCGTCAACCTTGCCATCACCATCAGTCTTTCTCTTGTAGATCCACTTGTTCCCAATAGGCACTATGCCCATGGGGCGGTCTACTAGATTCCAGACCTGATTGACATGCATCAAGTCTATCTCAGCTTCCATAGCTTCACGCCATTTTGCGGAGTCTACATCCACCATCGCTTGGTCATAGGTTGTTGGGTCGGTCTCTTGGCTATCACTTGGAACCTCATGGAGACCCATCTCCTCCAAGTGCACAAGCCCATACCTCTCAGGTAAATGAGACACCCTACTAGGCCTACGAGGTGGTTGTACTTGTGTTTTAGAAAGTTCGGTTCCAGTTTCTTACACAGGTGTCTCTCGAGGAGTTTCATTGTATTCTTCTAAAGAAATACTTCTACCTGCTCCGCCTTCCTGAATGAACTCATCTTCCAAGAAGTGTGCTTGTAAAGCAACAACGATCCTTCGATCTTCGGGCATATAGAATAGATATCCTATTGTCCCAGACGGGAATCCAATGAAACGTCCCTTCGCAGACCCAGCTTCCAACTTTTCCACCTTAGTCTTCTTGACATAAGCGGGACATCCCCAAATCCTAATATGATTAAGACTTGGTTTCATTCCTTCCCACATCTCATGTGGAGTTTTAGGAACGGATTTGGAAGGACATCTGTTCAAGATATACGCGGCAGTTAGGAGTGCATACCCCCACAGGTAAATCGGCAAGTCAGTATAGCCCAGCATGGAACGGACCATGTTCAACAAGGTCCGGTTCCTTCTTTCTGACACACCATTTAACTGATGAGTACCTGGAGGTGTTAGTTGTGAAACTATTCCATGTTCCTTAAGGAACTCGTCAAACTCCATACTCATATACTCACCACCTCGGTCCGACCGAAGTGCTTTGATATGATAACCAGTTTGTTTCTCGACTAGGGCCTTGAATTCCTGGAATTTCTCAAAGGCGTCGGATTTATGTTTCATTAAGTATACATAACCATACCTAGTATGATCATCTGTAAACGTAATGAAATATTGGTATCCGTCACGTGCTGCTTCCAAAGCACCACAAACGTTAGTATGGATTAATGCCAGTTTATCAGCGGCTCTTTCAAAAGTCCCTGTGAAGGGGGACTTAGTCATTTTGCCTTTAAGGCAAGATTCACAAGTAGGAAAGGGATCCGATCCCAATGGACCCATAAGTCCATCTTGTTCCATCTTGTAAACCTTGGTCTGACCAACATGACCAAGTCTAAGATGCCATTTCAAAACTTGATTGGTTTCATCCCTACCACGTTTTCTAGTCATAGTATTCACAACTACTTTGTTGCTGAGATTTAGATGATACAATCCATTCAACAATGTAGCAGTACTCACAAGTTTATTTCTAAAATAAATTTTGCAGGAACCATCACCAATGAAAAATGAAAAGCTCTTTCGATCCATGACCGGAATGGATACAATGTTTTTGTGCCCCTTGGGCAAAACAAGTACATCTTCTAAAGTCAAAACAAAACCGGATTCTAAACCCAAAAGAAGTGATCCTATGTCGGTCGCCTCGACACTATGCCCGCTTCCGACTGTGATCATAACTTCTCCAGCTCCAAGCTTCCTACTTTGTTCCAGATCCTGATTCACGGTACAAATATGAGAACTAGCACCAGAATCAAGTATCCAGGAAGTAGAAAATACAGTAGCAGAACAATTTGTTTCCAAAACTAAAAGTTATGTAATTGAAGTGCCATGAAGAATCGGACAGTCTCTAGCCCAGTGGCCCAGCTCACCGCACTTGAGACAAGCATCCTTCTTCTTCTTGTTCTTCGGAACCATCGGGGCCTTGCCCTTTCCTTTAAGGTCCTTAGCTTGTGGTCCAATCCGCTTCTTGGTCTTTTTCTTCTTATTCATAGACTTCCGAAGTCCAGAAGAAATCACAAGAGCAGACTCCTTCATTCGCGGAGTCTTCATATGAGACTGAGCGGTCACAAGTTTGTTCATTAGCCCAACTAAATTACATGCAATCTCATTGCAGTTGAAGTTCATAACAAACTGTGAGAAGGAATCAGGGAGAGACTGTAGGATAAGGTCGGTTTGGAGAGAAGTATCCATTTTAAAATCAAGAGCCTCCAATCTCTCGATCATGGATATCATTTTGAGGACGTGTTCCCCAACCTTCTCACCTTCCTTCATACTTGCACCGAACAGTTGCTTGGATATCTCATATCTAGCAGTTCTGCTGTGCTCACCATAATGTTCGGTTAAGTGAGATAAAATCTGCCTAGCAGAAGTCATTTTCTCATGAGCTCCCTGAAGCTCATTAGACATGGAAGCCATCATATAAGCACGGACTTTCACGTTATCCTTAACCCACTTTTCGTGGTTTTCAATCTCTTCCTGATTGGCTCGGGTCCACACAGAAGGCGCCGGAATGTCCGTCTCCAAGACGTATCCCAGTGCCTCTATACTAAGGACAATCATTAGATTGCGGAGCCAATACACAAAGTTAGGTCCCATTAAGGTGTTCTTTTCGAGCAGAATTGCGAGTGGATTCATTGTCATATTGAGATTTGTCTACATTAAGTATAACAGATTAATTAGTGACTCATTCAATTATGTTCTGAGTATAGAATTAAGGTCTTTTCTATTCTTGTTACCCATCTCCCACTATTTTATCGGAATAACACACTCCCATGTGAAATCCGGAAGTATCGTCGCCCTACTTCATAGTGGTGATCGAGTTCTTTATAAATCTTAATAGAGGGCAACCGAATAGGTTTCTAGTCTATCAATTTTCATAAAGTGGTGTCCAACACCAACCCATCTAATGGATGATTCGATCTTCTTTTTCCCCTTGTTCACTCCCCTCAACCTATACGGTTTCTATGGTTCATGAACAAGTTAAGTTTATACCATCGACGCAAATCAGTTTCACAATTGAATCTTATCCGGCAACCTATCAGGTTTCTAGGGATAAAATTTGCTCCAATCGAAGGCATCCAATGCGCTCCCGGTAATTTATCCATCCTCCCCGAACGACTACCCCGATAACTCGGAAGCATAGCACATTCAGTTTGGATTTCAATTTCCCGAAAACTCGATGGAGGGAAGGAAAACCTTGAAACCTTATAAACTTAATAATTTATCGTGAGAGAATTTTCGCGATTTACGTTGCACTTTGCACATTAATCATTTAAGCATGTTTGTGTCATTCATACAATATGAAACAACCATTCACAACCTAGTTTCTACCAACATGTGGTTCATGGACCGTTCCTAGAAAACAAAAACTCCGTAATCTAATTATAAGTCTTCGTCTTGAATCTTCGTCTTCTCGAAATGGATCTTCCTCCGGTCTTCGTCATTACATATAAATTTTACATCGAAAATTGCATCCTAGATACAAACATTTCTAGTAAAATAAATAGGCTCAAAACGGCCTTTACAACCCAATCAAATAAAACGAATGATTCAAAACTAAGTCCACGAACCACATCCCCATTCAAAAGCATTCATCCAATAAATACTAAATAAATGGAAAGCGTAGATATACATTGATCCAATCAACAATACGAACCGATCCAATCGATTCACACAATTGGTAATATGATAACGTTCAAATAATTCGGTCGACCATAAATATTCCAATTAATCAAATTTCCCTTATAAAATGAAATACCATAAATCATATTAATCATATTAAATCCAATTTAACATGAAGGAGATTAATTTTCAAGAATACACAAAAAAAATGAGTCGGGGCGGAAAAACCTGCCATGGCCGAGTCATCGGCAGATGCCTGACAGACAAAGCTGGCATGGCCGAGCCACGCCGGCACCGCCGCTGCCCGGCAGCCACGGCCGCGGCCCTCGGAGCTGGGCCGCGGCCCTTAGTACTGATGGCCGCCAGCCGGCCGCATGACCACAGGCCGCAACCCCCGAGCCCTGGGCCGCGGCCCCCTGCTCCCGGACCGTCCAACGGCATTTCGGGGCTAGTTTTTCGACCGGATATCCAATATCTATATTCTCAAACATTCATATCTTCAATATAAATCATGTTTCCAAGAAATTAAGATTTATATTTAGACATAAACTTAAGAAAAATATAACTACAACGAACGTAAAAATATATACCACGATTATGACTAAAATGATTCCAAATCATTCACCATCTAATCGAGCATTCCAAATGCCAATATCGTATATACGATCGCAAGACCTATGCTCCGATACCACTGTTGGGATTCGGTGCCTAAAACGAAGGCCCAGCGGAAGCGGTAAAACGAAAATTAATTCGATCCGAATCCCTACGAGGATCGATCGAGCTACGTATATACGAATATCAAAAACGAATTCACAAGAGATATAGAAATTCACCCTTGTAGTCCGTTGATAAGATGGATAACCTTCTCTTGAGCTATTCCCCAAGATCTTGAAAGATCCAATGCCGAAAGCACCACGTCTCTACTTGCCACGCGCCGGAGAAACGACCGAAACGACGATCACCTTGCTATCCTCTGAGGATGCGGCTAGAGCTAAGTGATGAAGCTATTTATTACTACACTCTAAGTGTATAATATATCTCTCAATAATTTCTCTCAATTTTTCTCCAAGAAAAATGAAGAAGAAGTTGATGAACAAAGATGAAGAAGACTTGGAGAAGTCTTTTCTCTCTCTCTCTACACTCTATTCACGTTGGAAATTGGCTTGGAATGAGAAGTGAGAGATGTCTTCCTCTTCATTTATTCAACTCTTCACATGTTACATCTCATTATTATGAGAATCAAAGCCCCACCACCTCAATGATCAAAATATTAAAAAATGGAACAAGGGTCCATATGAAAGTGGGTGGAAATGTGGGGGGCGGCCCATGTAGAAATCGGACAAGTTCGGTTCGTTTCGGACTCCTGCGAGTCCAAACAGATAAACTACGATTCCGTTCCGATGTATTTGTGTCGTTTAATTAATCCAATTATTTAAACATATCAAATACAAAATAACATAATTAATTTCTCCAAGAAATAATTATATTCATGAATTAAATTAATCACCCAGTGAAATATTTAATTCATTAGGTCGTAAATCAATTTATCCAATAAATCAATTTAGACATCCAATGTCCTAAATTAGATATCCAATATCTAATATTCATAATGAGAGAATTAGCTTAACTCATTCCGTCGTCAATCCTAATGCGCGACTCGGTAGGTCCGTCTCAGTCAGCAATGGGAGGAACCAAAGAGTAGTAGCACCACCTAGCCAGCCTGGCGGCCTACACTGCACTTAATCGAGAATGAATGATTGGGATCATTCAAGAACCATTCTGTCGCGAATACCAGTATACGTATAAACCCTTCTTTCAAATGTCCTGATCAAGTTATAGGGTCACGGTCAGTCAAACCCTATCTGTAATTGACGCTATGCGTGCGTTAATGCAAATCGAGATCATCGAGCTGTCGTGTATCTAATACAACTAGCTCCAATGCTTTGGCCAAAGACTTATGATCTCATCTGCCAATAACCGCATAGGACATATAACCCGCTCACTAACGGGAGAAAGAATTCTATCTTGGTATTCAGTAGGACCTGCTACTTGCCCGTCAAGATGCACGTCGAGGTTGACCCCCGCCTTCTAGTTTACAGGGTCGAACTACTCTAATGAAAATCTTGACGTCACAAGCACATCCCTACTAAATCCTCAAGTCGAAGGTTCACGAATACCTATCACAACCTTTCGATTCCGTCATTGACTGTCCCGGAGTGAAATCCGTGTGACGAATCGAGGGTGAGTCGGTTCTAGTATACTAATCCAATTAGAATATCTATAACGTATGCTCCCACTAACCATTAGTGTTCGACAGGCACTCTCCATGTCAAAGAACACGTCATACAAGTCTTCACATAAACTTAACGCCCAGTCAAGTTTCATCGACTTGCGAATGATTAAGTATTTGAGCTATAACCTTTCCAGTGCCTATCCCCTTATCCAATAAGGAGTGGAATATTTTGCTCTCAAATACACGGACTAGTTTCTATATGTTTATTTACGAGTTAGGAATGCCAGTAACTACCAGTAAATAAAGAAACATTCATTTGCCTTATATAAATGGTTTACATAATTACAAGTACAATGCCCTCACTCAACAACCTCTGAGTGGCATTCGAGGGCATACTCCTAACAGTGAGAAGGTTGGGGACCACATCCTCAAAATGATATCTATGATCGAGAGATTGGAGGATCTTGATTTTAAGATGGATACTTCTCTTCAGACCGACCTTATCCTACAGTCTCTCCCTGATTCCTTCTCACAGTTTGTTATGAATTTCAACTGCAATGAGATTGCATGTAACTTAGCTTGGCTAATGAACAAACTAGTGACCGCTCAGTCTCAGTTGAAGACTCCGCGGATGAAGGAGTCTGCCCTTGTCATTTCTTCTGGACCTTGGAGGTCTAAGAGAAAGAAGAAAAAGACCTAGAAGCAGATGGGACCACAAGTCAAGGACTTAAAGGGACAGGGCAAGGCCCCGATGGTTCCGAAGAGCAAGAAGAAGGACGATTGTCTCAAGTACGGTGAGCTGGGCCACTGGCTAGAGACTGTCCGATTATTCATGGCACTTCAGGTGCAGAACTTTTAGTTTTGGAAACAAATTGTTCTGCTACTGTATTTTCTACTTCCTGGATACTGGATTCTGGTGCTAGTTCTCATATTTGTACTGTGAATTAGGATATGGAACAAAGTAGGAAGCTTGGAGCTGGGCAAGTGATGGTCACTGTCGGAAGCGGGCATAGTGTCAAGGCGACCGGCATAGGATCACTTCTTTTGGATTTAGAATCCGGCTTTGTTTTTAAAAGATGTACTTGTTTTGCCCAAGGGGCATAAAACATTGTATCCATTCCGGTGATGGATCGGAAAGGCTTTTTCATTTTTCGTTGGTGATGGTTCCTACAAAATTTATTTCAGAAATAAACTAGTGGGCACTTCTACATTGTTAAATGGACTGTATCACTTGTGAATACTATGACTAGGAAGCGTGGTAGGGATGAAATCAATCAAGTTTTGAAATGCATCTTAGACTTGGTCATGTTGGTCAGACCAAAGTTTACAAAATGGAAAAAGATAGACTTATGGGTCCATTGGGATCGGATCCCTTTCCTACTTGTGAATCTCGCCTTAAAGGCAAAATGACTAGTCCCCCTTCAGAGGGACTTTTGAAAGAGCCGCTGATAAACTAGGATTAATCCATACCGACGTATATGGTGCTTTGGAAGCAACACCTGACAGATATCAGTACTTCATTACGTTTACAGATGATCATACTAGGTATGGTTATCTATACTTAATGAAACATAAATCCAAGGCCTTTGTGAAATTCCAGGAATTTAAGGCCCTAGTCGGGAAACAAACTAGAAATCATATCAAAGCACTTCAGTCAGACCGAGGTGGCAAGGATATGAGACGGAGTTTAACAAGTTCCTGAAGGAACATGGAATAGTATCACAATTAACACCTCCATGCACTCCTCAGTTAAATGGTGTGTCAGAAAGAAGGAACCAGACCTTGTTGGACATGGTCCATTCCATGCTAGCCTATACTGACTTACCGATTTACCTGTGGGGGTATACACTCCTGACTGCTGCATATATCTTGACTAGATGTCCTTCCAAATCTATTCCTAAAACTCCACATGAGATATGGGAGAGCAGGAAACCAAGTCTTAATCACATTAAGATTTGGGGATGTCCCGCCCATGTCAAGAAGACTAAGGTGGACAAAATGGAATCGACGCCCGTGAGGAGACGTTTCATTAGATTCCCATCTGAGACGATGGGTTGTCTATTATACATGACCAAAGATCGAAAGATCGTTGTTGCTTTGTATGCACACTTCTTGGAACAAGAGTTCATTCAGGAAGGCGGAGCAGGTAGAAATATTTTTTTGGAAGAATACAATGAAACTCCTTAGGAGACACCTGTGCAAGAAATTGGAACCGAACCTTCTAAAACACAAGTACAACTACCTCGTAGGTCTAGTAGGGTGTCTCAATTACCTGAGAGGTATAGTTTTATGCACTTGGAGGAACTGGGTTTCCACGAGGTTCCAGGTGATAAACAAGAGACCGACCCGTGACCAATGACCTAGCAATGGTGGATGTAGACTCCATGAAATAGACTGTAGCAGTCTTCATGTAGTACATTTGAGCATGTCGAACATCATGTTTCTATTTTCAATATGTCTGGCGAAACTTGTTAGATTCCGGGCATGGGAGTACGTTGAATTGCTATGGTTGTTATTGATGATTATAGTTATCTATTGTGACTCCCTTTTTAAATACTTGGTTATAACTCATGTTAGAACATTTGATCAATGTTTTTAATTACTCATAATTTGAGAGAAGAGGGTGTTAATAAGTCTCGATTATTTGACATAATTAATTACGATATTGAGAAATCGGTGATGAACTATGATGATATTTGCTCTTATAACTTTTTGGTGTTAGATAATTTATAATAGATGGAGAAGTCATCATATGTTGTTTAATCTATGTTTCAATGCATCTCGAGAGGTACTTTAAGATATTGTTGTGATCTTTTTTATAGGTGTTTTTGAGGCCATTGTCATGTATGAATGAAGTCTCAACTCCCGACACTGATTAAGAAATGCACGAATGGGAGAAAGAACTGAAGAAATAAAGCTGAATCAGACAACACAACACGGGCCGCGTCAAAGGACAATTATGTAGATTTTTTAGTACTCCTTAAGAAATGAATAATCCTTGTTAATAGAGTTATCAAATCTTCAGGGTGCTTTCTTAACATCATAGCTAATACTTGAAAAATACAAACCTCACTGGTCAAGTGTATTCACTCACTCTCGAAGTGTATAAATGGACTTGTATACGCTCAAAACTCATTCATTGAAATAGGAATCCCCATAAACTTGCTAATCGTCTACATCTCTACCACAATTTTTTGCATACAAATTTGTGAATCAAAAAGAAATTCACTGGTTGTAATATAGGCTTTTTTTGGTTGGGGTAGGATAAATATGGCTTAAGTGACTTTGACTTGAGCGATTGGAACTAAATCATGTTAATCACTTCGCACCCATGAAACACTTAAGAAGATTAACATCTTAGAATTTTCTTCTTTCAACCCCTTAGCTTATATTTCTTGCAAAAGCGCGTTTCGAAGTGAAAAGCACAACCTTGTTTCGCCAGTTTTTTTAGTTTGCTATTGTCCGATTATTTGGGAAAATTATCTAGACAGACCCGTTATGACCCTTCATGTAATAGACAACAACACTGTTTTTTTTTTGCATTTTTTATCATTTATTTTTATAAATGATATGAACCAACTCAAACTTGAAATTAAAACAAACTTCCCCAATTGCCACTACACTGAGGAAAAAAGATATTTTGGAATGGAAAGATCATTATGTGTCTAACAAAAAAAATAGACTTAAACTAGGGATTTAATAATTATTAGGGTAGGCCAAACGGATCAAAGGGTTAATTCAAAAATCGCTTAAGATCATCTTCACTTGTTTGCATACACTTGTAGTTTTTGAGTAAGCTACCAAGGCAAGTTCTAGTGTCCTAAGATATGAATGGTACACTTAATGATAAACTTTCATATTCAATGATGCACAAAGGCTCGAAAGCTCACGAGTTGAAATTTTTTCATACCTCCAAGATATTAGACTATTTACTCAATTCCACACCCTTTTGATTATTTACAATTTTTTCTCGTCAATTCATCCTCAAATTGTATATCAAAATAACCAAATGGCTTCTGAGGCATACAAGACAAGAGTTTATTCTTTCAAGTTTTTATCAAAAACAAATATTCAGCAACACACAAACTAAAATGCTAAAAAAATATTACCACGATGAAAGCAATACATACGATAAAGCGATAAACCTAAATGCAAATTAAATGCAATGCAAAAATCAAATAATATAAGTATTTATTGACCCAATATCTCCCCCAAACCTAAATTAAAGAATATATGTACGGAGGTAAGTATAGGATTTAAAAACAAGTGGTCAATAAATACTTAGAACCGGTCCTACTGAGGAGGCGGAGGGAAGTGGCCCTGCTGGACATGCCACTCGTGCATCTGTCGCAATAAATTGAACATCTCATCATGTCGCTATCGAGTCTCCTCTCGGAAGGCCACAACTCCTCTTTAAGACTGGGACGAGATGGGGCATGTCTATCTTCGACCTGTCTGAATGACACGGGCGGATCCATGGGAATTTCTTCAATGTCATCGCCATCTGGACCTCTCTCATAGGCCTCCTCTTCCTCAATCCTCTCTGCTCGATCCTCATCTATCATGTGCATAGGTCGAACATTATGAGCATGAGGGATTTGACTTGGGGAGACCAAGCATGCCTCAATCCGAGCTGATTTATGCACATCCATGGTGTAATATCCTTACTTTCTATTTTTAGCCATTTCTATTTTTGGGCACATGTCTATTTTAACGACTTGCTTGTAAATGTTTCAACATTTTGAATCTATTTTGTTCTTGGTATTTTTCCATTTGGACGAATTTCGGAGGTGTTTTATGTAATATGCTTTATGTTATGATCTTGTCACATGTACGTTCATTCTCGTAAAACTCATTCAATTTCGTTGTTTCTTTGTTCCTATGAGTTCGTATGATTAAGTTATTTGTGTTGTGAGTTTCGGTTTTATAATCCAACGCCGTATCTTGATTTTCGGATGTTTTGGGCCGTTTTGTAATTACCTAAAGTTTAGGGAACTTACTTCAATTTCTGTATCCTGAGCCGTCGAGTGGTCGGAATCGTGCCTTATTTTAGCGCTTAGATCCATCGTTGCGAATACTTTGTAAATGTGCCTTTAAATTCCAACTTTTAGAAATGTCCGGTTTCGCGCCTTCCTCAGCAGTGGGCTGCACTCAACAGTACTGAACTGCTGCATAAATAGCATACGCTATTCATATTTTCTTGTGCATGCTAGATTTACTTCAGTAGCGCCCGCTAGCATCTCAGTAGCGCGCAACATGTTATCCCCATTATGATCCTTTATTTTGCATGTAGTATGGTATTCGTTCGATGTAGTGTGCTTTAAGTAATTAACTGGGAATCGACCATATGATGATAACTAGTTCGGTCAATTTTTGGAATGTTTAGCATGTTCGTGTGATAGCCTTGTTATGTAAGTTGAGTTTGTCATTATTTCCTTTTGTGTAAGGTTTGAGCTTTGCGAACGGTTCATCGAAGGGGCGGCCTTCGAGTTTGTTAAAGTCGTTGAAGTATTTATTTCTTGCCATCATTCTAAGGCAAGTACTTTAATTATGTTTATCCGTGTTGATGTCGGTTATGTTGTTATGTGTCGTGCATATGTATTATGATTGTTTTTTCCACTATGTGTTGGTCCGATGGGATCATCATAGGAATCTATGCTGTGTGCGCTGGATCGTTGGACGGGTACTTCCTTCATGTATTGGTCCGACGGGATCATCATGGGAATCTATGCTGTGTGCGCTGGATCGTTGGAATACCACGAGTATGTTGAGATTGACATGTTGTGTTGTGCATTGTTATTGTTTCTCGTTGGAGAGACTTGTTGTTATCATTGTTGATATTATTGATGTTACTATTCAGGGGTCGCTGAATAAAACATTGTTATATAATTATCTTAAGCATCGTTGTGCTAACCCCTTCGGGGGAGAACATTTGTTTTATGCTCAGGATCCAGGAGGATGGGAAAACAACCACTAGAGCTGCATGATGACGAGGGTGCAGAGTGATGTTTACGTCCGGGAGGGTTTGTCAGTTTTGTTTTGTTCTAATAAAGCACTCGAGTACGTTGTCGTTTTTGGTTGTCTTTGATGTTTATTATAGGGAGTTCACTGATTAGCATTTTCCAGACTTGTAATGTAATAATAAATTTTGTTGTTGGTATTTAATAATGTTGTTTTAAATTTCTTAGCCTAGTAAATCCTTATATCAAGGATTTACGGCGCTGTAATAATCCTGAATCTCTCAGGGTGTTACACCAGAGGGGTTGACCCAGTTGCTTAGGCGAAGTGGTGCGCATTGAGGAGTATTCTTAGAGGTGTTGTTTACAGATCCGAATGGACGTTTCGTATTCCAAAATCTGTACCCTTAGTTTCAGGGACAAAACTCTCTTTAATGGGGGAGTATGTAATATCCGGAGGTAGTTTTTTTATTTTATTTGTACTGTTGTGTTGTATGAATTTATTTGGATTTAAACAAGTGATGTTGCATAGGACTGATACAATGTAAGTTGTATTGGGATACTTCGGAATCAAAATATATATATTGTCGTCGGTATTGTTTTTATTGATTGGACGTTGCTTGGTGAGATTGCAATTTTGGCTAAGTATACTAGCCACGAGCACGCTACATGCATAGGTAACATACGTTAATCCATGTTAGTTATGTACATAACAATGGGAATCAGATCGCATCCAACTTTCGGCGTGTGGGGCCGTGCAGGGCTGGATCATTTTGGCTTGATTAAGACACCTAGGTCAATGCCAATTATGTAAGCAATGCATTGCTGTTAACGTACGTAATGTTGAGGTTGTTATGTACGTCTGTTTTGACAACATACGTAAGGATGAATAGTTTCTGAAGCAGTAGCCTCTAGAAGGACACAACATATGCTACATAGTGTCGATAGTGTACGTAATAGGCTCTTATGTACGTTAAGCTCGAAGAGTAGAGACCATAATGGAAAGTGCAGATTATAAAGATGTCTTGTCTTTCATTTTTACCTGATCCATTTTCGAATCTTCTCTCTAGGAATCATCCCTCTGCTCCTTATTGATTTCTAGCACCTTCTAACTTGCTTTGGAGCTTCATAACTTTGATTGTAGCATGGGAGCTTGAAGATATAGGTGGATTCTTGAAGTGTCTGATGTTGTTCTTTTTCTTCAAGAGGTATGTTGGTTAATCTTGTGTTAATCTCGAGATTATGATGATGTTGTTGATGATTACTTCTTGTGTTGATGGATTGTTGGAGGATAACATGATTCTTGATGGTTTATATGAACATATGTTGAGAACATGATGATTATGACTTGTGGATGAATGTGTTCTTGATGTTTTAAGAATACTTGGATGCTGTAATCATGTCTAGGAAGAGTTATGTTAAGGTTGTTAGATGATTAACATAACTTTGAGATAAAATTGATATGGATGATGTTCTTGGGAGCTTACAACCATTTGAGTGAGGGATTATGCTGAGTTATGAGATGGTTATCATAATTTTGAAATGGTTAGGTTAATCTTGTTTTAATCCGAATACTTGAAGAATTAGTGGTTCATGATTGTGTAGACATCATGTTTATAGTGATGATGATGTTCTTGAGGTGATTATGATGTTATAAGGTGATATATCATAATAGGATGATTTATGTGATGTCCTTCTTAATAATTCTTGTTGAATTATTTTCACAAGTGTTAAGAACATTATGATCATGTTGATCATTAAGGTGATTAGAGGATATCAGAATTCATAGTTGAGGACTATGATATTCGTTTGCGTAGTTTGATCTATTTGTGATCGAATCGAGGTTATTCATTATATTGTTTCCGACATCTATGATGTGTTGAATAAATTGTATTTCATTCAAGGTTGTTCGAGTGCTTGTGATTTCGAAGGACGCCATTCGACATTCGTGGGAGGACTTCTTCGCCTTTGGTTTGAGGCAAGTTTTATACTTGTACTGGTCAATGAGATTTATGTTATCATTTATGTGTATGAATGTGTTGTATCATTTCTAGATGAAGTATATTATTCATGATTTGTTGATATCAGGGGAATTGTTCAATAGAATATCCTTCGACAACTGTTGTTGGTTTGATTCTTTAGTCTTATACTCGCAAGCGCACGATTTGTTCGATGTAGATATGCGGTGCAAGGTCGATTCCACAGGGAGGACTATACTAGTGAAGTCAAATGATTCCTATCGTTTTGAACCAAATTATATTAAATTCTAACCTAGTCCCAAATAATTTATTTTTGAATGTTTATAATAATTGCATTAAATAACAGTAATTTTTAAGTAGATTTTAGATAAATTGATTTTAAATAATTTACTAGGGTTTAGAGTCCACCAATGTCTATTTATTATTTATTTTATATTTTAATTCCAAGAAATTCAGGGAATAGATTCTGAAATCAATCTCACTATTTCCCTATAGATTTGACAATAAGTACAAAATTATAATTCAAATATAGATTTTCCTTCGCTTAAAAATGTAATTTCTAAGCATTATATGTATCCAATTTAATGGAAAACAAATAATCAAAGAAATTAACTAATATCAATAATCACAAAGCAAGGGGAATTTATAACTATCAAAAATACGTGATATAATTGATGAAATAATATTCCCTATTGAAGCGAAAATCATAATCGTTAAAAATATTTATTTGGAATTATTATATAAATATTAATAATAATATAGACATGGTTTCATCATAACCCCAAGAAAAGAAAATTACTCACTCATAATAACAACACAAATAAATAAATATTCCATAATATTATTACACAAATATAATTTTATTACACAATATTTTTTTCTCTCCCTTACAATAATATCTCTCTATTTTTTCTCCTTTTTCTCCTCTCCAAACACTACACAATCATCCCCTATTTATACTACTTCAAAATCAATAAAATAATCATTTTTACAATTAAAAATTCCACCCCAACAATAATACACGGCTGCCATGAGTGCTGATGTGATGGATGACATCAGACAGAGTTGAAATTCGGTCCAATCGGGTGTTGACATACGCGCAATATGGTCCGTCTATTTAATTGTCCTTCGAACGGTCATAACTTCTTCATACGAACTCGGATTTGGATGAATTTTTTTAAAACGATCGTCTCGACGAGACGAATAAAGTGAGACCAGTCATGACTATATTTGAGTTTTGTAAAAATATCGCCCTTGAACCAATTGATTCTGTCTTGTAGGTTGGTTAACTCCAGATATAATTTAATTCCAATTAATTATCCAAAAATGACATAAAATTATAGAAAATTCTAAGAAAATGAAATAATATAAATATATGGTAAAACGAATAAATTATCACACAAAACACACAATTATATACATAAAATACTAATAAAAATATTACTCAAAATATACTAAACAAATTCCCCACACTTATCTTTTGCACGTCCTCGGGCAAATCTTATACCCGAGTTATAATACTCATATGCTGAAAAAATCATGACAAAACCAATATCAAGAGAGAACAAGTGATCATGACCCAAGTGAGATCCGAGAAAAATAGGATGCCGCACCAAATTCTAACAACTTCATTGAGAATCGAATGCCAAAAGATTCAATACCCTCACAATGGATATCACTCTTCACTCAAGTGTATATACGGGATATTCGAGAAGAGTTCACTCATATCAAAGCATAATGTGTCATTACCATATGCTTGGTCAAAAATCAAATCTCCACTACTTAAAAATAAACTCATGCATAAATCAAAAGGTCTTTCATTTGGTTGTAACGTGGCTTTGGGAATGGGTAGGATAAAGGGAAAATTATGAGGTTTGCTAGCCAAGATCAATTGTGAATTTAGATGCATAACAAATCCTACAAATAACAATCAACACCCCCTTCGTAATGAAAACTCTCAACCCATCATCCCCAAGTTATTCTCATACATGGTATTTGAATATTCATCCGTAAGGTCATACTCTTGTGTAAGGAAAAGTATGCAATGGATCTTCTGGAAGGATTTATGTATCACTTAAAGGATAGTTCAAGTGCTATTTTATGTATATATAGTGATGATTTTCGCACTTGACCTCCGTTTTTTTTTTTTTTTTTAGGCCGTTTTTTTTTTTTAGATTTTTTTGGCCTTTATTTATATTTTTTTGGTTCAATACTCCAATGTACTTCACACCCTTTCACTTTCAACAAAAGCTCTTAATCTCCACAATACTCTTATGAACATCGGCCCTATTTGTCACACATCTAGTTCACAATTAAATCTTTGACTAAAGGGTGCAAATGGATGAGTCATCAACAAGAATGGATAATGGCTAAAGTAATGTGCTTGATCAAAGAAATAGGCTCAGGCTCAATGGGGCTTCTAAGGATAAAATGTAATGGGTGGGAAAAATATAAGCCAACAAGGGTTAATCCTAATTGCCTTTATCATCTTAATGCAAGAGTTTATGAATGTAGTCTCGAAATGTATAAATGAACAAGTTCTAGAATGAACACAATATGTTTGACCACACAACAAAAAATATAGAGCGTATATATAAGGATTGCTCTAAGGCTCAAAACTCACAAAAAGGGTGTTGTGTACTGAATCCCATACACCTTCATCCAAATCCATTATCAAAACCAAGAAATATCCAAAAATGATTTTTTCACTAACGTTTTCTCAAGAAAATGGTGCCGTGATTTTCAGCCCTTTTTTTTTTATTTAATATTGCATATATATATATATAGATATAGATATAGATATACACCTTCCCCCACACTTAATGATAAACAATATCCTTATTGTGTAAAAAGAACAATGGAGTAAGGGTTTAAATAAGACTTCCCTGTTTATGAAAGACGACGCTTTGCTCAAGCCTTTTTTTTTTTTTGAACTGCAAGAAATAAGTGTGGCAAAACAACAAAAGAAAATATATACCGGAAGTATAACACAAACAACCTAGATGCGCTTCAAGAGAGTCCGAAGAGTCGCCTTACGCGCCATCAATGCTTTTATTAAAAACAAACAAAAGTACGAGAATAGAAATAACAATACATAAATCGTGGATAGATGCGCGTCAAGAGATCGAAAAGAAAACTCCTTAAGTGCCATCATTTTCACGATTTTTACACTCGCTAAAAGTAAAAACAACAAGAGGGATGAAGTGGGATATCGAGGGAAAGGAATGTATCAATTTTGCGTTTCCGCATGGTGAAATCTTCCATCCAAACAATATTAGCTAGAGTGGGTCCAGTTCAGAACAAATGCAATAAGTTTTTGATCAGCTCTTCCGTGTTGTTGCAACAACTATGATTCGTTTAGCACGCCGAAATAAAACCTTTTCGTAAGAGTAGTTGATGAAAGATAGTAAACCATCGAAGAAACCATTGACATTTAGCACCTATTGGTTTCGTATGAACATTTAGTCGCTCTGTAACCACATGAAAAAGTTCCTCAAGAGTGCCAAAACCACCGGAAGGGTGATAAAGGCATCGGCATTATTTATCATGTGAGCTATGCGGTCTTGCATATTCACACTCCGAACTCATCTCCAATAGTTGCTCCGGTGATTTTACTTTCACCGCAGGTTTTGGAATGATTCCCAACACTCTTACTCCTTCCAGATAGGCGACGGCAGACGTCCCATTAATCCTAGACTTCCTCCTCCGTAAACTACATGAATGCATTTTTTTCCTAAGGTACGACCCAAGTTGTGGGCTTCTTGATAAAGCAAGCCTCTTTCCCATGACTAGCTCCACCAAAAATGCGGATGGAGTTAAATCTTTTTGCGGAAGATGATGATTCCATTTTTTTTTTTGAAAAGAAAATTACTTAGAGAGATAATGAAAAGAATACAAGTTTGAGGGATGCGAAAAGAAACAACCGCAATGTTTATTTATAGATGCAAAATAAAGTAAAAAGATTTATCAAATCATGACCGCGTTAATTGCGCTTCAACTACTCAATAGAATAATGAATGCATTTATTGCGTATCACGTTTTTATTCAAAATCTAAAAAAACGACAAAAAATAAAGATACTCACGTGTATGTACAAAAGTTGTGATTGTGGCTCACATCTTCCTCTGATTTTACGTTCAGAAACGGCTTAAACGCCTTCTATGAGTCGGGGAGAAGCTTCCCATCCAATTTTCTTACAAATTGGCAAACAGGGTCTTTTAACGCCGATTCCCAAGACGTTGTTCATATTCTGGTTTGAATTTATTCCACAAACATCGAATCGTAATGTACGAGTCCACTAGGATGCGTGTCAAGAGAAATTTCGATATCATCTAAATTCTCCTTATTCGAGACCATCCTTGATGAACTCGAATTTTATCTTCTCTGTTTGTGGAAGGAATTCCTAAAGATCGACATCTTGAATCACGCCCACCTAGCACATTTGTAGCAAACGATTTTCTTTGCTCGTCGTTTCTTGGCATATGAACTTTTTCCAAGCCCTGTAAAAATCTAGTTGGTGTTTCCGTGAACTCACCCGCTATTCTCACTTTGGCTTCAATAATGAATCGAATATCAAAAGGTATGCCGTTATTCATAAGCAACCTCATTCTTTCAACTCGCTTGGTAAAGTTTCAAAATGACTTTTTGCTAAGAAAGGGAAATCTTTTTCAATTGTTTTCAAAGTTTCTTCCATAATTAAAAATAAAATAAAAATATCTACAAAATCGATTATTGTGGGAAAGAAAATCCGACTTTACTAGCCACGAGTACCGTTATCCGCCACTTGACCGGCAAACACAATGGAGTATTAATCCACAATATCGGGGTCCTTAAGAAGAATCTCTTCTACCTCAAAAGATTTTAATTCCAAATATGGTTTTAACCGTTGACCATTTACTTTGAAAATATTACCATTTTTGGATTTTCAATTTCTACACTCGTGAGGATAGACCGTATGAATGATAAATGGACCGGACCATCGTGAACGCAACTTGCACTGGAAATAATAACAAACGAGAGTTAAAAAGAAGGACTTTTTGACCGGGAGAAAAGTTTTTCTCAAAATGTGTTTATCATGAAAAATTTCATTTTGTCCTTATATTTCGTTGCACAATCGTACGCATCATTTCGATTTCTTCCAATTCATTTAGTTGAAGTTTCCTATGAATTCCACCATGTCTAATGAAAAATTTAATCGCTTTATGGCCCAAGATGCTCTATGTTCCAATTCAACAGCAAATGACATGGTTTTCCAAAGACAAGCCTAAATGGAGACATTAGATGGGAGTTTTAAAAGCGATGCGGTAAGCCCACAATGCATCATTCAATCGCAAAGACCAATCTTTCCTTGTAGGATTAACGGTTTTCAAGAATATGTTTGATTTCTCTGTTTGAAATTTCAACTTGGCCACTTGTTTGAGGGTGATAAGGAGTAGCAACTTTATGTGTAACACCATATTTTTTAAATAAATGATTCAAAAATTTATTACAAAAATGTTTTCCTCCATCACTTATAATTGCTCGTGGTGTTCCAAATCTGGAAAAATATTTTCTTTCAAAAATTTTACCACGACTTTGTGGTCATTTGTTTTGCAAGCAATTGCTTCTACCCATTTTGAAACATAATCGACCACAAGGATGTAAAGATTGCCAAAAGAAATTAGAAAAGGTCCCATAAAATCTATGCCCCAAACATCAAATATTTCAATAATTAAAATTGGGTTTAAAGGCATCATATTTCGTTTAGAAATTCGACCTAATCTTTGACATCTATCACATGTGCTGCAATATGAATGTGTATCTTTGAAAAGTGTTGGCCAATAAAAACCACATTGCAGAATTTTAGCAGTTGTTTTCTTTGAACTAAAATGACCTCCACATGCATGATCATGACAAAAGGAAATGATATTTTTGTTCATGTTCTGCCACACATCTCCTAATAATTTGATCAGGACAATATTTGAACAAATATGGATCATCCCAAAAGAATTTTTTTACTTCGTTTAAAAATTTTGTTTTATCTTGATTATTCCAATGAGATGGCATGTTACCAGTAACAAGGTAATTGACAATGTCTGCATACCAAGGTATTTGAGAAACAGACATGAGTTGTTCATCAGGGAAAGTTTCATTAATGGGAGGTTCTTTAGCAAGAAATTCACGATTAGCCTAGACAAATGATCAAGAACAACATTTTCAACACCTTTTTATCTCGAATTTCTAAGTCAAACTCTTGTAACAATAGAATCCAACGGATCAAGCGAGGTTTAGCATCTTTCTTAGAAAGAAGATATTTTAATGCGGCATGATCGGAGTAAATTATGACTTTTGAACCAATCAAGTAAGGTCGAAATTTGTCTAAAGCAAAACGATTGCAAGCAATTCTTTTTCGGTTGTAGAATAATTTAATTGGGCATCATTTAGAGTTCTACTTGCATAATATATTACGATTGGCAATTTATTTTCTCTTTGACCCAATACTACACCGACGGCATAGTCGGATGCATCGCACATTATTTCAAAAGGAAGATTCCATTTGGAGATTTGATGATAGGTGCGAGCTCAACATAGATTTGAGTGTCTTAAAAGCTTTTAGACAATGATCATCAAATACGAAAGGTGTGTCTTTTGAAAGTAAATTACATAATGGCCTTGAGATTTTACTAAAATCTTTGATGAATCGACAGAAACCAAGATGGCCTAAGAATGACCGAATTTCTTTAATCGTTCGTGGGGGTGGAAGACTGGATATTAAATCAACTTTAGATTTGTCCACCTCAATTCCTTTTTCGAAATCACATGTCCTAAGACAATTCCTTTTTAACCATAAAATAACATTTTTCCCGATTTAGGACAAGATTCTTCTCCTTACACCTAACCAACACTTGGGTTAAGTGGTGTAAACATTCATCAAAGCTAGACCCGAATACGAAAAATCATCCATAAAAATTTCCAAAAACGCTCAACCATGTCGGAAAAATGCTCATCATACACCGAAAAGTAGCAGTGCATTACACAGACCAAATGGCATTCGTCGGTAAGCAAAAGTTCCGAAAGGACGGGTAAAAGTGGTTTTTTCTTGATCTTCAGGAGCAATGGGAATTTGGTTATAGCCGGAATATCCATCAAGAAAACAATAATAAGCATGGCCGGCTAACCTTTCTAGCATTTGATCAATAAAAGGAAGTGGAAAGTGATCTTTTCTTGTAACAGAGTTCAATTTTCTGTAATCAATACGGACTCTCCATCCAGTTTGAATTCTGGTTGGAACAAGTTCATTTTCTTCATTCGTGATTACGGTTATGCGATTTCTTTGGAACCATATGAACAGGATCGACCCAAGAGCTATCGAAATAGGGTAGATGATCCCTACATCTAAGAGTTTGATTATTTCAGCTCTTACAACTTCTTTCAAATTAGGATTTAGTCTTCTTTGAAATTCTCGGGAAGTTTTCGCATTTTCTTCAAGGTGAATTCGATGCATGCATATAGAAGGATTAATACCTTTAATATCATAGATGGTCCAGCCTATTGCTTCTTTATGTTCTATAAGAACATAGAGTAACTAATCTTCTCTTTCTTCATCTAAATCAGATGCTATGATGACAGCGGGGTTTCGATGGCCCTAAAAATGAATATTTTAGAGATTCAGGTAATGTATTGAGCTTTATCTTTGAATCCTCAATAGTTACTTCATTTTTCATTTGGCTATCAAGTGGTTCGGTTTTAGCTTTCCATTTATCATTATCCAATAATGGTGTAGACTCTAGTAAAGAATTTACTTCATTAATTGAATTATCGATGTCAAAATCGAGCCAAAATGAGCAAGACAGACTTTCAAAAGATCATCATCATCCATTTTTGGAAAGAAATAAGGACCCATACTCTCTATCATATTTACCTCACAGACATCATCAAGATCATCATGTTGTTGAGAAATGTTAAACATATTTAGTTCAACAGTCATATTTCCAAAAGAAAATTTTATGATGCCATTTCTACGATTAATTAATGCATTTGAAGTAGCTAAAAATGGCCTTCCTAAAATAACAGGATTTGATCTTTGGTATTCTCAACAGTTCAGGTGTCTATGACTATAAAATCAAGAGGAAAGTAGAATTTATCTACTTGAATCGTAACATCCTCTACGATTCCTCGAGGTATTTTTATAGATCTATCGGCTAGTTGAAGTATCACGGATGTTGATTTTAGCTCCCCTAATCCAAGTTGTGTATAAACAATATGGTAATAAATTCACACTGGCTCCTAAATCAAGCAAGGCTCGTTTAATGATGTGATCTCCAATGACACAAGATATTGTAGGACTACCGGGATCTTTATACTTAACGGAGTTTTATTTTGGATTATTGAGCTAACATGTTCACTAAAAATGCCTTTCTTGGAACATTTGTTCTTCTTTTACAGGCAAAGATCTTTCAAGAACTTAGAATAAGCGAGCACTTGTTTAATAGCATCAAGGAATGGAATATTTATTCGAACTTGTTTAAATATTTCCATTATATCTTTGTATTGCACACTTTTATCTTTTGGAATAAGTCTTTCAGAAATGGAGCTTTTGGAACGTAAGGCTTTTCTTTTCCTTAGAATCTTTTGGTTTTGAAACTTGTGGTTCATTTGATTTTTCTTAGGATCATATTCGGCTTTTGTATTTCTTTTCCACTTCTAAGGGTAGTTATGGGTGAACTGCGTTAGAAGAGTTTACTTCATATTGTCCTTTAGGATTAGGGATGGACCGACTCGGAAATTTTCCTTTTCTCTTTCAATAAAGTTGTTGCAAGTTGACCAATTTGTGTTTCAAGCTTAGAAATAGCTGTGAGTTTGGTACTGACTTCTTTGAGTTGATTGGAACATTTTTGAGTAGATTGCATGAATTGTTGCAACGTATCTTCCAAAGATGGTTTCTTTGGCACTATAGAAGGATACCGATAAGTATTTGGAGGATATTGATTAGGACGGACATTTTGTTGATTTGGCATATTCATTTGATGTCCTCCTTGATTCATTGGAGGCATATTTTGCTTCCGGAAAAATTTGGATGATTCCTCCAATTTGGATTATAAGTTGGAGCAAATGGATCGTCCAAGATTTTCCATATGAATGTAACACATTGACTTCTTCATTAAAAATTTCTTGATTTTGTGGACCGGAGGGACAAGATTGAGATGAATGAAATGATTCCGCACATGAAATGCAAAATTCATTTTTGAGTTTGACGAGGATGGATTGCTTCAAGACTAACGCATCCACTTTTGTACTAAATCATCTATAGTAGATTTTATTTCAACATCTTGTTTAACCTCGTAAATTCCACCTTTTTTGGGGTCGTATGCATCGATTTGGCTCTAGAGTCGAGTGAATTCCATTGTTGTGAATTAATTGACATATTTTCAAGTGCATTCCAAGCTTCGTCTCCAATAAGGTGAAGAAATTTTCCACCATGCATTGATTGGATTAATTGGCGATTGTTTGGAGTTAAACCGTCATAAAAATATTTTACCAAACGCCATATTTCAAAACCATGATGGGGACACTTAAGGATTAAATCATTAAATCTTTCCCAACACTCGTAAAATTCTTCATTTTCTTTTTGGAAAAATTCGGATATTTCTCTTCTAAGACTATCAGTTTTGGACATTGAAAAAAATTTTGCGAGAAATTTATTCACTAGTTGGTCCCAACTAGTAATTGTTCTTGCTTGAAGAGAATTTAGCCAGAATTTTGCTTTATCTTTGAGAGAAAATAAAAATAATCTAAGTTTGACAGATTCATCAGAGAAATTTTGGAATCGGAAAGTAGAACAAATATCGAGAAATTCCTTGACATGCATATACGGATCTTCTCTTTCCAAACCGTGAAAAGATGGAAGAAGTTGAATTATTGATGGTTTAAGTTCGAAATGAGTTGCATTAGTCGTAGGCAACACTATGCAAGAGGGAGAATTAGCACTCACTGGAGAAAAATATTCTATTAAAGTTTTTTCTTTTGCAACTTGATTATTCCGATTTTCGATTTCGTCCATTTTTGGTATCGGTTTTATTTGTTGAACTTCAATTTTAGTTAAGGACAATCTTCTTCTCGTTAATCGACCTTTATTATTTCGTTGCCAAACTTGCATTCACCGATATTACAATTTTATAACTTTGCATACAAACCAAATTATGATAGTCGATCGAACTTCCGGATCGTTGGAGGCGTCACAACGTCGCACTTAAAATCCAACTTTCTTGGCATGTACAATGATGCCTTTTTGCCAAAATTCAATCGATTTTCAAAATCAGTTTGTACAAGATTGATATTTAGCTTTTCTCTATTCAAATCGAATAAAGTAGTGAGTGAAAAATATCAATCCCTTGTTGAATCTTTTAAAGGATTTTATTGTTTAATTAATTTTTTTTTGAGTTTTTATATTTTTATTATTATTAATAATAATGATAATTATTATAATTATTACTAAAATTATAGGATGTAATAGATTGCAAAGGAATAAATTTACTAATTGATCTACGGAAGCAATATCTATTGATAAACTAAATTATACGACGAGAAATATTACAACTAAACTAAATGTCTAAGAATAATGTAAGTAGAAAATAACAACTAAAAACACAATCTAAATTTACCACTAGAAGATTCTATTAGAACTAAAGACAAGATATAAAAATTAAAAAAATTCTGATTTTTTGTATTATTTTATATTTATTTTATATTTTTATATTTATTATAATTTTATTATATTTTTAGACTAATAATATTGAGCTAATATATATATATATATATATATATATCAAGATATATTATTTATTTTTTTATAAAAAAAATCAGATTTTAAAACAGTTTTTATGCAAACAGTTTTAAAACAATTTTTATAAAAGTTTTTATAAAAGGTAAAACAGTTTTACCTTTTAAAAAAAAGGTAATTAAAAAATTAAAATTACAAACTTTTATTTTATGCAAACAATAGAAATAGTTTTTTTTTACAAATTATCGTTTTTTTTTTTTTTTTAAATTTTCGGCTTTTAATTTTTTTAGTATTTTCCTTTTTATTAAAATATTGTAATTTATTTTAAAAAAATAAATTCTGTTTTTATTAAAAAATTCAAAGTTCAGAAAGTTTATTTTATTATATATATTCCAGATTGTTTAAATTATTAATTCTTAATTGATTTTTTTTAGATTTTTATGAAAATTAAATTTTTAATAAAACTAGCGAGTTTTACTTTTAAAAATAAAATAAAATAATTCAGATTTTTATTTATTACGGAAAATAATATTCCAGATTATTTTTAATTTATTTTTATTATTTTTATTTTTTATTTTTTTCGAATTTAAATTAAAAATTTTGATTTTTATAATATTAATATACCAAAATTACAAAAATATTACCTTAAAATCTGAAACTTTTTGTATTTTCCAGATCTCTTTTTTTTTTAAAATAAAAATAAATAAGTTCTGAATTTTTAAAGTTTTTCAGATTTTTTTATATTTTTATATATTTTCGGACTTTTTAATTTTTTTATTATTATTTTATTATTATTTTTACGAAAATGAACAGTAGATTTTATTATTATTACTTATATTTATTATTAAAAGTTTTTAAAGTTTTTCAGATTTTTCTTTATGAATAAAATAAATTCTACAACTAATGAGATATTAAAAAGACAGATAATAATAAAGAAAAGCAAAAATAAATAACTAGTAGAAGAATTCAACTAACTTGGTGACGACGGTCTTCTTGTACTTGCTTATGCGCCTCAACGGCGCCAAAACTTGTTGTTGGTTTGATTCTTTAGTCTTATACTGCAAGCGCCACGATTTGTTCGATGTAGATATGCGGTGCAAGCTCGATTCCACAAGGGAGGACTATACTAGTGAAGTCAAATGATTCCTATCGTTTTGAACCAAATTATATTAAATTCTAACCTAGTCCCAAATAATTTATTTTTGAATGTTTATAATAATTGCATTAAATAAAGAATTTTTAAGTAGATTTTAGATAAATTGATTTTAAATAATTTACTAGGGTTTAGAGTCCACCAATGTCTATTTATTATTTATTTTATATTTTAATTCCAAGAAATTCGGGAATAGATTTCAAATCAATCTCACTATTTCCTATAGATTTGACAATAAGTACAAAATTATAATTCAAATATAGATTTTCCTTCGCTTAAAAATGTAATTTCTAAGCATTATATGTATCCAATTTAATGGAAAACAAATAATCAAAGAAATTAACTAATATCAATAATCACAAAGCAAGGGAATTTATAACTATCAAAAATACGTGATATAATTGATGAAATAATATTCCCTATTGAAGCGAAAATCATAATCGTTAAAAATATTTATTTGGAATTATTATATAAATATTAATAATAATATAGACATGGTTTCATCATAACCCCAGAAAAGAAAATTACTCACTCATAATAACAACACAAATAAATAAATATTCCATAATATTATTACACAAATATAATTTTATTACACAATATTTTTTTCTCTCCTTACAATAATATCTCTATTTTTTTCTCCTTTTTCTCCTCTCCAAACACTACACAATCATCCCCTATTTATACTACTTCAAAATCAATAAAATAATCATTTTTACAATTAAAAATTCCACCCCCAACAATAATACACGGCTGCCATGAGTGCTGATGTGATGGATGACATCAAGACAGAGTTGAAATTCGGTCCAATCGGTGTTGACGTGTAGACAATATGGTCCGTCTATTTAAATGTCCTTCGAACGGTCATAACTTCTTCATACGAACTCGGATTTGGATGAATTTTTTTTTAAAACGATCGTCCCGACGAGACGAATAAAGTGAGACCAGTCGTGACTATATTTGAGTTTTGTAAAAATATCGCCCTTGAACCAATTGATCTGTCTTGCAGGTTGGTTAACTGCGAGATATAATTTAATTCCAATTAATTATCCAAAAATGACATAAAATTATAGAAAATTCTAAGAAAATGAAATAATATAAATATATGGTAAAACGAATAAATTATCACACAAAACACACAATTATATACATAAAATACTAATAAAAATATTACTCAAAATATACTAAACAACAACTATGCCAAATATTATTGTTGTTCGTCAATGGCTGGTTCAAGGCATAGAGATACTTGTTATGAATGTTATTGTCGATAGTTGGTTCGCGATATCGATGTATCGATTGTTATTGTTTATATTAATGTTCGATCAATACATCATTGTGATTGTTTCTACTGATCTTAATGTTCTGTTATTGATGGTCTATTGGCCGATTAAAGTCACTGATGTATTCAGTTTTCATCTTTGTCTTAGCTGACCAATTAATGGCATCGAGGAATCTATTATCGTTGTTATTATCAATTGGCTGTTCCAAGGCAATCAAGGTATTGAGTTGAGACTGTCGATGATGTCCCATATGTTGTGTTGTTTTTATCGGTTGGACATTTCAAGGCAATCAATGTATTGAATTGGGACTGTCGAAGATGTTTCCCATCTGTTATGTCGTTTTTATCGATTGGTCGTCTCAAGGAAATTGAGGTATTGAAGTAGGACTATCTAGGATAGCTCCCATCCGTCGTGTTGTTGTTATTGATTTGGCCGATTAAAGGCAATCGAGGTATTTGAATTGGGACCACCGAGAACAGTGCCCACCCGTGAGTTATTGTGGTCGTGTTGTTTGACTCAAGGCAGCACACTATCATTCTTCTGAATTTGGTAATTCTGTGTTTGTTACTGTTTGTGATTATATGTGCTTTGGAGTCTAGTCTCAGCTAGTGCCCTATGGGTAAGTTTGGGGCTTGAACCTCTACGGTTGGTTTATCAACACCTACAGTTCGTTAGGTCACGATCATTTCGATGATCTCATTATTGGTAAGTTTGGGATTTGAGACTTAGCAGATGGTTTCTAACACCTAAAATTCAGTAGGTCACGGTCATCTCGATGATCTCATTATAGGTAAGTTTAGGGCTTGAACCTTCGTGGTTAGTTTCCCAACCCCTACAGTTCAGTAGGTCACGGTCACTTGGTGATCTCATTGTGGGTACGTATGGGGCTTGAACTTATCTGAGTTGGTTTCCCTGTACCTGCAATTTAGCAGGTCACGGTCATTGGATGATCTCATTTATTTGTAGATTCGACTTCGGGATTTGCAGCTTCGTCTGAGGGTTTTTATGCCATTGTAATGATTTGCAGCTACAGCTGAGGGTTTTTATGCCATTGTGATGATTTGCAGCTTCGGATGAGGGCCTTCAGACCATCTCTGATGTATTGGTGTTTCAGTTGAAGCCTTCGAGCATCGTTGTTATTATCTGTTCAGCTTTAGGTTGGGTGGCTTTCGGGTAATTCGTGTTTGTGTTATATATTGATTATTCGCAGTTGGGCACTTGTATTCTAACATGTTGAGAAGGTGTTGATTGTACGTCGTGGGCATAGCTTTTCGCGAATGCTCGACTTTTACCATTATTTTCGAGTATCTCGTATTATTATTGTACCACTTTTTTCCTTTAGATGCATATCATGGTTTACATGTAATTGATATTCATTATCTGGATGACTGACCCTGTGGGGGCGGAACATGTTTGCATGTTTTAGGTATTTGTGAGGAGGGAGTTAATACATATGGGCATAACGATGGCGATGACGCATTCGAGCGATACTAGTACCGAGTTATTTTGGGTTCCATGTTGGTTGGTCAGTTGTTGGAGTATTTTCCAACTTGACAGTTGTTAGTTTTTGTATACGAGTAAGGCTCGTGGATGTTATTGTAATTTTTATTTTGGCCATGTAGGCCCATACTTGTCATTGAAATTCCATATAGAAATATTATGTCGGATATCATAGTAGGACTGTGATTTTTCTTTTTGGTCAGTTTGATGTATTTTAGACATGTTCGCCTCTGGATCTCCTGGTGTGGGGTCCACGGTACTGTAATAACCCGATGGAATTTTGGGTGTGTTACAAAAGATGGTATCAGAGAAATGGGTTGTGAGACACCCTGACATGTGTGTTATGTGGCTCTACCGACATTATTCATTAGCTTGAGCATTTTGATAAACTTTTCGACATGTTTCAGTGTCCTAAAGAGAGTAAGGTGGTAGTAGCGGCTTACTACTTGAGTCAGGGTTCTTGGTGGCTTTCTATGAAACCCACCGATCATGACTGTGTTTAGGACAAGTTCAAGACTATAATATTAGAAAGGTATTACCCGGCTCCACTTCGTGAAGCCAAGTTATCAGACGTTTTGAACCTCATATCCATCGAGGACGACGGTATTGCTGTCATTGCTAAGAAGTTTTATGGACTTCTTCACTTTGCTTCATCTATTATCCATACTGAGGCGGACAAGATCAAGTATTTTAGCAAGAGGCTGAACCCGCAGTTGAGGATGCAGTTGTTTCACTAGTACAGTTTTCCCCTTTACTGACACTATTTTAGTGTCAGTAATTAATTTTACTGACACCTTGTAATAGTGTCAGTAATGCTAAAGCCAGAAAATACTGACACTAAAAATTAGTGTCAGTAATACAAGGTGTCAGTAAATACTGACACTAAAATAGCGTCGAGATTTTTTTTACGACACTAAAATAGTGTCGATAATTAATTTTTTTACGACACTAAACTTTAGTGTCGGTATGTTACAGCTTTAGCATTGACACTATTATAAAGTGTCGATAAAAAAATCTTGACACTATTTTAGTGTCGTATATGCTCAGATTTGTTAAAAAAAAATATTTTTATCTCAATTCTATTTTTATGAATACTACATTTTTTATTTAATTACATGAAAAAAATACCATAAATTGAAATTTTCAAACAGACAATTCAATTATAAAACATCCCAAATGCAATGCACTTAAAAAGAGCAATACAAAACCAATTAGCATCCCAAATGTGCTTCCAAACCTCAAAAAAAAAAAAAATCCTCCAGCTCTAACAATGTCCATCAACTTAAGCATACAATGCAAAATACAATGATAACAAGAGTGATAAGAAGAGTCAATTGCCAAGTCTCACCCTCCAATTCCATCATCCCCAATCACCAGTGATACAATCTCCAGTCTCACCCTCCAATTCCATCATCCCCAATCAAAAAGGTGATAAGAAGAGTCAATTGCCAAAAGATATATCTGATCCATCACATGGGATTGGCCAGAAAAAAACAGTAAGATACACTAGAAATGTCACATAATTGCACCAAGTACGATAAAAACATAAGCAATATAGTGAAATCATGGAGTACCAATCCATTGCCAATATCATATAAATAAGTAGAAGAAGAAGCAATACGATTAATTAGCCATGCCAACCAGACACACTGCTTAGTGGAGCCAATCTCATGTGCTGATCCCTACCTCTGCTTCTCTTGAACAACGGCTCCGACGACGAAGAAACGGACGATCCAACGGCCCACGATTCGACGGAGCTATCAGAGATGAAATAGGCATCGATCACACCACTCGGACTGCTTGGTATCGATGAATGCCTGCGCTTGTGGCAGGATCTACGGCTAGGATCATCCATTGCCTCCACGATAAGCTTGTGGCAGTCGTCGATTTTTCCCTGATGTAAATTTTTAATAAAAAAATGTGAGATTTTTAATCAACATCAGGATAAGAAAACTGTCGTTTTCTTATTAATTAGGTGAAACCTCAGGGGTTGGTTTCAATAATAATCACCCTAAAAAGTAAAGAAAATAACAGAAAACAAAAAACATATCAAAGAGAAAAAGGGATAGAAGAACAAAACGAAAAACTTACAATGATTGTCAAAGGTGAACCATACATACTGATGGAGAAAATAGTGGTCATTACACCACGTAAAAGCTTCTGCCATTGCCATGGAGAGCAAACATAGAAAGCGAAAGCAATGGTTCCGAAAGCAATGAGTACAGCAGCTAGCCCCACAATCTTTCCCTTCTCCTTCTTCGCGCGAATATCAGATGTGTAGACGAATTCAATGGCGAGATCCGGTCCGTTTATGATCAACACAAGCAGATTGTTCGGCGACACAAATGGCAAACCATACACCTTTCGGCAAAAAAAAAAAACTGAATTTTAGTCTAATTACAAAAAATCCCAACCGTCTTCTAAATTATAAACACCTTTTATTTGTAGGGTTATACATCAATATATTCCGAAGGGGAAAACAATATTCTTACACATACCCCTTTTCGCCCAATGTACTGAGCAATCTGACCACTAGCTATTGCCCCAACCATAGCTCCCACATTCGACAAGGAACCAAATAACGAGCGATTCCCAAACCGATGTTGTTATTAGACGAAAATAATAGTTCTTTGATCTAATCAAGAGGAGAAAAGTCACAGTCACCAGTACCTGTGAGACTGTAAGTCAATCTAGAATCGCCTACTCAGCCTATATAAGCAAATATACTTGAGCTCTTTAGAGCTTTACTTTTATACATACATCGTTTATACATATTCAGATATAAAATGGGAGGGGCATAATCACAATGACAAGAGAGACCAAATGGGAGGGGCATAATCACAATGACAAGAAAGACAAGTACCTCAAACTACCAAGTTCTATTTTCCAACCAAAAAATAAGTACAAATATGAAAAAAAAATAATAATAATTGACTAATTAACAACCTCAATTTCGTATCCGATTTCGAGCAACGCATTAGCAACTGTCACCATTAGTATCTGATAATGATCAATCCGCAGATCTGCGAAAACCTACAAAACACATGTAAACATAGAAAATAAACACTCTTTCAACAACACTACTCCAACTTCTAAGCCACAAACCCAAATTTACACACACACACACACACACACACACACACCAACCAAGATTCCATTTTCTTTCCCTTCAAATTGAATTAACAAACTCATTGAAACCAAGAAACAAGAATATCACAGTGATTACCAAGGCAAGCTTTGGTTTTCTGTAACGAAATCTCACAAATTGCTTCGAAGCGACACTTTCTCTCACTACACTAAACTTGTCCAAGTTTTTCAAAGGCTCAAAATTCAAATCTTCACCAAAATAATCCAACTCCTTCAAGAATGACAAATCCCCAAAACCCTCTTCACCATACCCCCCAAAGAAATCACGGGGGTTCATGATTTTACTTCCATCCTCTGTCACAGAGCCGGGCAAGTAGAAAATCTGGAACAGGAAAACAATGAAGAAGAAGAAAGCGGCCCACAGATCAACTGCAGATAGTCAATCTTCTTGCAGAGTACAAATCTTGCGAATCTTGATCTGCTCCTCTGCCCCAATAATAACCCTTTGATATTACCGTTAGAGCTACTGTTATTTCTAAGAGATGAAGAAGAAGAACGCAGTAAATGGTGGTCCCTCTTCAATGGCTGCCCATTTTCAAGTGAACCCATTTACACTCCCATCAAGAAAAAAAGAAAAGAGTTGATTTGGTGATCTCCGGTTTCAACTCAGTTGTTATGCAATGCATGTCTCAAAACATACTCTATACTTAAAGCAATCAATTTACCTGCACAAAATATTTCGCATGGGAGGAGTTGATTCAAGTCCAAAACTAACGAGGTTTTCAAGATAGAGAAGTTAAAAAACATTTACTACAAAATTAGGGCACTCAACAACTTCTTTGCTAAAGCCATACACTTGAGTCCAAGCCGATTAAGGGTCGAAAACAATAACAGAGATTAAACATGCAAAAACAATATGAAGAGATGATAATAAACAAGGCGAATCTTGTTTTAAATACACTCGTTAGCAATAAGCTCCACCACATCAATCACTGCTACTTATTCTCGGTCTTATATCTCCAACTATCGATGAATACTAATGTTCTACATGAACATTAGCAAGTCTTTAAAACCAAAGATAGCATATCAATTTTAGATTTTTAGTAGAAAATATTCTTACAATAGCGGGAGAGGCGAAGGCCGAACATGCCATGTTGGAAAGGCGATTCTTGGATCCTGATTAAGAACCATGTAAGATATAAATGATCATTATATCCGTAGGTAAACATTCATAAATTATTCCATTTACAAATATATAAGTTTACAAAAAAGACAATTTTGGTGAATGAGAGGTGACGTTGGATTTATAGTTTGTTGAGGTTAAGGCTACATTACATCATTGTGAAAGTTGACAAAAATAATAATGGAAGGATGAAATAAACAAAAGTGGATACTAAGAAAGACAATTAAATCAAAATCTACAAAAATGAAATGAATGTAAAAATGGCTTCCTCATATCAGCCCTTTCATTTTCTCCCTCCTCTTTGAAACTCATCTTTCTTTCTCTTTCTCAATTAAATAAAAAAATAAAAAAATGCAAACTCGGATTAAAAAAACGATTCGATGATGACGGTGAAAATCTCGTGTATATATCAATGAATACCTCACAAATCATCATATATAAATGAAAATTTAATAAAAAAACAATAGACACTAGTAAAAGAAGCAATTAGGGTTTTTGGAAAGATGCTACCAAAGGATATTGGAAAAATTCTTGAACAAGCAGCTGCTACCCTCAAACCTCAAGGATATAAACAAAATCGCCCGTTCTTATCTTCCCATCTCCAATCGAGGCACAAACCATCACTCTCCCCTCCATATCGATTGATTTTCACTAAACATACTAAGCATCTGAACTAAAATAATATGATATCAAACAAGAGGAAGAAAAATCTAACCTTCAGACTCAGTAAAGAACACCCGTGTTGGCGAGCGAATGAAGAAGAGGGAGATAGGGACTAGTTTTTTCAGAATTAATCAACCATAACAGATGAAAAGGGTTAGAGAAGAATGAAATAGATGAAAAGAATTAGAGACGAGTGTTTACTCGAGGAAGATTTTGCGGAAGAGGAAGGAACCATGGGAGATCGAAGAAGAACAGTCGTTGGTGAATGTGAGGATGGGCGGCGTGATGTAAATGAGGGAGAGAGAGATACTTCTCTCGATTGAGTAGAATTCTGAAGTATTATAAATAAATAATATGTTTTAAATAAATTGAGTTTTTTTTATTATTGATATTTAAGTGTCGGTAAATTTTGATACTCAAGTTACTGATACTCAAGTGTCAGTATCTTATGACACAATTATGTTAAAAAAAAAATGAGTCAAATGTCTGAAGTTACTGATACTTTTGATAAAGTGTCAGAAACTAAGTGTCAGTAAATGCTGTTTTTGTAGTAGTGTTTAATCATAATTGTAACTCACTTGGTGTGAATCCAATGAGAAGGCTCGTAGGACAGAGCTTTTGATCAAGGAGCTTTCTCGTAAGAAATCCTCCATTTCTTCTGTTAATAGCACTAGGATGTTGATTAGTTCATAGGGACATCACGCTCCAACGTCCAAAAGGTTGTTTTCTAGTCGCCTTCGTTCTGAAAAAGCATCGTGGGAGCTAAACCCACATCATCTTTGTCACATATGGCAAATTCGACTGTCGTTCGCTTTATCTATGATACAGTAGGACATCATAGTATCCAGTGTTTGATGCAGACTATTACTTGTTTTCTGTGTGGGAGGTAGGGATACCTACACTACTGCAGGAGTCCTAATGCCAGTAGATCTCAGGAGAGCTCACGGGCCTCGAGAGATTTTGTTACTTTAGTCCGTACTTCGTCTAAGGGATCCTATCAGGCTTTTGGTGCCAAAGGTAAGGATAGCCAATGAGTAGCGGCGATTTCATGTTTGGGTCTTCCTTGAATCAATGAGATGGAGGAGATCGACGATCTATATGATGTTGATGTCAGGTACACTTGATATGTAGTCTTGATTTGTGTATTCCTTTCAATGATTTTTAGATTAATGTGTAACTTAATATCTGTTGTTATACCATGGTCGTGAACCATTCATTGTTGATCTCTCTTGTAATGATAATGTTTGAGAACCTTGAGATTTGGGATTGTTTGATTCAGTTTTTACCAATTTTCCTATATTGGTCTTGTACTCGAGATTTTGTGATAATCTTGGTAAATATTGGTTGTATTTTTGAGGTCAAGTTGTGAGGACTTGGGCATGCGAATGATATGGTCCTGAGGACTATATATGCATTGTTGTTATTCTTGTGTTCAGTGAGTCAATGATGCCGTGGGTGTCTGATGTCGAGGAGGATGGGAAAGTGTACACGATGATTGTAGACATGTACAATGATCGGCTCCCTCGGGATGTGTATGCCCGTGTTACAAGTCATGATGCAAGTGGTATGGCTTTGTGGCTGGCCTTTAGGCGGAGGAGTCATGATTCGACTGCCCGCACAGCTGGTTGAGTGTTATATCAGTTGATTTTCGCCTTCTTCAGGCAGAGGAGTATCCTTAGAGGTGTTGTTTACAGATCTGGATGGACGTTTCGTATTCCAAAATGTGTACCCTTAGTTTTGTAATATCCGCATTTTTCTTTTCCCGATATTTTCATTTTTGGTATATCTTTCCTTTTTAGAAACTCATTTGTAACCGCATTGATATTTCGGGAATATTTAATACTGGACTTTTTGCCATCCGAGCTTGTTTTGGACTTGTTTTACTCAATCCCGTGTTTCTTGCCTTTTCGTCGTTGTTTCATTCGATTCTCGTAATCGTTGTTCGGAACCGCCGTCTCGGGGTTGCCGCAGATCTATTTCATATTGTTATGTATGTTGTGAGCTTTCGTATGTTGTTTCCATCATGTATCGTGTGTTCCGGATGTTTTGGGCCGTTTGGTATTTTCCCAAAGTTTTGGGTTCAATTACGTTCTTGCTCTTTTTGGGTCATTTGATGCTACCGTCGTGTTAGGACCGACCATTTTGACGCGAATTCACTAGAGGAGGGTTTGTGATAGTTCGTTCAGGCCTTTAAAATGGTCGGGAATATGCTTCGATCAAGTGTATCATGTTTTGGGCACGAACAGTGTGCGCCGCTGCACAAGGGATTGTGCGCCGCGGCACACTCCTAGCGTGACTCGACCTGGGCTGACTGTACCGCGCGCCGCGGCACGACACGGCCTTGCGTGACTCGGCAGTGCCTGCTGTACCGCGCACCGCGGCGCATCACCTGCCGGGCCGCGGCACAGCCTGGAGGCCTGCTTGCAGATTTTGGTCGTGGGCCGCGACACACTCCACCTGCGCTGCGGCAAGCGTGTCAGCCAGCCTATATGAGCGAGTTTTTCGTAGAGGACTTCATTTCCTCTCCTCCCTTCTTCTCCTTTCGTGTGATTTGGGCGATTCCAAAGTGTAAAATCGACGGGAATTCATCGTCATCATCATCTTGAGTTCGTAGCATGATTTAATCACCCCAATCCCGTTTCTCCTCCTTCAAATCGAGGTAAATATTTGTGAATCCATACCTTTGGTAGTTTTTTTTTTTTTTTTTTGGGGGGTTGCCTGATTCGGTCGTGTAATCCATTTTTAAGCATGAAAATTTTCGGTTTATGATTAATCTCACTTGTATATATGTAAACCCTATGATTTCATGTTCTACTTTGAGTGGTGTTGCGGATTCGAGAGGGTTTGGGTGTTTCCCAACCCTATGCACATGATATTGTAATCGGGGAGAGTCGTTAATGGGTTTCTACGTGTGACTTGCGTATCGATTATTAATTATCGTATCTCTTACGAATCGTTTAGGTGCCGGAAGTGCGTTCTTGGACCTACCGAACCTATACTCTTTTCCTTCCGAATTCTCGATGTCTCAAAGGCAAGTATATGTTTATGATTGTATGTTCTCGACTTTGAAAGTAAGATATATGATTGGCATGATCGTTTATATCCACTCTGGGATGGGCCGACGGGTCCTCTGAGGGTTTTGTAACCTCTGGTGCGATTCCATGGATAGTTTGGGTTAACCACTCTGGGATGGACCGATGGGTCCTCTGAGGGTTACGTAGCCTCTGGTGTGGTTCCACGGTTGATCATGTATGTATTGATGTGGTGCTATGAGATTTAGTTATTCCGGAATACTAGTCTTGAAATTATGAATTGAGAGTTACTTTTAATTTATTGTCGAGAAGTATTGTGTTTCATTTTCGATATACTTGCACTAGCTATTCGACGGCTAACCCCTTTATGGGGGAAATACTTTTCATGTATTTCAGGTTCCAGGAGAGCGGATAGGCATGTATCGGGTCAGCGTGAAGATGATGGGCAAGTGTAATACTGTGTCTTGTCTCGGGTTATATTTTGTGCTTCCTCCATTCAGCGTTGTTGTATTGGAATGGTCTTTGAATACTTGAGTATTGTTTTCAGTTTCTTTGATGTTCCGGCCGTGTTGCCGAGGTATTGTATTGGGATGCATTGTATCTGGATATATGTTGGATATGGTTTGAATACCATTTGTATTGTCTTTCATTTCAGTGTATTGGACCTCTTCGGTCAAAGTTCATAGTTCCGCACATAAATAGCCTTGTATGTCCCACGGCGGGGCTCACGGCGCTGTAATGTACCTTAAATAACTGGGGGGTGTTACACAATATGGTATTAGAGCTTAGGTTTATGGATACCTAGGCTGTTGGTCTTTTGGGTCGATTGAGTCGTCGTTTGTCTACAGTATCATTACCTTTCCATCATCACAGTGCGACCGGTACTTTCAAGACCTCTTACTCTCCTGGTGTATCCTTAATCGCTTTGCTTCTGATTTTGTATTATTTGGGAATCGGTCACTTTGAGGACGTACGATTGAATTGTACCTACGTATCCTGTGTATTCTTCAGAATGTCTGCTGGTAGGGGACAGGGACGAGGCTATGGTCGTGGACGCGGACGAGGACGAGGACATGGTGCGGCCATTTCCCTCAGTTCCGTTGCGGGGCCGACCACCCCCAGCTTATCTAACTCAGTGCATCTGACACCGAAAGTCAGCATGACCAGTCGACTGGCCAAGGAAACAACGCAGAGGTTAGAGTTGCGACATTCATTCAATAATTGGCTGACTAGATGACTATTATGGCCCAAGCCGTCCAAATGAACAATCCGAACCAGAACTCGGATGCCTTGCTTCAGAACATGATTCGTATGCGCCCTCCACAGTTCAGCGGTGATACAAACCCGATGGGTTGGGAGTATTGGTTAGCAGAGCTAGAGAAAGTGTTTGAAGCGATCGATTGCCCGGAAGCGAGGAAAGTACCAATTGCTCAATACTTCCTTTCCAAGGAAGCCGCAACTTGGTGGAAAGTTATCAAGCCACAGGATCATGTTGCTATGTGGGGAGAGTTTAAAGAGCTGCTAGAGGCCAAGTTTTGCCCTTGGCCAGTGCAAGAAGGAAGAATCCAGGCCTTTTTCGAAGCGAAGCCGCAGAATATTCCAGTTTCGCAGGCGATTGTGGAGTACAACCAACAGTTGATCCATGTGAAGAATCAAGTGCGAGACGAGCGTGACAAGATACGTTACTTTGACATGAAGATGAGTATGGATTTACGACATTATATGGCCGGGTTTGTTTGTACTACCTTGAAATATTACCAAGACAGGGCCATAGCATATGATATGTTGAGTCCCAACAATGACACCGCGGAAGAACCAAAGAAGGAGAAGACCGTGGGTAACTTTTCTGGTTCTAAAGATGGCCATTTCCAGAGGCCTCAGATGACGAATTGCTCTATCGGACAGTCGTCACGTTCTGCTAGAGGAAAGTGAAGTTTTCGTTCTGCTTCGGGCACCTCAACTCGCTCGGTAATTTGTTTTAATTGTGGTTGCCCAGGCCTTGTTAATCTGGAGTGAAACTTCCCACCTCTGAAGTGTCACACTTGCGGACAGATGGGACATAGGGCAGCTTATTGCCCCGAGCAAGATCAGACTGTGGACACCCGGGTTTCTACCCCAACGCCTTTAGATCAAAATCTCAATCAACGACAAGCAGTTAGACAATCGCAGCAGATTTATGGCAGAGGCCGGGGACGGGTTCAGAACGCTAGAGCGGAAGATTCTAGAGTCGGTTCGGTGCACCCACGATTTTATGAGATACGTCGAGCAGATGAACCCGATGCAGCGGTGGCCTCAGGTACCATTCATATCCTATCTCATCCAGTTCGTGTACTTTTTGATACGGGTGCTACACATTCTTTCATTTCCTTTGAGTGTGTATGCCGTTTGAATATAACTTGTATGACTGCTTTCGATCCTTTCATTGTGAAACTACCTAGAGGGGATAGAATCGTGGGAAATCAGGAGATTGGAGATTTCCCGGTGAATATAGCCGGTGTGGATTGGTTGTCGAACTTGATTGTGGTTGACATGGAAGGCCAGGATGTGATCCTCGGCGAGGGTTGGCTTGATAGTCACCAAGAGATTATGAACTACCGCACCAAGGTTATCACTATGATGATGGAATGCGGTTCCGAGTACTCATTCTTGGGACGCAAATCGGGCCAACCTAAGTTGCTTATTAGCGCCATGAAGGTCGTAAAACTTTTGAATAAAGGTTGCATGGGATATTGGTGTTATGCCTTGAAGACAGAAGGAAACGAAGTCGATTTCTCTTCGATTCCAGTTGTTAATGAATATCCCGACGTTTTTATGGACGACCTCCTGGGATAACCGCCGGATTGAGAGACAGAATTCTCTATGGATTTAGAGCCTGACGCGGCTCCGATATCTAAGGCGCCGTATCATATGGCACCTTCCGAGATGCAAGAACTAAAGAGCCAATCGGGAGAACTATTGGAGAAAGGATACATCAGACCGAGCGCTTCGCCTTGGGGCGCGTCTGTTCTATTTGTGAGGAAGAATGATGGTTCACTACGTTTATGCATTGATTACCGTGAACTAAACAAAGTGACCATTAAGAACAAGTATACTTTGCCTCGTATAGATGATTTATTTGATCAGTTGCAGGGAGCCACAGTATTCTCCAAGATTGATTTGAGATCAGGATACTATCAGCTTCGGGTGAAAGAGTCCGATGTTCCGAAGACTGCGTTTCGAACAAGATACGGACATTATGAATTTGTGGTCATGCCTTTTGGAATGACTAATGCACCGGCTGTATTCATGCAATTAATGAAAAAGATATTCATCGAGTACCTGGACAGATGTGTGGTCATCTTTGTTGACGACATCTTGATTTATTCTCGGAATAAGGAGGAGCATGCCTGGCACTTGCGCTTGATACTGGATATTCTGAGAGCCGAGCAACTCTATGCAAAATTTTCGAAATGTGAATTCTGGTTGGAGAAGGTAATGTTTCTCGGCCATGTGATTTCAGCCGAAGGAGTTCGTGTAGACCCGCAAAAGATTGAGGCAGTGCTAGATTGGGCACCGCCTAAAAATGTTAAAGAAGTTCGTAGCTCTTTTGTTCTTGCTGGATATTACCGTCGGTTTGTCGAGGGGTTCTCGAAACTTGCTTGGCTGCTTACGAAATTACTCCAGAAGACAGAAAAGTTTGTTATGACTACCGAGAGACAACATAGCTTTGATGAGCTGAAGAGACGTTTGACCTCAGCGCCGATTTTAGCTTTACGTTAGGGTAGCAAAGGATTTGCAGTTTATAGCGATGCTTCGGGACAAGGGCTTGGATGTGTGCTTCTGCAGCATGATAAGACAATAGCCTTTGCATCATGACAGTTGAAGCCATATGAGATGAAATATCCTACTCATGATTTGGAGTTGGCCGCAATTGTCTTCGCACTTAAGATTTGGCGGCATTATTTATATGCCTCTCCGTGTAGGGTTTATACCGACCACAAGAGTTTGAAGTATATCTTTAGTCAGAAAGAGTTAAATATGAGACATAGATGTTGGTTGGAATTGATCAAGGATTATGATTTGGAAATTCTTTACCATCCGAGAAAGGCTAACGTCTTCGCAGACGCTTTGAGCTGCAAATCGGCATCGCTTCAGATGCTCGAGGTCCTTACATCTCAGACGAAGATTCGTCAGGATTTAATTGAGCAAGGAATAGAATTTTGGCTCCAAAGAGTGCAAGGACAGTTGTGCATTCTCGAGATTACTTCGTCCTTGGTTGACGACATCAAAGGGAAACGGTGGAGTGACCCGATGATCTCTCAACTGTAGGTCACAAGTCGTCCAGGTACAAGTCTAGACGGGGGGGTGAATAGACTTGTAGAAACTCTTGAACTCTTTTTCACGAAGAGTGAGTTTCTTCAGCTGATAGTTAGACAAATGACTTGGAGTCGTTTGTTCTTAAATATATGCGGAAGTCAGCTGATGACGAATAGAAAGCAACTAATGAAACACTTAACAATGAATGCAGCAGTTAAGTATGATGCAATAAAACAGTAAATAACGCAGGCAATTATAGTGGTCTCAGAGGTGGGGTAATCCTCTACTAATCCACTTTTCTCCAAACCAGTTGGAGATGAATTCACTATAATTCTCAACCAGTGATAAATATTACAGTGATTCAAACCACACCACAACAACTTCCAACCAGTGGAAATCCGTGCCGTTGTACACACTTGACTGCCTTGCACCTCTTGATCCTCGATCCTTGGATGCCTTTACAGTCTCTTACTTCAACCAGTGAAGTACCCCGTACACAGGATTATAGACAAGAGTTTTTGTCTTCTCCAACTAAGAGCTTCTGTAAGTATGAACTCTTAGAACCGCTTTTTTCACGATGCTATTGATTGCTTTAGATTGCTTGATTGCTTTGATCGCTTGAATGTATGTTCGCACCGGTAGTTGCTCAGCTTCAAATCCTCGGATATATATAGGTCACGATCTGTGAGCTTTTTCCTTGTAGCCGTTGCAAATATTTTGAACAAATCCGTCCGTTGGAGGGAGACTTCATTGTTTAATCTTTCTGAACGTTGCAAGGCTGGATTCCCATTATTTTATTTTATCTTCCGACCGTTGTGAAGACTTCTGCATGTGAGCGCCGAATCTTTTGAATATAAAACGATTAAAGTCTTCAAGGTGGGTCTGGATGATTTATTTAAATCATATATCTAGCGGGAATCACTCCAATTTGTCTCTTCACGTTGCATGTGACTTTCCGTAATACTTGACTTTTCAACTCATGCTGACGTGGACTTGGAGTACTTGGCTGCCTTCGAGTAGGCTGATATGCAGCTAACATCTCTGCAGTCAGGACCTCTCGACTGTTCACTGCTTGTGACTTATCTGATCAGGTGACTTCCCTGAGGTACCTTGGCTACAGTCTGGTCAAACTTCTCTAATAAAATTTGTTGACCAGAGCTACTCTGACTGGACTCGGCTGATCCTCTCTGATGGACTTAGCTGTACTTGGTACTTAACCGATTTTCAGCCTAACTAATTTTTGGCCTACAGAAGATACTCATTTGGTTCTTCTTTACATTTTGCCAAGTTTTATACTTAACATATTTGGCCTATGGAAGATACTCATTTGGTTCTTCCTTACATTTTGCCAAGTAATAAACATTTGATTTTATATTAATGACATCATCAAAATCTAACAAGTATTCCTAACAAATTCCCCCTATTTTGATGATGGCAAAACTTTAAGCAAGTAATCAAATGACCAAGTCTGCACTTAAGTGCAAGACACAAACTAAAATCAGTCTAACATTGAGACAACTGGAAATTGTCATTCAACAGACTGTTATAAAACTTTTCTGACTTGATTATGATTGAAATTTACAAGAAAGTTTTTACAGGTACAGAGAAAAAAAATTACAAGTACAAAGAAATAGAGTCATCTCCCTCTTCCTCTGCCTCTGCGAATAGGCTGTTTGGCAGGTCTGAATGGTTTAGCTCCAATTGGTCTTATCTTGACTGGAGCAAGACCATATTTCCTCTTCACAACAAGAGCTGCAAAGTCTTGTTCTTGCTGTGATGTAAATCTATTCTCAAGACATAACTGCTTGATTTCTCTTTGAAGCTCTAGCTCATTCAGCTCATTGTCTAGACGGGTTGGCGCTTCCTCTGCTCTGAATGAGGGAATCATAGGATAAGCATTTTGTTCCTTAGCGTGCTTCTTTAGAATAGTCCAGAGTTTTTGGTAGGCTTCTTCCATGAAATTGATGAAGGTCTGCTGTGGGGAGAGATTATCATCCTGGAGTATTTCCGAGACGTAATAATCTCTGATGAATTTCTTCTTTGCAGTTCCCCACATAGGCAGGGCTTCAAATGGAATAAAGTCCTCAACATACCACAGCTCCTTTCCTTCCCATTCTAGATTAGGCCCAAAACCTCCTCTAGTCCTCCTTCTCTTTCCTTCAGGCTGGTCAGCCTGGTCATCTGGATCCGCAGCTCCCTTCCTCTTCAGACTTGAGGGTCCTTCAATTTGAAGGACATCTTGCTTCTTCTTGCTTCTTATCTCCGCCCTTATCTCTCCTTGATTACTTCCTTCCCCCTGAACTCTCTCTTCCCCCTTTTTGCCAGCATCAACAAGGGTAGTTAATTGCTGCTCCATTCTGCTCATCCAATCAGTCATGCCAAATGGCATTCTGTTGTTGGTAGGGGGAGGGGGCTGAGGAATCTCTCTCTGCAGTAGAGTGTCGATCTTGGCATTGATTGATTGAAGGTCAGGAGTGACCTGAGACATTAGCAGCTCTCCAATTGTATCCTTGACTATTTGCCTGATCAGCTCAGTCATGGCAGGAGATATCTGAGCTGATGGAGAGTGCTCTCCTGAGCCTTCTGCAAAAGAGCCACTAGACTGCAGGCTTCTGTCTGCAGCTGGTAGGTCAGAGGGAGTCTTCTCTGGGGTCCCTGACCTGGAGTCTTCAGCTAGCTCCGCGTCTAGGCTGGTGTACCGGGCAGGTACCACAGTCCTGTCTGCAGCTTCTTGAATTGGCTCTGGCTCCGGCTCTGGTTCCTTTTCTTCTTCTCTCTCTTCCTCTTTCTCCTGATCCTCCTCCTTCTCTTCTTCTTCCTTTTCTTCAATATTTTCTTCCTCCTCATCCTTTTCTTTTTCAGCTCCTGCATCTCCTCCATCATCATCATCATTATCATCATTGTCATCATCCTTGTCCTCTTTTTCTCCTTCATCATCATCCTCCTTTTCATCATCATCCTCCTTTTCTCCATCTTTTTCTACCTCTTCTCCTTCTTCTTCTTCTTCTTCATCAGCCAACTCTTCTGTTTTCTCAATTTCTTCTGACTGTTTTTCAACTAGAGTGTTTTCTTCTGTTTTTCTCTCTTCCTACTTTTCTTCTTCTTCTTCAACAACCAAATCAACAACTTCATTATCTCCATCTACCTCCTCAATTCTAATCTCCTTTTCAACTTCCTCCTCCTCCTCTTCTCCAAAAGAACCATAAAAAATGCTAAGAACTATAGAATGGATAAATTGGTCCATGTTTGTTTTAAAATGGGACATGAACCAATTATCTTGGAGGATTAATACTAAGTCTGATTCTTTGCAAAAGTGAATCAGAACCTCCTCAGTGGCTTGGGGATATTCCCAACCACTAGTTGCAATGTAGGTTTGAAGGTTTGAAAATGTCAGAGTTTTGAAAAACTTCCACTCTTCAAAAATATGTACAAAAGAGTGTTTTAATGCTTGTGGCTTAACAAGCTGGAGTTGTTCAATTGAAAGGTTGAAAGTATTGTTTTCTAGCAGGTTAAAGGTATAATCAGCTTCAGGGATAGAAATTATGAGACCTGCTTCTTCTTCTTCGGAAATGGAGGCTGGGGGGGTGAGAACAGGTACAATCCGAGTCTCGAGGGTTCCTGGGGCAGGCAAGTCTTCCAGATGAATTAGTGATCTGGCTGAGGGACTGGCAAGATGTTCAGACTGCTCTTCCTCACTGAATTGCAGTTTCCTTCGCCTCTTAGGAGAGGGTTCTGGTGATGACTGCAGAATAGAGGGTCCTTCAGGGGCTGGTCCCCTTCTCTTAAATCTGACTGCAATGGGAGTGTCGTCGGACTCGGTGTCGACTTCATTGCGATTGCGATATCATTGCAGGTCTGTCCGACTCCCCTGATGAATAGTATCTTGGATATGTCCTTGTGTCCGGCAGCTCCTTCAACATCTGAGCTGCTCTCTCAGTGCCTCCGAATTTCCTCACCTTCTCGTGGTCCATATGACCAAGCCTTTTATTGGGGTGGAAGGGGTCAGTGTTTCCCTTTGCCACACCAGTCTTCTCCAAAAACCAACTTAGCTGCGTTCCAAACGCCAGCTTTGTTTTGAATCTCTTCTCATCGTCAAGCCACTCGACTTTGTTGACCTCTCGCACGAGTTGCCTGAAGATGTAATCAGCCCAGTCAACTTCTACTTCTTGAATCAGTGCTCCCAGCACCATAAACTTTGACGACGACAGTTGATCATAACTGCCGGCCATCCCCATTATTATTTTGTTGGTAATGTCCAATGCAAAACGGTAAATCCTCTTGAGTTCACTCCTCTTAGCAGTGAATTTCAGTTTTTCCGGGATATTTTCAACCTTAATCCTTTTCCAGGTTTCGGCGGCGGATTGCTTGAGAGCTTCGACTGCTAAACCACGGTGCTTCATTCCGAAGACAGTACGGATCGTCTCTCGAGATATGCTGACTGATATTCCGCCAACTGTGCTATGAATTCCATCTTGAATCAAATAAGCTTCGCGATAGAACTCGATGACATCTTCTTTGAACAGATGTTGTGGGTTGATGTCTAGAAATGGGTAGATCCCATTAAGCTTCATTGCGCGAATCAGATTAAGCATGTCGTAGTCCTCCAGATTGGCTTCCAATAAGCCTTCAAAGTCGACGACCAACGAGAAAATGATCTGGTCTTTCACCGCCTTCAAATTAACTCCTTCGAAAGATGCCATTTCTGCAAATAGAAGATTTTAGTGTATTTGGTGTTCAAGAAATTTTGCTCTGAAAAATCTAGGGTTTCTGTGAGCGTAAAGAGTAAAGTGAAAGGTCTTCTTTCCTTATAAAGAAGATGAAAAGACGTTTGTATTAATTTATTATATATTTGAAACGGTGGTATGCCTTTTGATATTCTTTTGAATTTCAAATTTGAATATGTGGCCCATTTTAAAATTTGACGGTTGATTCTGATTGGCCACCGTGGAGGTTGATTTAATAGGCGATTGACGCGTGTATTAAAATTGCCACTTGGCTTAGGAAAATATATATTTAACTGCCAGTTGTTAACCAAAATTAATATAATATTATAGATGTGGCAGATAATAATTAAATATTCAGAGGTCAGTTTAGAAAACTTAGCTGGTCTGATTTGTTGACTGTTGACCGCTCTGTATCAGGTGAGTTGGCTTCTCGTGCAGTATTACGATCGGCTAGGTTGCTTTGTCCGTCCTTCGTCTTCTACTTTGCATCGGCTAGGATCGATTCTTCACTGGGTCCGTCCTTCCTCTGAAATGCTTTAACTCCTTGATTTAGATTCCCAATCTAGTAATCCAAGGTCTCTGCTCAGCTCCAGAAATCTTTCTTCTGGCAAGGGTTTAGTGAAGATGTCAGCTATCTGGTAGTCTGTGCTGACTCTTTCAACTCTAACCCTTTTGTTAAGCACATGGTCTCTAATGAAATGGTGCTTAACATCAATGTGCTTCGTCCTTGAGTGCAAAACCGGGTTGTTGGTTATTGCAATAGCACTATTGTTGTCACACCAGATAGGAACTTCATTTGCAATGATATTATAATCCCTTAACTGTTGTCTGATCCATAGAATCTATGCACAACAGCTAGGTATTCTGACTCTGTAGTGGAGATAAAGTTAGAAACCTGCTTCTTGCTAAACCAGGATATCAGTCTGGTTCCTAGGAATTGACACGCTCCACTAGTGCTCTTCCTGTTGATTTTGCATCCTGCGAAATCCGCATCTGAGTATCCTGACAGTTCGAAGTTATCATCCTTGGGATACCATAGTCCAACATTAATTTTAGACTTAAGGTACTTTATTATCCTCTTGGCTGCATCTAGGTGTGATTGCTTCGGTTTGGACTGGAATCTTGCACAAACTCCAACGGCATATGATATGTCTAGCCTGCTTGCAGTGAGGTACATAAGAGATCCAATGAGTCCTCTGTAGTGGGTTGAGTCCACTGATATGCCTGCCTCGTCTGCATCCAGGTGAGTACTTGTGCTCATTGGAATTCTTGCGGGCTTGGCTGATTCCATTCCATATCTCTTGATAAGATCTCTGGTATACATTGCTTGGTTGATGAAAATTCCTTTTTCCATCTGCTTAACTTGTAGTCCGAGAAAGAAGTTAAGCTTTCCCATCATACTCATCTAAAATTCTCCTTGCATGAGGTTGGAGAATTTCTCGCATAGCTCTGGATTGGTTGATTCGAATATGATGTCATCCACATAAATCTGGACTATTAATATGTGGCCTTCGTGCTCCACTCTGAATAGGGTCTTGTCCACCTTCCCTTTGCAAAATCCATTTTTCTCAAGAAACACAGACAGTGTTTCATACCACGCTCTTGGTGCTTGCTTAAGTCCATACAGAGCCTTCAACAGCTTATAGACTTTGTTTCCTTTGAAAAAACCTGGGGGTTGCTCTACATAGACTTCTTCTTCTAGGATTCCGTTCAGAAAAGCACTCTTTACATCCATCTGATATACTTCAAAGTCCTTAAATGCAGCATATGCGAGGAATAGTCTGATGGCCTCTAATCTTGCAACAGGTGCATAGGTTTCATCAAAATCTATTCCTTCACACTGTGCATAACCTTTTGCTACAAGTCTGGCCTTATTCCTAACAACAGCTCCGTCTTCATCACTCTTGTTTTTGTACACCCATTTGGTGCCAATAACTTTCTTGTGATCAGGTCAATCTGTTAGTTCCCAAACTTTGTTTCTTTCCATCTGCTCCAATTCCTCTTGCATGGCATTATTCCATGAATAATCTTCCAAGGCTTGTTCTGTGGTTTTAGGTTCAATTTGCGACATAAAACATGAGAACATCGCCATTCCTGCTGGTAGGGTTGACTGTCTCGTCTTAACTCCATCAGTCAACTTTCCGATAATTTGCTGAATTGGGTGATCCTTGAGCCATTTGAAGATATCGTCCTCTTCTGGGTTTGTTCCCCCTGTTGGATTGCCTTGGTGGATTTCTGCATCACCGGGTTACGTGCGCAATCGATCGGCTACCGCCTTGTCATCTGCAGTTGGTTCGATCTGCAGATGAGTCTTTGTCGGCTTCGGCCGGGTCTTCTTCAAAGAATCGGATCAGATAGGTTTAGTGATCCTGTCTGATCTGCAGTTGGGTCTTCAGCAGCTGCAGTTGGGTCATCAGGCTGGTCTGCAGGTGAGTCCACCATTCTAGTGTCATGTACAATGACTTCTTCAAGGGTTGCTGACTTGAGCTTGTTCTCAATTAGCTCAACTTGTTTCCTGTACTCAATGGTAGATTCATCAAAAACAACATGGGGTGTTTCCTCCACAACTAAGGTTCTTTTATTAAAAACTCTATATGCCTTGCTTCTTTGGGAATATCCCATAAAGAGACCGTCATCAGTTTTAGCATCAAAGGCATTTAGCTGTGTTTTACCGTTGTTGTGGATGAAACACTTACAACCAAAAACATGAAAGTAAGCAACAGTAGGAGTTCTATTATTCCAAACCTCATAGGGAGTTTTGCCATGTCTCCCTACTATCATACTCCTGTTCTGGGTGTGACAGTCATGTTGTGACTTGACCCGAGAACCTTTTAAGCAGTCCGCTTCGCAATCATGGACCTTCTTTGCTTCCTTCGGGTTCTGTTCCTTCTTTCAAGCAACACCATTCTCGGGGCGTCTTGGGCTGAGAGAGATCATCTTGGATCCCATTCGATCAGTAATCGATTATCGCCTTGTTGAGAAACTCTCCTCCTCTATCGATCGATCTTGATTATGGAAAGGGATTTCTCATTACGGATCCTTCTCAAGGCTCGTAACTTGGTCAAGGTTTCACTTTTCTTGTATAGGAAGATAATCCAAGTGTACCTTGAATAATCATCTACTATAACAAGGGCATGCTTTCGGCCGCTCAAAGTCCTTGGCTTGATAGGACTAAATAGATCCATGTGGAGTAGATCTAAGATCCTTGTTGTGAGCGTTGTAGGCTGAACTGGCTTGAACGATGCCTTGGTCTGCTTTCCTTTATGACATGCATCACAAAGTGCTTCCTTCTTGAATGCTTCATTTGGAAGTCCTCTGACCAACTTCTGAGAACTAATCTTGTTGATGGCTTTGAAGTTCAGGTGACATAGTCTTTTGTGCCACAGCCATCCATTCTCAGCTACTGTCTTGGATAGAAAACAGGAGTTAGGTGTTCCTGTGTTCCAATCAATCATGTAGACATCTCTTATTCTGAAACCTTGTAGCTTTATTTCTCCAGATAAGATGTCTATCACCATACACTTCAAGATGGTGAAGACTACTAGGTTCTTCTCGTCACAGAACTGGCTTATGCTCAGGAGGTTGTACTTGAGCCCTTTGACATAATGAACTTTGGATATCACAATGTTTCCTTGGTGCAGCTCTCCAAAGCCTTTTGTCTGTCCTCTAGAGCTATCTCCAAAGGTTACATCGGGACCTCTTTCTTTGATGTATTTGGACAGCATCTTTTTGTTCCCGGTCATATGCCTCGAGCATCCAGAGTCTACAAACCATTCTTCACCTCCAAAAATTGAGATTGTGGAGATGTGGTTGTAGTCCTTCCACCTTTTCTGCAATTAGACAAGCAGAGATTTAGGTACCCAAATCTGTGTGGGTCCTTTGGGGTTAGCTGGTTTCCTAGAGAATTGATTGCTCCTTGGATTACAGAAATTGTTATTATTATTATAACCCTCATAAGGTGTGTAAGTTTGAGGTCTAAATCTCCTGTTGGGATTGTATACCGGATATTCCTCAAAATGTTGATAGTGTGGGCCATTTCTAAATCTAGGCTGAGACCATTTATTAAATCTTTGTGGTCTCCACACTTGTTCATTTTGGTAATTAGGATAACCTTGAGGTTTCCATCTGCCCCTCCCATTATGAAATCTGTTTTTAGGGAGTTGTTGGTAATAGTGGGCATGTTGTCTGCCGCCGCTTTTGCACGGGCCATTGCCTAGTCGCCTGTCTAGGTGGTCAGTGTAACTCGATTGCAGCCTAGATATTTGACTTGGCTGTTGCCTGTTTTTGAATATCGGTTTATACGTAGGCTCAACAGTCGAGACAATTGTTTTTCCCTTGATAAATTTTCTTTTAGAACTAGAGGGAGTGTGAGGATCATATCCTAGGCCTGATTTGGAATATAGTGGCCTTTTGTTGGTACACAATTCTTCCAGGGTTGAAGACGCCTTCAGGGAGGTTATTTCCTGCGCCTGAGTTTTATTCACCTGTGTCAGCTTAGTAAACTCGTTTTTGGCATGAGCAAGTGCAGCTGATTTTTCTTTAAGTAAAATGGTTAGTCTGTTTATCTCAGCTGTATTAACGTCAGCCTGGTTTTTAAAGTCAGCTGCAGTTATCTCAACCTTATTTAAATCTAGGCTGAGTTTTTCGAAATTATTTTTCAGCTGCCTATTCTCATCTTGCAGCTGAGTCTTCTCTGCTGATACAGTTTGGTGTGCAGATTTTAGTGTTTCAAAATCTTTAAATAACTAATTTACCGATTCATGTAGATCCATATCTTGTGACATGGCTGAGCTATTATTTGAACCGGTGGGTTTAGAAGTTACCTCTTCATCAGCTAGGTTTGCCATCAGGCAGTCATACTCCTCATCTTCATCAGAAAAGAATCCGCTGCTTGATTCGACATGCTCCTGGTCTTCTCCGATGAGGGCCTTTCTTCTATCTTCTTTTCTGCCCACCTCCTTCTTGGTTTCGTCCTTCTTGAGCTCAGGACAGTCCATTTGGATGTGTCCTATTTTGTGACAGTTGTAGCATTCTACTTTCCAGCTTCCAGCCTTCTGGTTCCTTCTTGGATTCTCCTTATAATTTTTCTTATATTTGGAGTAGTTCTTTCTAAAATTGCTGAACCTTTGCATTATAAACGCCATTTCTTCCTCAAAATCTAGTGGATTTGGAGGTTTCACATCAGATAGGCTCTTGGCAGGCGACTCGGCTGCAAATGCGATTCCCTTCTCTGCAGGCTCAGTTGAGGATGAACTTGGAAGCTCGAACTCATAAGCCTTCAGATCAGAGAACAACTCCTGAATCTTTATCTTATTCAGGTCTTTGGACTCTCTCATGGCCACGACCTTCATGCTCCATTCGGGGTTGAGAGATCTGAGAACCTTTAGTGCCATTTCCCTGTTGCCATAGGTTTTGCCGAGGGAGTTTATCTCATTAATAATCTCAGTGAACCTTGTGTCCACTTGATCTATGGATTCACCATTCTTCATTTTAAAGTTGTCAAATTTTTGGATAGCAATTAACAGCTTGTTTTCCTTGATCAGCTCCGTTTCTTCACACATTAGGGCTAATGTGTCCCAGATTTCTTTGGCATTCTTACAGTTCTTGATCTTGACCATGGTGGATTTGTCAAGAGTTTGATATAACACATCTCTGGCCCGGTTATCAAGATTGGCCAGCTTTCTTTCTTCGGGAGTCAGCTCTGTCCTCTTCTTAGGAATCTTCTCTAGCTTCCCAGATGCGATCTCCTCTGCTGTGTTGTCCTTCTCAAAGATGAATGGACCGTCCTCGATGATGCACCACATGTCGTCATGAATCGAAGATAAGTGTGCCTGCATCCTTATCTTCCACAGATCATACTCGTCAACTGAAAACACAGGGAGTCTAGAGTGCATGTGTTCTATTATAAAGTGAGAGTAAAGGTATATATATCTGATATAGATCTGGTTCGTGAAATAAATGAACCAACCTCTCCGATACCACTTGTAGGTCACAAGTCGTCCAGGTACAAGTCTAGAGGGGGGGGGGTGAATAGACTTGTAGAAACTCTTGAACTCTTTTTCACGAAGAGTGAGTTTCTTCAGATGATAGTTAGACAAATGACTTGGAGTCGTTTGTTCTTAAATATATGCGGAAGTCAGCTGATGACGAATAGAAAGCAACTAATGAAACACTTAACAATCAATGCAGCAGTTAAGTATGATGCAATAAAACAGTAAATAACGCAGACAATTATAGTGGTCTCAGAGGTGGGGTAATCCTCTACTAATCCACTTTTCTCCAAACCAGTTGGAGATGAATTCACTATAATTCTCAACCAGTGATAAATATTACAGTGATTCAAACCACACTACAACAGCTTCCAACCAGTGGAAATCCGTGCCGTTGTACACACTTGACTGCCTTTCACCTCTTAATCCTCGATCCTTGGATGCCTTTACAGTCTCTTACTTCAACCAGTGAAGTACCCCGTACTCAGGATTATAGACAAGAGTTTTTGTCTTCTCCAACTAAGAGCTTCTGTAAGTATGAACTCTTAGAACCGCTCTTTTCACGATGCTATTGATTGCTTTAGATTGCTTGATTGCTTTGATCGTTTGAATGTATGTTCGCACCGGTAGTTGCTCAGCTTCAAATCCTCGGATATATATAGGTCATCATCTCTGAGCTTTTTCCTTGTAGCCGTTGCAAATCTTTTGAACAAATCCATCCGTTGGAGGGAGACTTCATTGTTTAATCTTTCTGAACGTTGCAAGGCTGGATTCCCATTATTTTATTTTATCTTCCGACCGTTGTGAAGACTTCTGCATGTGAGCGCCGAATCTTTTGAATATAAAACGATTAAAGTCTTCAAGGTGGGTCTGGATGATTTATTTAAATCATATCTCTAGCGGGAATCACTCCAATTTGTCTCTTCATGTTGCATGTGACTTTCCGTAATACTTGACTTTTCAACTCATGCTGACGTGGACTTGGAGTACTTGGCTGCCTTCGAGTAGGCTGATATGCAGCTAACATCTCTGTGATCGGGACCTCTCGGTCATTCCTTTGTTTGTGACTTATCTGATCAGGTGACTTCCCTGAGGTACCTTGGCTGCAGTCTGGTCAAACTTCTCTGATAAAATTTGTTGACCAGAGCTACTCTGACTGGACTCGGCTGATCCTCTCTGATGGACTTAGCTGTACTTGGTACTTAACCGATTTTCAGCCTAACTAATTTTTGGGCTACAGAAGATACTCATTTGGTTCTTCTTTACATTTTGCCAAGTTTTATACTTAACATATTTGGCCTATGGAAGATACTCATTTGGTTCTTCCTTACATTTTGCCAAGTAATAAACATTTGATTTTATATTAATGACATCATCAAAATCTAACAAGTATTCCTAACATCAACTGAAGGAAGATGTAATTAAAGGAAAAGCCCCTGGTTTTATGGTCCATGAGGATAGTATTCTGAGATTTCAGGGCAGGCTTTGTGTTCCAAATGATCTAGAGTTGAGGCAGAGCATTCTTCGAGAACCTTATGCTACACCTTACTCTATCCACCCCGGAACGAGTAAGATGTACAAGGACTTGAAGCGAAATTTTTGGTGGAATAATATAAAAAAGATGTCACAGAGTTCGTGCTTCGATGCTTGATGTGTCAACAAGTTAAGATTGAACATCAACGATCGGTGGGGTTGTTGAAGCCGCCCCCCACTTTCCGAGTGGAAGTGGAAAGATATCTCTATGGATTTTATCACTGGAATGCCGAGAACTAGAGCCGGAATGAATATGATTTGGGTAATCATCGATTGGTTAACTGAGTCGTCACACTTCCTGGGTATTAAGGACACTTGGGACCGGAGAGATTGGCTCGAACTTTTATAGCCAAGATTGTGAGATTGAATGGTGCGCCTAAGACTACCATTTCCGATCGAGATGGTCGTTTTGAATCGCATTTTTGGCAAGCCGTTCATCAAGCTTTAGGCACCGAGTTGAGATTGAGCACGTCTTTTCACCCCTAGTCAGACGGTCAGACGAAGCGGACGATTCAGATAATGGAGGATATGTTGCGGGCCTGTGCCTTAGACTGGAGTAATGATTTGGAGCTCCACTTACCATTGATCGAGTTTTCCTACAATAATAATTGACATACGTCGATCAAAATGGCGCCATTGGAGGCACTTTATGGTAGGCGATGTAGATCGCCATTATGTTCGGACGAGGCTTTGGAGCTAGTCGGAACAGAACCGGACATGTTATTGGAGACTAAGGAGAAGATTTCTATTATCCAGGACCGATTGTTGACTTCCCAAAGCCATCAGAAATCTAATGATGATACTCATCGACGACCCTTAGAATTCGAAATGGGAGATCATGTTCTACTCAAGGTGTCGCCGACTAGAGGAGTTTTCCGCTTTGGGAACAAGGGGAAACTTAGTCCGCGGTATATCGGACTGTTTGAAATTTTGGACAGGGTTGGAGATTTAGCTCATCGCTTGGCGTTGCACCCAACTTTGAGTCATGTCCATAGCGTTTTTCACGTTTCTCAGTGCAGGATCCAAGTCTTATTATCGACTATGGTGAGATCAATGTAGCCGAAGACGTTACCTTTCCGGAGAGACCAGTGATAATCCTTGAACATCGTGAGAAGCAACTTCGGCATAAAATCATTCCGTTGGTAAAAGTGCAGTGGTCGAGACATGGGGTTGAAGAAGCGACTTGGGAGACGGAATAGAAAATATGATCAGAATTCCCCGAGATTTTTATTTCATAATTTTCGGGACGAAACTTGTTTTTAGAGGGGGAGATTGTAATATCCGCATTTTTTCTTATCCCAGTATTTTCATTTTTGGTCTATCTTTTGTTTTTAGCGCCTCGTTTGTAACCGTATTGATATTTAGGGAATATTTAATACTGGACTTTTTGCTATCCGAGCTTGTTTTGGACTTATTTTACTTAATCCCGTGTTTGTTGCCTTTCCGTCATTGTTTCGTTCGATTCTCGTAATCTTTGTTCGGAACCACCGTCTCGGGGTTGCCGCATATCCAATTCTTGTTGTTATGCATGTTGTGAGCTTTCGTATGTTGTTTCGATCACGTATCGTATGTTCCGGATGTTTTGGGCTATTTGGTAATTTCCCAAAGTTTTGGGGTTCAATTACGTTCTTTCTCTTTCTGAGTCGTTTAATGGTACCGTCGTGTTAGGACTGACCATTTGACGCGAAGTCACTAAACGAGGGATTGTGATACTTCGTTCAGGTCTATAAATGGTCAGGACTATGCTTCGATCAAGTGTATCATGTTCGTGGGTCGTTTTTCATCACTTTTTGGGCACGAACAGTGTGCATCGCAGCACAAGGGGTTGTGCGCCGCGGCACACCACCTTCCGGGCCACGGCATGACATGGCCTTACGTGACTCGGAAGTGCCTGTCGTACCGCGCGCCGCGGCGCATCACCTGCCGGGCCGCGGCACAACCTGGAGGCCTGCTTGCAGATTTTGGTCTCGGGCCGCAGCACACTCCACTTGCACCGCGGCACGCGGGTCAGCCAGCCTATATGAGCGAGTGTTTTGGAGAGGACTTCATTTCCCCTCCTTCCTTCTTCTCCTTTGTTGCGATTTGGGCAATTCCAAGGTGTAAAATCGATGGGAATTCATCATCATCATCATCATCATCATCATCATCATCTTGAGTTCGTAGCTTGATTTAATCACCCCAATCCCGTTTCTCCTCCTTCAAATAGAGGTACATCTCTGTGAATCCTCTACCTTGGGTAGTTTTGGGGGGGGGGGGGTTTCCCGATTCGGTCGTGTAATCCGTTTTTAACCATTGAAATCTTGGGTTTATGATTAATCTCACTTGTATATATGTAAACCCTATGATTTCATGTTCTACTTTGAGTGGTGTTGCGGATTCGAGAGGGTTTGGGTGTTTCCCAACCCTATGCACATGATATTATAATCGGGGGGATCGTTAATGGGTTTCTATGTGTGACTTGCGTATCGATTATTAATTATCGTATCCCTTGCCGGAAGTGCGTTCTTGGACCTACCGAACCTATACTCTTTTCCTCCCGAATTCTCGATGTCTCAAAGGCAATTATATGTTTATGATTGTACGTTCTCAACTTTGAAAGTAAGATATATGATTGGCATGATTGTTTATATCCACTCTGGGATGGGCCGACGGGTCATCTGGGGGTTTCGTAGCCTCTGGTGCGATTCCACGGATAATTTGGTTTAACCACTCTGGGACGGACCGACGGGTCCTCGGAGGGTTCCGTAGCCTCTAGTGCGGTTCCACGGTTGATCATGTATGTATTGATGTGGTGCTATGAGATTTAGTTATTTTGGAATACTAGTCTTGAAATGATGAACTGACGGTTACTTTTACTTTATTGTCGAGAAGTATTGTGTTTCATTTTCGATATACTTGCACTAGCTATTCGACGGCTATCCCCTTTATGGGGGAAATAATTATCATGTATTCCAGGTTCCTAAGAGCGGATAGGCATGTATCGGGTCGGCATGAAGATGATGGGCAAGTGTGATACTGTGTCTTGTCTCCAGTTATATTTTGTGCTTCCTCCATTCAGCGTTGCTATACTGGAATGGTCTTTGAATACTTGAGTATTGTTTTCAGTTTCTTTGATGTTCCGGCCGTGTTGTCGAGGTATTGTATTGGGATGTATTGTATCTGGATATATGTTGGATATGGTTTGAATACCATTTGTATTGTCTTTCATTTTAGTGTATTGGACCTCTTCGGTCAATGTTCATAGTTCCGCGCATAAATAGCCTTGTGGGTCCCATGGCGGGGCTCACGGCACTATAATATACCCTAAATAACTTGGGGGTGTTACAAGTTTCAGGGACAAAACTCTTTTCAAGGGGCAGTATGTAATATCCGGGGGTAATTTATTTATTTTATTTATGTTGTGTTGTACGTACTTATTTGGAGTTGTACAAGTGATGTTGCATTGGACTGATACAATTTTAGTTTTACTGGGATACTTCAGAATCAAAATATTTATGTTTTCATCGGTATTCTTTTTACCGATTGGACATTTCTCGGGGAGAATGCGATTTTGGCTAAGTATACTAGCCATATGGTACGCTACATGCATAGTGAATGTATGCTACAAATGGAGATTTACGTACATTAATCCATGTTAGTTACGTACATAACAATGGGAATCAGATCCCATCCAACTTTTGGTGTGTGGGGCCGTGCAGGGCTGGATCATTTTGGCTTGATTGGGATAGCTAGGTCAACACCCATTACATACGCAATGCATTGCTGCCAACGTACATAATGTTGAAGTTGTTATGTACATCTGTTTTGACAACATACATAAGGATGCTTATATTTTGAGGCAGTAGCCTCTGGGACGAAGAGACGCTATGTAGTGTCGATAGCGTACGTAATAGGCTTTTACATACATTAAGCTTGGAAAGTAGCGGCCATAATAGAAAGTGAAGATTACGAAGACATGTCTTCTCTTTCATTTTTACATGATCCGTTTTCGACTCTTCTCTCTAGGAATCATCCCTCTACACTTCTTAGTGATTTCCAGCCCCTTTCAACTTGCGTTGGAGCTTCATAGCTTGGATTGGAGTTTGTGAGCTTGAAGATATAGGTGTATTCTTGAAATATCTGATTCAAGAGGTATGTTGGTTAATCTTGTGTTAATCTCAATATTATGATGATGTAGTTGATTATTACTTCTTGTGTTGATTGATTGTTGGAGGATAACATAATTCATGGTGGTCTGTATGAACATATGTTGAGAACATGATGATTATCACTTAGGGATGAATGTGTTCTTAATGTTTTAAGAATACTTGGGTGTTGTATCATGTATAGGAAGAGTCATGTTAGAGTTGTTAGATTATTAAGATAGTTTTGAGATGATTATTGATATGGATGATATTCTTGGGAGGTTATAACTATTTTTATTGAAGGATTGTGATGAGTTATGAGATAATTATCACAATCTTGAAATGGTTAGGTTAATATTGTTGATTAATCTGAATTCATGAAGAATTGGTGGTTGATGATTGTACAGACATCACATTTGTAATGATGATGATGTTCTTGAGGTGATTATGATGATATAAGGTAATATTATCATAATACGATGATTAATACGTGTTGTTCTTAATAATTCTTGTTGAATTGTATTTCAAAAGTGTTAAGAATATAAGGATCATGTTGATCATTGAGGTAATTGGAGGACGTCATAATTCATAGGACTATGATATTCATTTGTGTGGGGTGACCGATTCATGATCGAATCGAGGTTATCCATTGTGTTGTTTTCGACATTGATATCCTGTTATTGAATAAATTGTATTTCATTCAAGGTTGTTCGAGTGCCTGTAATTGTCGAAGGATGCCGTTTGTTGTTCGTGAGATGACTTCATTGTCTTCGGTTTGAGGCAAGTTTTATACTTGCACTGGTCAATGAGATTTATGTTATCATTTATATGTATGAATGTGTTGTATCATTTCGAGACGTAGTCTCTTCATTACTTGTTGATATCAGGGAAATTTTTCGATACAATACCATTTGGAAACTATGAAAAATGTTATTGTCACTACTACAAAACTGACTTTTGACAGCGGTTATTTGGGCCTAACAACGGCGGTTCCGGAACCGCCGTTATATGTACCGCTGTTAATTTTAACAGCGGTTTTCGAACCGCCGTTGAATTTGACAAATAACGGCGGTTTATTGGAACCGCTGTTAAACATGCCACGGAGGTTTATTTTAACCGCTGTTAAACATGACATTTGACAGCGGTTTTAGTTAACCGCTGTTAAACATGACATTTGACAGCGGTTTTAGTTAACCGCTTTTACTGCGGATACTTAACGGCGGTTCGGGAACCGCCGTTATTTATACAAATTAACATCGGTTTTATCGGAATCGCTGTTGAAACTTCAAGAAGTTTAACTGCGGTTTTAATGAAACCGCTGTTATTTTGTCCATATTTTCCTCATATTTTGGCATTATTTTGCACAATCGAGTACCTGAACTCGGATCAAACTGTAATAATCAATAAACCACTAATTCATCGAATCCAGACACACCGAAAAGAATTAACAAATACCAAATTCATTGAACCACCAATTCATTGAAAAAGATAATACAAAAAAAAGCACCAATTCATCCAAATAATTCATACAAATATCAAATGTTTAATTCATACAAATAATTCACACAAAAATACCAAAATCATGTCTCAAGACGATTTCGAACCTCCAAGAAATAGTGTCCCCAATCAGCTTGAATTTTATTAATAACATCCTGAGACAGTGCGCCAACATCATCAAACATCTGCAGATATAATAAACAAACTTTAAATGTAAAAGAGTAAACAGTTTTATCACCAATTCAAGTTTGAATATACTACCTCCATCCAACCATCCAAAATACGCGCTCGGACGATAGTCGACATCCAGTGTATAACATAATAACTACACTCCAAACCTCCATTTTGTTTATTACACTAAAACAAAATAAGACACAATTATATGAGCCGCTTTCAGTAAATATAATCAACACACACGGCATACACAGTAAAAAACACACACTGACACACATTGACACAAATTGCACACACAGAGTACACAAACACACAAGCACACAAGCACACAAACAGGAAACACACACACTACCACTCCACACACACACACACACACACACTGCACACACACACAACACAGGAAAAAAACACCAACACATACACAAACACACAGTACAAACAAACATACAGTACACACACAAACATAAACATATACAACACATAAACACACACACAAACAGCACACAAACGCACACACACACACAGCACACAAACACACACATACACAGTACACACACAACACACAAACAAACAAACACACACACACACACACACACACACACACACACACACACACTGCACACACACACACACACACACTGCACACACACACACTGCACAAATAGTAAAAACACACACTGCACAAGCAGGAAATACACACACATTGCCACTGCACGCACACACACACTGCACACACACACACACAATACAGAAAGAACACCAACACATACACAAACACAATACAAACAAACATACAATACACACACAAACATAAACACACACAACACACAAACACACACAAACAAACAAACAATACACACAAACATAAACACACACAACACACAAACACACAGCACACAAACACACACACAGAGCACAACAAACACACACACACACAGTACACGTAGTACATGCAGCACACACACATTGCACATAAACAAACATACACACACACACACACACACACACAGCACACACACACAGCACACAAACGCACACATACACACACACACATACACAATGCACACACATCGCGCACACACACAACACAAAAAACAAAAACACCAACACAAACAAATGGACACTTCATACACGATATGTTGGGAGAAGATCCTTAAGACGAAAGTTGACATCTATCCCAAAGGGAGAAGATCCGTACGACGTTAACCACTTCTATCCCAAAATAATTCGTGTTTCCAAACAAAAAACCGCACACATCACTCAAACACACACACAAACACACAATACACACACAAACATACACACATACAGTACACACACAGTACACACTGCACACACTGCACATAAACAAACACACACACACACACACACACACAGCACACAAACACACACAAACACAAACACACACACACACACACACTGCACAAATAGTAAAAACACACACACACACACACACCACAGACACTGCACAAACAGGAAAAACACACACACCAACACAAACAAACGGACACTTCATACACGATATGTTGGGAGAAGATCCTTAAGACGATAGTTAACATCTATCCCAAATGGAAAAGATCCTTACGACGTTAACCATGTCTATCCCAAAATAATTCGTGTGTCCAAAAACAATGTTGTCGTACACACTCCCAACCTTTTCACACACAAACACACATATTTACACTCATGTAATTAAATGTTTGACCTTGGGATATATCCAACTAATCGCCTGCTTCAATTTACTTATATGCATACCATCCATGGTCTTGAATGCGGTGGCGGCACTTCCCAAAAGTAACCATAACATATTGAGTCGTCGATATAAAATTTTCAAGCAAATATGTTATAAATAAAATCTTACTTTTGGAGTATGGCCTTAATGCGAGAGTCAGGCTTAGTATGTAATGAGCAAAACCATATAATAGTTCCTCTTGCTGGTATAATGACCAGAAGTTTCCAATGATGCCTACATTGATAAATGCATTTGAAAGAAAAAATATTTTACTAAACTATGTTGTAAAAAAAAACTATGTTGTAAAAAAAATAAAGAAATAGTTTTGTTAAAAAGAAAATATTTTGAAATTTACAATCTTTAACTTACTTATGATGGTAAGCTCCCATGTATATTTGCTTCTTCGACTCAAGCATACGTGTCAATATATATCTCGAGATCTCCTCTCCCCTCTGTCCCATATTGTGTATGGATTGAGGATCAAAATATTCATACAAATCCTCGTCCATCGTTCCCACATTCATATTAGACAAATACTTAATGTATTAAGCAAAATATTAATATAAAAAAAAAACACTCCACACACTGCACACACACACTGCACACAAACATACACACTGCCACACAATAAACACACACACACACACACACACACATATACACTGCACACACAAACACACACACACACACCACACAAACACACACACAGACACACTGCACACACACACACACACACACACTCCACACACTGCACACACACACACACACACTGCACACACACACACACACACACTCCACACACTGCACACACACTACACACAATAAAAAAACACACCCACACACTGCACACATAAGCACACACACACACACTGCACACACACACACACACACACACACACACTGTACACATAAATACACACTGTACACACACATACTACGAATGTAAAAAAAATCCATAAAGGAAATTACTCACATAGTCTAAAGCTATACAACTGATAAACTAAGCCACTCGTTTCCTTGAACGATCTCTAAAATATCAGTGTGATCGATGTACAATGGAACATCATCACCACCACAACCAAAGATAGACAATTCCAAGGCTATTCAAGACCTCTGAGCCTCCTCGCCTGAACAATTTGAGTTCTTTCAAGTTCCCTTTCTTGACTTCTGAGGGGCCCCTCACGTGGGAGCAATGGAGTCAAGATGCTCTGGGGCCCCATCGCAAATTTGGTTTTCGGCTTGTTGTTGTACCGCATAAAAAAAAGAACATATCTTAATCAATAACTTGTGAAAGGCTGCATCCCACGGCACTGATAACGGATTATTGTAAAGACTCGACGCAGCACTAAGTAAGTCTTTCATGATGTCATCTTTGGTCCTCGAACCGTCATTATGATGAGCCTGCTTCCTTGATCGCTGAATATCCTATTTTATATAGTAGAGTGTAAAATACAAGTACATTTGAAATAATTTATTTTGTTCGAGTTAGTAAAAAGAAAAAGAAAATTATTTACCTTTGAAAAATTGGAGAACAAAATCTCGTGGCCATGCAATAAATCCACCTAAAGCTTCCCCCATGACTCTCACCTCATCAGTCGCCAGAGGGACTTCAGCGTTGGCATCCGACCTCCTCAACCACTACCTTAACCAAATGAGATGGTAAAGGAGCACAATGTAGGGTCGAATCGCCCTGAAGAACCTTGCCGATAGCAACTAGATGGGGAGGATTCTCGTCCACATAAAATCCAACTAGATGAGTGTCTCGAGTCGGAGTCCTTTCCTCGGAAGGGCCAGAAATAACATCAGCACAACTCCCCTTCGTGCTGACACGAGTAACCTCATCAGGTGTATGAATATCAACAGGTCGCTGCTGGGAACTAGG